>OY992530.1:278699117-279299117 GCA_963921185.1 Dasysyrphus tricinctus | reverse complement strand
ACTGAATTTTTTTAATTAAATACTGTATAAAATGTGTTTTTACTCTGAACAAAAATTAAGATAAAATGGTTTTAATTGCATATTTTACATGCATATTCAGCATTTTAAGGCGCATTTTTTAAGCGCATTTTTTGAGTTTGTTAGCGCATACAAATCCGGACCCTATCTATGACACTAGCTTTTAAATAGCAAATATATGAAAAACAAATTATTTGACAATAATGGAAATTAATTTGTCAAAATAAATAATAATTTAAATTGGTTTTAATAAATCCTTGCTGCTTGCTCTATAATTGTCACTTTTTCTCTGAACTGGAATCGAAAGATGCAAAAATAAATTCCGCCAATAACATACATTTTTTTTTTGTGGTATGAAAATTATTACTATAGTCCGGGAGCCGACCGTTAGATTACCTACATATGTGCATATACATATGTATCTCATCGCGGCCACGCAAAAATTGGATGCCAACCGAGAGCTTAAGTCCAAAAATTTACAAAACTACTCTTCGGACAAGCTTTATCCAGTCGCAATGGTTAGAAAATGCACTTTTCAGGATGCGTTTTCCGCTAAATGTACCCATAATATAAGCAGCTTATATAAATGGGGTATAAAATAAAAGCTAAGACTGTCTTCTACAAGATACCAATGGTCGGACAGACTTTTTTTTGGCTACTGCGACGAGTCCGACCATTTAAAAAACATGGTATTTTTTTAACACTGCCTTAACCACTTTCTTTTCATTTTTATCCAAGGATGCACAAAATGTAAATTTTAGAAAAGTGGTCGGACTCGTTGCAACAACCAAAAAAAGTCCGTGTAGAGGACTGTCTTAGCTTTCATTTAATACCCCATTTATGTATGTATATGTATATATATGTATGAAAAGTTTCTTTGCATTTAAAGAATCTGGATTTGAAGAAACCTTGAATTTATCCTATATATGCAACAATAATTGTAGCTGTAAAATTTTAAGATTTTTAAATATGCGGTGCTTAAAAGCAGAGCATGGATCATACTTAAAGTGATGGCCTTAAATGACAAATCCAAAAAGCAATAACACCCGCGCTTCTTATTGCTTTTATATGATAAAATTGCTTGACATACATGAACATATAAAATTAAACGATTTTTATATGACTATATGGCTCAAAACTTCCAAATATATATGTCAACGCCTTTGATTCCATATTACACTTTGTCAAATATATGGCTCAAAATCATGGTCATATATATGGCACCATATATATTTTGTCATATAAATATGTCTATCACATTTATATGACCCTTTTGAGACATATTTATATGGCAAATTTGCCATATTTATATGCTAGTGTAATATCGCCTGATGATGTGAAAGAAAAAAGCCAAAAACGTTAATAAAAAGGCAGCGAATTTCGTTTTGGACCTTTCTGTCTTTCTGGGGGTAGTACGTCTCTGATAGCAAATAAAATTGGACCAGGGAGGTAACAATCACCACAACGTACTTGTCGACACGCAATCTGGGATCGAGCCTATTCTTCCCACCTCTAAACTCGAAGATCATATCAATAGTATTAGACACCCGACCCTATCTAACGTAACGAGCGCTCTTTAGGAGGTTTCGCACCGCAATTAGGTGCCACAATCGTCGCAACAAAACGAGTAGTCGGAGGGGAAACTAGCTTCAATCGGTCGAGCTAGGACGTCAACGTTACACTTCCTTTTCACTACCCTTTTCACCCTTTTCCCAAAATTTATAAATATATGTATGTATGAATATAAAATTTAAAATTAATGAAAGATTATAAAAAAAATAATATAGAACAAATGAAAGGAAACAAAATTTAAATAAAATAAACTGCCAACGCTCAAAAAAAAAATACATAAACGCCTGTTAGTATGCTATGCACACTTCTTCTTCGTGGCGAATTCGTTTTAAAGAAATCCGCTGGTGTGCGAAAACTTTCGGATCCTAGTATCTTCGGTTGTTGTTTTCAATTTCGAAATTTTTCGAAATTTTTCTTCGGTGGTTGGTGTATGGAATTTCGAATTCCTAAGTGAGGTTGGTGTCTCAGATTTTTTCGAACCCAATGTGTTAATACTTTTCTTTCTTATTGTAGGGTATCACTTATTAGGTTTATATAATGGTTCGAAATTATGTTCTTATAAATTGTCTTAGAATATTGTGGTACTTATCGTGCCGGTCCTGATTTGCAGGTTTCTCTTTTTCTGCCTTATGCGGTTTGGCAATTAACTATGGCCACACACACAATCGCAAAATGGTGGCACCGACTTTTTGCCCTTGTCGGATGACCGCTGACCTTCAACACCGAACCTTAAAACATTAAAAATCAATCTACAGCTACACTTACACAAGATCGTATAAACCACTCACCTCACAACCAACAAGCTGTATTTTTATTTTAAGTAGGAATGCAGAAAGTTGACGATAACTTACCAAAAAGAGTTGCACAATTCTATAAAAAAATAACCCAAAAAGTTTATACACCACTATACTATGCTATGGAGTTTTAATCTTTAACACACGTTTTTTATGGCGGCAAGCCTAGACCGGGCACTCTGACAATTTACTTCGAACTGTCTTTGCATTTTCTTTGTCGATTCTGGCCACCGCTAGTCGTCATAAGAAGTATATGGAAACCGTTGGGGTTTAGCAGAACTAACTTGGAGGAGCCCTCTCTTCACGTATCCTCCCCTTTAAGATAACTATGCGAAACCCTACTATAGTGTGTTCGCTCCCCAATCGGTTATCTCCGTTCCAAACCATTTGTTCTTTCAATATTTGAAAGAGTCTGACCGATTTCATTTTCGAAGCCGGCTGTCATATTCATGCCGATTACAGAATCCGACGAATGAGCTGCGGATGGAATCTGAATCATTTTTGACATTTGGCTCATAGAAAAAATGTCAAAATTGAGTCTGATTCCCTCCGCAGTTCATTCGTCGGATTCTATAATCGGGGTGATTATCTCTTCGACAAATTCGGCCGGCGCGGCAAAAAAAAAACATTTATGTTTGCTGTTTGGACGATGAATTCGGTGTTATCCCCGAGGAATGCTACAATTTTATAGCTGGAATCCCTTCAATCGATTCCTGTGCTAAAGGAAAGAAAAAAAACACAGCCCTTTCGTGGCAAAAAAACATCAAACACAAACTTAAATATTTATCTTGGAATAATATAAGCATATGACACATCTTTCAAGGGTACATTTTAGTGCCTAATCTAACTAAATCAGAATGAGCCCGATGCAACTTCCTTCAAAAAAATTATAGCCTTCTTCATAAATGATGACCGAATTATTGGTGAAACAAGAAAAATATTACCAAATTTCAACAGCATTGACACGAAACTTGGTTCATATATTTCGTTTGTCATAACCAACAAGAATGAAAGGAGTCTACAAAAATATTTGTAGCGAAAGGGTGTTTCTTTCAATGGATTAGAAAAAATTTGAACTACTACCATGAAACCCCTCCAAAAACTGGCACATTGATGAAAGTTGGTGAAAATGTTTGATTAATCATCGGAACCAAGCAGCAAAAAAGACCGGTCAAATATCCATGGTCTGAGGGTTTTTTTTGAGAGGTAATGTCGTACCTATTCTAGTCAAAAAATAGAATCATTTTCATACATTAACTTGTTAAAAGTGAGATAGCTTTTTCATGAGAGCTTGTATCTACTTTATTTTAATATTATTGGATTCAGCATTAAAAAATACCTTAAAATCATGCACCATATTGCATTTATGTATCTTGGTTTCAAAAACATAAAAATGCTCGGCCAAAAACTCTGCTTCTCATTCCCCATCGAAAAACACCCTCAGACAGTTTATATTTGTTTGGTCTTTTTTGTTTCTTGATCTTGATGAAAAGTCAAATGTTTTGACCAATTTTCATTAACGTTCCAGTTTCGGGAGGGGATTCATGGTAGTAGTTCAAAATTTTTCAATTCCAATGAAAAAAACACCCTTTCACTATAAATATTTTTGTAGAATCTTTTAACTCTTGTTGCTTATGACAAATGAAATATGTGGACCAAGTTTCGTGTCAATGCTGTTGAAATTTGGTAATATTTTACGTTTTTCACTAATAATTCGGTCAACATTTATGAAGAAGGCTATAACTTCTTTGAAGGTAGTTGTATCGAGTTCATTCTAATTTAGTAAGATTGGGCATTAAAAAGTACCCCTTAAACATCTGTCATATGCTTATTTTATTCCAAGATAAATATTTAAGTTTGTTTATCTTTCATATCCCCCCTCCCTAGCACTTTGAAAGTGGCTTTTTTAAAAAACCAAAGTAGGTTTTCAATCAACTCTGGAAGTAATGTAGTAGATTGTGAAATTCTGCATCGACATCATCTTTAAATTTTATTAAAAAAATATTTTTCTAACTCTTCTTGGCTTTTCAAATTTCGTTTGCAAAACGACATTTTTCCACCCCCTTCATGCAAGGGGAAGGGTGGGAGAAAAATAATAATGTGGTCCTATGTTTTCAAGGGTGCTGAATCCAACGGGAGTTCTCGGGTCATCGTGCGTACCTTAGTTTTCGATCTATAAGCAACATTTCGAAATTGTGGCAACCCTTCTCCTGTCCTTCTGACAGTGTTGCCACCTTGGCAACACTTCTTAAAAGTAAAGTCAGGATATGAACTATTAGTGTACTAAAGCTCAACCCGTCAGGTCGAAATTAAAGGTATGCCCTCATATCGTGCACTAACGTCCCTACTATTGTCCCGAAGTACAAAACAGTCTTTCATTTAAATTGATAAATATCACGGGGCCTAAATTAACAAAAAGGATACAAGGACTCTTGCTTGAATTAAAAACAAAATTAACAACAAATAACAAAACTAGATTTGAGATTTTAAAGGCGGTATTACACTATCATATATATATGGCTTAAGCTGCCATATAAAGTATGGCAAAGGTTTTCAATGTATGACAAGTTGTATTACACTATGCCATACATATATGACCAATTTATATGACAAATAACTTCGTCAAATAACTTTTGTTCATATATATGACAAAGCTAAATATGGCTATCACTAGGGTTCGGATTTCTATGCAAATACATATTTTTTTAGGGAAGCTTTGGAAGCAAGGAAACTAATTATGCATACGAATCATGAAATTTTCTTTAAAATGGCATTTAAACGTAGTTGCATATTTTTGCATATTTTAGGATACATAAATGCATATTTCGCATGTTTTTGCATATTTTTAAAATAAATGCATATTTTGAAAATAAATACATATTTTTGGAGCATATTGTCCAAAGATTTATTTAAAAAATATATAGTAAGTATCGCTTAAATGAAATGCACACGCACCTCAAAACTTTTATCTTCCTATTTTTTTTTATTCATTTGATGAACTTGAACCATATTTCAACTTCCAACCCCACATTATACGCATTTAAATTTCTATGAAAATGAATGTAGAGCGATCTTTTTCGATGTATAAGACATTTTTAAGACCGAATCGGCAACGTTTCGATTTCGAAAACTTCAAAAAAAAATTACATGATTTACGCAAACAAAACATTTAAAAATGAGAATAATTAAGGAGTAATTATTATTTTATTTTATTTTGAATTATTTATTATTTTTTATTTCAATGACAATGTTATATGAAATGTTATATTTATGTTTGTTACTTTTTTTCTTATTAATTGTTACGTTATTTGCGTTTTAATTCATTTCTACCAAACAATGAAAATAAGAGACTGAATTTTTTTAATTAAATACTGTATAAAATGTGTTTTTACTCTGAACAAAAATTAAGATAAAATGGTTTTAATTGCATATTTTACATGCATATTCAGCATTTTAAGGCGCATTTTTTAAGCGCATTTTTTGAGTTTGTTAGCGCATACAAATCCGGACCCTAGCTATGACACTAGCTTTTAAATATCAAATATATGAAAAACAAATTATTTGACAATAATGGAAATTAATTTGTCAAAATAAATAATAATTTAAATTGGTTTTAATAAATCCTTGCTGCTTGCTCTATAATTGTCACTTTTTCTCTGAACTGGAATCGAAAGATGCAAAAATAAATTCCGCCAATAACATACATTTTTTTTTTGTGGTATGAAAATTATTACTATAGTCCGGGAGCCGACCGTTAGATTACCTACATATGTGCATATACATATGTATCTCATCGCGGCCACGCAAAAATTGGATGCCAACCGAGAGCTTAAGTCCAAAAATTTACAAAACTACTCTTCGGACAAGCTTTATCCAGTCGCAATGGTTAGAAAATGCACTTTTCAGGATGCGTTTTCCGCTAAATGTACCCATAATATAAGCAGCTTATATAAATGGGGTATAAAATAAAAGCTAAGACTGTCTTCTACAAGATACCAATGGTCGGACAGACTTTTTTTTGGCTACTGCGACGAGTCCGACCATTTAAAAAACATGGTATTTTTTTAACACTGCCTTAACCACTTTCTTTTCATTTTTATCCAAGGATGCACAAAATGTAAATTTTAGAAAAGTGGTCGGACTCGTTGCAACAACCAAAAAAAGTCCGTGTAGAGGACTGTCTTAGCTTTCATTTAATACCCCATTTATGTATGTATATGTATATATATGTATGAAAAGTTTCTTTGCATTTAAAGAATCTGGATTTGAAGAAACCTTGAATTTATCCTATATATGCAACAATAATTGTAGCTGTAAAATTTTAAGATTTTTAAATATGCGGTGCTTAAAAGCAGAGCATGGATCATACTTAAAGTGATGGCCTTAAATGACAAATCCAAAAAGCAATAACACCCGCGCTTCTTATTGCTTTTATATGATAAAATTGCTTGACATACATGAACATATAAAATTAAACGATTTTTATATGACTATATGGCTCAAAACTTCCAAATATATATGTCAACGCCTTTGATTCCATATTACACTTTGTCAAATATATGGCTCAAAATCATGGTCATATATATGGCACCATATATATTTTGTCATATAAATATGTCTATCACATTTATATGACCCTTTTGAGACATATTTATATGGCAAATTTGCCATATTTATATGCTAGTGTAATATCGCCTGATGATGTGAAAGAAAAAAGCCAAAAACGTTAATAAAAAGGCAGCGAATTTCGTTTTGGACCTTTCTGTCTTTCTGGGGGTAGTACGTCTCTGATAGCAAATAAAATTGGACCAGGGAGGTAACAATCACCACAACGTACTTGTCGACACGCAATCTGGGATCGAGCCTATTCTTCCCACCTCTAAACTCGAAGATCATATCAATAGTATTAGACACCCGACCCTATCTAACGTAACGAGCGCTCTTTAGGAGGTTTCGCACCGCAATTAGGTGCCACAATCGTCGCAACAAAACGAGTAGTCGGAGGGGAAACTAGCTTCAATCGGTCGAGCTAGGACGTCAACGTTACACTTCCTTTTCACTACCCTTTTCACCCTTTTCCCAAAATTTATAAATATATGTATGTATGAATATAAAATTTAAAATTAATGAAAGATTATAAAAAAAATAATATAGAACAAATGAAAGGAAACAAAATTTAAATAAAATAAACTGCCAACGCTCAAAAAAAAAATACATAAACGCCTGTTGGTATGCTATGCACACTTCTTCTTCGTGGCGAATTCGTTTTAAAGAAATCCGCTGGTGTGCGAAAACTTTCGGATCCTAGTATCTTCGGTTGTTGTTTTCAATTTCGAAATTTTTCGAAATTTTTCTTCGGTGGTTGGTGTATGGAATTTCGAATTCCTAAGTGAGGTTGGTGTCTCAGATTTTTTCGAACCCAATGTGTTAATACTTTTCTTTCTTATTGTAGGGTATCACTTATTAGGTTTATATAATGGTTCGAAATTATGTTCTTATAAATTGTCTTAGAATATTGTGGTACTTATCGTGCCGGTCCTGATTTGCAGGTTTCTCTTTTTCTGCCTTATGCGGTTTGGCAATTAACTATGGCCACACACACAATCGCAAAATGGTGGCACCGACTTTTTGCCCTTGTCGGATGACCGCTGACCTTCAACACCGAACCTTAAAACATTAAAAATCAATCTACAGCTACACTTACACAAGATCGTATAAACCACTCACCTCACAACCAACAAGCTGTATTTTTATTTTAAGTAGGAATGCAGAAAGTTGACGATAACTTACCAAAAAGAGTTGCACAATTCTATAAAAAAATAACCCAAAAAGTTTATACACCACTATACTATGCTATGGAGTTTTAATCTTTAACACACGTTTTTTTATGGCGGCAAGCCTAGACCGGGCACTCTGACAATTTACTTCGAACTGTCTTTGCATTTTCTTTGTCGATTCTGGCCACCGCTAGTCGTCATAAGAAGTATATGGAAACCGTTGGGGTTTAGCAGAACTAACTTGGAGGAGCCCTCTCTTCACGTATCCTCCCCTTTAAGATAACTATGCGAAACCCTACTATAGTGTGTTCGCTCCCCAATCGGTTATCTCCGTTCCAAACCATTTGTTCTTTCAATATTTGAAAGAGTCTGACCGATTTCATTTTCGAAGCCGGCTGTCATATTCATGCCGATTACAGAATCCGACGAATGAGCTGCGGATGGAATCTGAATCATTTTTGACATTTGGCTCATAGAAAAAATGTCAAAATTGAGTCTGATTCCCTCCGCAGTTCATTCGTCGGATTCTATAATCGGGGTGATTATCTCTTCGACAAATTCGGCCGGCGCGGCAAAAAAAAAACATTTATGTTTGCTGTTTGGACGATGAATTCGGTGTTATCCCCGAGGAATGCTACAATTTTATAGCTGGAATCCCTTCAATCGATTCCTGTGCTGAAGGAAAGAAATAAAACACAGCCCTTTCGTGGCAAAAAAACATCGACCAATCTTTCACAGAAAATCAAAACGAGCCGTCCTACACCCCAGTGCTCCATCGACTCGCGCAGAATGTCCGTTTTGCTACAAAACGCCCTGCAAACATTCAAACACTCATACTCCAATTCTTTCATGACCAAGAAACCTTCCAACTCCGCACGACCAGGTACCAGGTACATGCTAGGTAGTTCAATCAGAGTAAGAGTCAAAATGTCGTTTGAATAAGTTTAACCAGTTTGGTTAATTTTTCGCAGCAAAATCCTTGGATAAGTTTACGCAAATTGTGTCAATCATTGCCTTATAAAATTTGTCAGTTCATTTACCAAAAGATAAACTTAACCGATTTATAAACTTATCTAGGGTGAAGTAGCATAAATACCCTTATTGAATTTTATTTATTTCTTTTGTTAAAAGCTATCTATCAACATACTTAGGTATAGTGAAAATATTATTTTGCTCTTTTGGGTCCCCACACTCAACGCTATTTTAATACTAGGCGTGTTTTATTGGAAAAAAAAAACTATAGCTAGCACAGTAAAATTTCCCTCGGTAAACAACAACAACCCCAAATGTGTCGATAAATAAGGCAGTATAAAAGTGAATATAAAAGTTGAGATAAAGTTTCGTAAAGTTGAAACTAAGGCGGCGCTGAACTAAGTTATAAGCAAATATTCATTACTTGAAGGTTGGTAGCCTTTGCTTTTATGTAAAGATTTGTTCGAATTTTTAATGGCGAATAGTTTTGACATTAAGTGGCATGTCTGCCAACCTTCAGAAAAAATACAATGTGAATATAAAAGTGAGTATAGCGTTTTATTGGTGCTTGCGCTAACTATAAATACCAATAAAACGCACCTACTCTGAAATGAGCTGATTTAGGGAACTTGTCTAACGTAACGAGCGCTCTTTAGGAGGTTTCGCACCGCAATTAGGTGCCACAATCGTCGCAACAAAACGAGTAGTCGGAGGGGAAACTAGCTTCAATCGGTCGAGCTAGGACGTCAACGTTACACTTCCTTTTCACTACCCTTTTCACCCTTTTCCCAAAATTTATAAATATATGTATGTATGAATATAAAATTTAAAATTAATGAAAGATTATAAAAAAAATAATATAGAACAAATGAAAGGAAACAAAATTTAAATAAAATAAACTGCCAACGCTCAAAAAAAAAATACATAAACGCCTGTTGGTATGCTATGCACACTTCTTCTTCGTGGCGAATTCGTTTTAAAGAAATCCGCTGGTGTGCGAAAACTTTCGGATCCTAGTATCTTCGGTTGTTGTTTTCAATTTCGAAATTCTTCGAAATTTTTCTTCGGTGGTTGGTGTATGGAATTTCGAATTCCTAAGTGAGGTTGGTGTCTCAGATTTTTTCGAACCCAATGTGTTAATACTTTTCTTTCTTATTGTAGGGTATCACTTATTAGGTTTATATAATGGTTCGAAATATGTTCTTATAAATTGTCTTAGAATATTGTGGTACTTATCGTGCCGGTCCTGATTTGCAGGTTTCTCTTTTTCTGCCTTATGCGGTTTGGCAATTAACTATGGCCACACACACAATCGCAAAATGGTGGCACCGACTTTTTGCCCTTGTCGGATGACCGCTGACCTTCAACACCGAACCTTAAAACATTAAAAATCAATCTACAGCTACACTTACACAAGATCGTATAAACCACTCACCTCACAACCAACAAGCAGTATTTTTATTTTAAATAGGAATGCAGAAAGTTGACGATAACTTACCAAAAAGAGTTGCACAATTCTATAAAAAAATAACCCAAAAAGTTTATACACCACTATACTATGCTATGGAGTTTTAATCTTTAACACACGTTTTTTATGGCGGCAAGCCTAGACCGGGCACTCTGACAATTTACTTCGAACTGTCTTTGCATTTTCTTTGTCGATTCTGGCCACCGCTAGTCGTCATAAGAAGTATATGGAAACCATTGGGGTTTAGCAGAACTAACTTGGAGGAGCCCTCTCTTCACGTATCCTCCCCTTTAAGATAACTATGCGAAACCCTACTATAGTGTGTTCGCTCCCCAATCGGTTATCTCCGTTCCAAACCATTTGTTCTTTCAATATTTGAAAGAGTCTGACCGATTTCATTTTCGAAGCCGGCTGTCATATTCATGCCGATTACAGAATCCGACGAATGAGCTGCGGATGGAATCTGAATCATTTTTGACATTTGGCTCATAGAAAAAATGTCAAAATTGAGTCTGATTCCCTCCGCAGTTCATTCGTCGGATTCTATAATCGGGGTGATTATCTCTTCGACAAATTCGGCCGGCGCGGCAAAAAAAAAACATTTATGTTTGCTGTTTGGACGATGAATTCGGTGTTATCCCCGAGGAATGCTACAATTTTATAGCTGGAATCCCTTCAATCGATTCCTGTGCTGAAGGAAAGAAATAAAACACAGCCCTTTCGTGGCAAAAAAACATCGACCAATCTTTCACAGAAAGTCAAAACGAGCCGTCCTACACCCCAGTGCTCCATCGACTCGCGCAGAATGTCCGTTTTGCTACAAAACGCCCTGCAAACATTCAAACACTCATACTCCAATTCTTTCATGACCAAGAAACCTTCCAACTCCGCACGACCAGTTACCAGGTACATGCTAGGTAGTTCAATCAGAGTAAGAGTCAAAATGTCGTTTGAATAAGTTTAACCAGTTTGGTTAATTTTTCGCAGCAAAATCCTTGGATAAGTTTACGCAAATTGTGTCAATCATTGCCTTATAAAATTTGTCAGTTCATTTACCAAAAGATAAACTTAACCGATTTATAAACTTATCTAGGGTGAAGTAGCATAAATACCCTTATTGAATTTTACTTATTTCTTTTGTTAAAAGCTATCTATCAACATACTTAGGTATAGTGAAAATATTATTTTGCTCTTTTGGGTCCCCACACTCAACGCTATTCTAATACTAGGCGTGTTTTATTGGAAAAAAACTATAGTTAGCACAGTAAAATTTCCCTCGGTAAACAACAACAACCCCAAATGTGTCGATAAATAAGGCAGTATAAAAGTGAATATAAAAGTTGAGATAAAGTTTCGTAAAGTTGAAACTAAGGCGGCGCTGAACTAAGTTATAAACAAATATTCATTACTTGAAGGTTGGTAGCCTTTGCTTTTATGTAAAGATTTGTTCGAATTTTTAATGGCGAATAGTTTTGACATTAAGTGGCATGTCTGCCAACCTTCAGAAAAAATACAATGTGAATATAAAAGTGAGTATAGCGTTTTATTGGTGCTTGCGCTAACTATAAATACCAATAAAACGCACCTACTCTGAAATGAGCTGATGGTGCCTGTGATACTTCAAACTCTACGATCACCGTGTCTACATCGTAACTATTATTAATAACTTTTTTTATTATGTGGAGCCTATTGTTTTGGCATTTGCGTAGATGCCCCTGTCCGTACGCAAAAGTTTAAGGTTTTTATTTAGCAATACGCTCATAAAACCTATTGAAGGCCGCCGTAACAATGCATTTGTGTTTGTGTAACTCACACTATTTTGAAAAATGCTTCACTGTTTTCACGATATGCCAGTCCCTTCACTTCTTCTTCTTTGGCTGTACGTGAAAAGGCAAAAGAAAGTCTCCACTTAATTTTTCGTGGAAAAAGAATGTTCGAAGCATTATTTTTCCGGACAAATTGTGACGCTTTATATATACATACATATTTCGCTTTTTATAAACTAAAATCATCTCCCTGTTTCATTCTTTCCATTATTAAGACGTTGTGAGGACGCACGACGGAAATTAAATATAAAATGCGTACAGAAAAAAATGATGACATGGAATGAGAATAGAATAAATAGAACAGCTGTTTTTAATCAGTCAGTGGCGTAGCTAATGGAAAAGGGTACAAAAGGGCCACATTCAGATGCGGAAAATATTTTTTTTAAACAAAAAATTAAATTGTTTCCCAAACTGAGTTAAATCGAATTGGTTTGAATCAGCAAACAGAGTTTGGCTAATTTAAATACATTTTGGGAGCAGTACAAAAATTGTGAACATTTATCTGATTTTGGTAGGGTTCTCTTAAGCCATCGACAACACATCCATCCCTCAATGGAATTTGACAGTTGATGGCTTGAAAAATGAAGAACATACTATATTTTGAAGGAAAAAATTAATTTGATCCAAATGTCAAACAAGTTCCCTAAATCACTTTTTCCCGGAGAAGTAAAAAACCTTCAAAAATTTCGGAATTTTTAGTGGTTTTTTATTCCATTGACATCGTAGCGATCCTTCAATATAATTTGACAGTTGATGGCTTGACAGACAAATATATATTTTGACGGAAAAAGTGTATTTTGATCCAAATAATACCGAATTGCCCTAGATTCGCCATTTTCCAGAAGTAAAAAACTGAAAATTTCAAACCTTTTAGAGGTTTTTTCATCCATCCACATTATACTGTACCCCATCAAGTGCATGTGATCAATTTTTCCTGATCTGCAAATGCTTTGAAGGAATTTGATTTCTGGTAAAAGTTTCAAATTTATGTGAAGTGAAGGATATTTTATAATTTTTTAAATTTCTAACTACGCTACTGTTCTCATTTGACTTTAGTTTTCTCTCAACACTTTCAGAATTTGTCTCGAGAAAAAAAAAGTAGAGATGAAAATTGTCTTTGCTCGATCTGCATACTAGGCTTAAGGGTGGTATAGTGGAAAACTTGAATAAAGGCTCTCCCAAACCAACGCGAAATTATAGCGAATCATTCGCAAAGTCTGCTATTACACGATGAAACTAGGCGCGTGCAACTTTTCGAATACCATACCTAAGTGCAAAAGAGAACAAAATAATTGAAAAGATGAGACGGAGAAAACTGCCCTGTGTCGCGTGGGTAAAACTTTCGGTGCAACTATTTGACGTTTCTCTTTTCTCTTGTCCGTTTCTTTAGTACTTGCTTCATATGATTTCGTTGTGCGAGGAGTAAACATCGACGCAACAAACAGTCAGGGTTACCACTTCTCTGAAAATTTTTCACATTAAATTTCCAAAAAAACTTTTTTCGCAGTAGACTTATATTTAGTCCTTTTTTTCAATAATAAAATAAATACAATTGTAAAAATGAAAAATATAAATAAAAATAATAAAAATTAGCTCAAATATTTTTAATAATATGCCTGTTCGCGTACTTCCCAAAACTATGAATTTATCCCGTAAGTTCTATCAAAGCTCATATACAAATTAAATTGTAATAAAATTTGTAGTTTTGGGAAGTAAATCTATATACCTACCTATCCGATTTTCACTTTATGTACTGCTAATTATTGTTCGAAAAATCAATCGCAGCAGATTTTATTAAGGCAGTAGATATATTCTGAGAAAAAAATGCAGTAGATCTACTGCAATTGCAGTAAAGTGGCAACCTTGGCACAGTCCAACTCGGAAATGAAAAATAAAGAGAACTGTCAAATGTGTTCCATGAATCTGGTTTCAACGTGTAATAGCGCTTGAATTAGCGGACGAAAAAACAAAGAAGAATTCGAAGAAGTCGCATTCATCTAGTTTCATCGTGTAATAGCAGACAAAGGAGTTTTTTTTTTGTTGCTTAGCATTGTGTATCTCTAAATTTTGTATTATTGTGAATGATTTCGCGTCGTCGGCGAATGATTCGCGTTGGTTTAGGGGAGCCTTAAATGTGGTTTTGTAACGAAAAATCAAGTAATTCTTTGTGAATTCGAATTCAAAATTCAAAACCTCGTGAATACAATGGCTTTACAGTGGGTTGCCATATTAATAACAATAGTTCTAAATGTGAAATTGATCCTAATGTGCTAAATAATTGCTTTCTTGAAAATAATGCTGAGGATTTAAACATAAGTTTTTCCGAAAGTATGAATCCATATTTGCAAGCTACAAGGAACTTTGAAATCGAATCGGTTGACGAAAATGAAGTTATAAACTGTGTTGGTCTCATCAAATCTAATTCTGTGGGTGAAGATGCCATACCACTTCGTTTTATTAAATTAATTTTGCCTTATATAGCAGCCTACCTGACCCACATAATTAACCACTGCATAACGACATCAACCTTTCCGAAGTCTTGGAAAATAGCAAGAGTCGTCCCTGTTGCAAAAAAAAAGAAATCCAGTATCTGCTACCGATTTCAGACCAATCAGTATTCTACCGTGTTTGTCAAAAGTCTTTGAGAAATTAATAGCCAACCAGGTTCTGCAACATTTGTCTCTGTATAATCTGCTGTATGTTGGCCAATCCGGTTTTAGATCTCACCACAGTTGTTCAACTGCCATGGTCAATGTTTTGGACGATATAAGACAAAATTATGATAAGGGACACGTAACGCTTCTTTGTCTACTTGATTTTTCGAAGGCTTTTGACAAAGTAAACCACAAAATTCTTTGTTGGAAATTGAGACATCTTTTTGGCTTCGGTAATTCTGCAGTTAGGTTACTTGAAAGCTGTCTATCTGACAGATCTCAGAGGGTTGTAACAAATGGTTCTTTTTCAGACCTTTTACCTGTAAAACAGGGTGTTCCACAAGGATCAATCATAGGTCCAATTATGTTCTGTATGTTTATTAATGATTTACCATATGTTTGCAAAAATTCCACAGTACACCTCTATGCTGACGATGTTCAGTTGTACTTGGCTAGGCCGCCTACCAATATAGCTGAGCTAGCTAGTGACTTAAATGAGGACCTTCGTGACATTCACTCTTGGGCTATTAGAAATGGACTACTTCTTAATCCTAAAAAGTCACAAGTTATTCCAATATCTAAAAAGAAATTTGCCCTCGATACTTTACCTAATATTTTACTTTCTGTTGATATTCTAAAAATTGTTCAAACTGTAACTAATCTTGGCTTTGTAATTAATTCTTATCTATCTGGATATGACCATACTAACTATGTTATTGGTAAAATATACGGATGTCTTCGAAAGTTATGGATGGCTGCAAGCTTTACTCCACCCGATACCAGGGGAAGACTGGTTAAAAGTCTTATTCTACCCCTGATCACTTACTCTGAGGTCGTTTACCCTCACATTGATTCGTTATCCCAACGTAAACTGCAAGTAGCTTTTAATGACTCGGTTAGATATATTCATGGATTGCGCCGATATGACCATATATCTCACCTTGTCAAAAACTTTTTAGGCACAACCCTTAATCACTACATCGATGCCAGAAATTGTATCTTCTTACATAATCTTGTAACTGGGAAGACTCCGCTGTATTTGTATGAAAAACTTAATTTTGCACGTTCCCTCAGAACTCTAAGTCTAATTCCATCACGCTATCATTATCTCAATTGATCCCGTTTATTTTTTATTCACGCAGTTAAATTATGGAACTCTTTACCAACAAAAAAGAACGATTTCTAATGCCACTCAGTTTAAAAGTGCAATTTTTCTTCATTTCTCGCTACTTCCTTAAACTTAAAGCTTTTCTTTTCTCCTTTATTATCTTTTAGCTTTTATTTACTTCTTCTTTTCTCCTTTTTCTTTAGAATCTTTAAACTGAACATTTTTGTTTATATAAATTCATAGTTTTAAGCTATTAAATTAAATTCAATTGAACATTAATAATTAAAACATTATCTTTTCACCATAATCTCTTAGTACTATAAAAGATTTAAATCTTAAATGTACAAATACCTTTATATGTATAAATAAATTGAAATTGAATTGAATAGGGACAGTCATAAATTTTAAAGAAACTTTAGATTACCTGTTTAAGATCAAGGAAAATTATGTTTTATATTGTTTATATTGATTGAATAGTGTTCATTCATTATTTGAGAGTATTATTTTATAGAACTAAATGAAAAAAACGTAATAATTTAAAAAAAATCTCAGTAATACTAGTCTAGAACAAAAAAAAACAAGAATTCAGAGAAAACTTAATATTTTGTTACGTTTTCTTTTTCCATTATAACAGCTTCTAATTGCCCCGGAATGCTCTCAATACACTTTCTAGCAGCTTCTACTATTGCAGGACAGTGGTGCCAAACTTCTATGAACTTTTCAAAAAGTTTAACTTCGTTGGTTATGACCTCCTTGGCAATTTCCCATTTTTTTATTTCCCAAAGGTTTTCTATCGGGTTCATGTCTGGGGAATTGCATGGCCACGGTAAAACTTGAATTTTTCGTTTATTTAAAAACTTTGTTTTATGGCATGGAAAGAGTCGTGCATAAATTGTATTGATTCGTTGTTTGCGACCAGTCTTTAAGCTGTGGTATGATTCGATTTTCAAAACTTCTTTACTTTGTGTTGTCTTATTGTACCCGGACCGATATGCAAGCATCAACACCTCTTGTACTGATGACTGACCACATCAAAATCTTCATAGGTGTTTTACTCTTTCGGCGATGCATTCAAGGTAATATTTCTCGCCTGGCCACCGCCGCCGAACAAAGCTGCTCTTGTCAGCTAAAACTTCAAAAGTGGACTCATCGGAGAAACACAGCTGAAAGAAAGAGTTTAAGGGAAGAATGTTTACTTTATTGTAACCTAGCTTTGAAAAAAACTCTTTCTTACAGGTGTGTTTCTCCGACGAGTCCACTTTTGAAATTCTGGTTGACAAGAGCAGCTTTGTGTGATGACAGCCAGGCGAGAAATATCACCTTTGAATGCATCGTTGAAAGAGTAAAACATCCTATGAAGATTATGGCGTGGTCAGCCATCAGCACAAGAGGTATTGGACGCTTGCATATGGTTCAGGGTACAATGAAACAAGACCAATACAGAGAAATTTTGAGAAATCGATTCATACTACAGCTTAAAGACTGGTCCCATACAACGAATCAATACCATTAATGAACGACTCTGCCTCATAAAGAGTGTAAAAATTTCTTAAATAAACAAATAATTCAAGTTTTCCCGTGGCCAGGCAATTCCCCAGATATGTGGGCCTATTCGGCGTAATCTTTTATTCTGCTATTCTGTTATTCTGCTATGAATTTCCATACAAAAGTTTAAGCTGTCAAAAAATCTTTTATGAATTATAAGTTTGGTATTCGGCATGCTTAATCTGTTATTAAATCTGCTAAGAAATCTGTTATGATCTGCCAAACTTTCGAACTCAGAACAAAATCGCATTTTTGGTTTTCAGCATGCCAAGATCTGCTATAAAATCTGTTATGAATCATAAAAGAATAAAAGACAAGGTAGGTAGGTAAAAATGGTGGCAAGAGCGTAACACTCGCTGTTGCCCAATTAGCGCTGGATTGCGCCGTTTTGATACCATAACTCGTTTGACCTGTGTATGAAAGTAGATAAAAGCGTTCCTTGCTTTGAAATAGGACGGCTGTGGAGTATGGTTAATGTATCTTGTGAGTTGGGGTCATAGGACACTCACTCGATCGGATCGCATCTCGCCCGAGCTTGCCACATTATGCCGAGCTCGGCAGGTTGTAGAGTAGCAACGAAGCGATCGATCAGATCATGTGGTCATCATTGCCATTGAGCATCATGAAGCTCCTCAGAAACCCGGGTTCCGATTACTCGCGGACTTTGGATCTGGGGGGGAACATGATGCAGAACGCAACAGATTTCTGTCTCAGAACCATTTCGTGGCGTTAAGAAAAGAGATCAAGTCTTTGATCTTCATTTCGGAAAGTTCGTTTAAGTCGTCAAAAAAAGCCATTCCAAACGATTGTGCTCTCATTCTGGCTAGAGCTGGACATTTACAGAGAAAATGTAGGACTGTTTCCTTTTCTTGCTGGTCTCCACAACTGCGACAGTGAGTATTGTAAGGAATACCCAGCCTCGCCGCATGTTCTCCAATTGGCCAGTGTCCAGTGCAGGTTGCTACGACCCTGGCTATGTCCCGCCTGGGTCTACATATAAGATCAATTGTTCGGGATTTATTTAAGGCGGGCCAGATCGTTCTGGATATTTTGCAGTTGGTCAAACTGCTCCACCTACGGTTAGATTCCCTAAGGAAAATTGACAATATATTGCCCTTCACAACTCCAAGGGGAATGTAGACTCTTTCCGCAAGTGAGATGTGAAGGGCTGATCCTTGCCTGGCTAGTTCATCTGCCCGTTCATTACGTTCAATGCCACTGTGACCAGGAACCCAGATAAGAGTGACCTTGAGGTTAATGTTTAGACTTGCGAGTTCATCTCGGCATTGTTGGACCAATTTAGAGGATGATGTAGCCGAATCAATGGCTTTAACAGCCGCCTGACTGTCTGTAAGGATGGCTGTATTACGATTTTGGTTTGGATCTGCTTTTAGCATCTTGCAAGCCTCCCTGATTGCCAGTATTTCAGCTTGAAATACACTAGCGAAATTCGGTAGCCGAAATGACTTGGAGATGTTGAGAGACTCAGAGAAGACTCCTGAGCCAACACCGCACTCCATCTTTGAGCCATCAGTATAGATAGTTGTGTCGAAGTCTCTCGTCACGGCGTCATCATCCCAGTCCCCTCTGGATGGGAATAAGACTTTAAAATCTTTACTGAGGCTCATTGTAGGAGCGCGGTAGTCAGTGGGAGTCGAAAGTATATCAGCGGGAATCAAATTTGTGATATTGCTGTGACCATAAGGTTTAGCAACCCAAGAGTTTGATTCTTTAAGTCTTAATGCGCTGCAAGATACTAGATATTTAATGTGTAGATCAAGTGGTAGAAGGTGCAGAAAAACGCTTAAGGCATCCGTTGGGCAAGATCGAAGAGCCCCTGTGGTACCAACACTAGCTGTTCTTTGAACCTTTTTTAGTTTGTCGATGTTATATGTCTTATTTAGTGCGGGCCACCAGACAATCGAACCATATGTTAGAATCGGCCGTACCACTGCAGTATACGTCCATAAGATCATCTTTGATTGAAGGCCCCAGTTTTTACCGAAGGTTTTGCTACAGGCGTAGAAAGCTATGCAGGCCTTCCTGACCCGTTCTTCGATGTTTAATTTCCAGTTTAACTTAGGGTCTAGGATGACACCTAGATATTTTGCACTGGTTGATAGTGAGAGTGTTTGGCCGTTAAGTCGGGGTGGAGTGAAGGGTTGTATCTTAGTTTTGGTAGTAAAAAGCATCAGTTCAGTTTTGCTCTGGTTGACTCCTAGACCACAACTCGTAGCCCAGTTGCTAACTTTTCTCAAAGCCATCTCTGTGATTTCGCTTATCACAGGAGTAAACTTCCCTGACACTAATAATACCAAGTCGTCCGCATACGCAACCGCCTTCACACCACATCTCTCCAGTTTAAAGAGGATTTTGTTCATGACTAAAAGCCATAGAAGTGGTGACAGAACACCGCCCTGGGGTGTTCCTCTCCTGACGTGTTTTGTCGAGTTTGCATTACCTAACGTGCCATGAATCTTTCTATCTTTGAGCATGGATATTATCCATTCTCTGATGTAGTCCTCTACACCAAAGTCAACGAGTGCCTCAAGAATAGATTCGGTTAGCACATTGTTGAAAGCCCCTTCTACATCTAAGAATGTAGCGAGGGTATATTCTTTGAAGTTGATGGTTTTCTCAATTGTACGCACTACCTCATGAAGGGCCGTCTCGGTCGACTTACCTTTGAGATATGCATGTTGAGAGTTTACTAGAGGACATTCCACAAGTATGTCTCTAATATGTGTGTCTAGAATACGCTCTAGAGTTTTAAGTACAAAAGAGGTTAGGCTAATTGGACGAAAATCCTTCGCGGATTCGTGTCCTCGCTTGCCTACTTTTGGAATAAAAACCACTTTTACATGTCTCCAAGACTCTGGCACATGGTTGAGAAGGAGGCATCCTTTAAAAATCATCTCTAGCCGTGGGACTACCAAATCTTGTAGCTTTTGAAGCATGATTGGCAGAATTCCATCTCGGCCTGGAGATTTATACGGGGAGAAAGTATTAATAGCCCAGGCTATTCTTTCTTTAGTTATAACGGTATTGATATGCTCTACACGAGCTAAAGGTAAATTATAAGTTCTATGCGTTTCGGGGTTGCTATTCTCGCAGCCCGGAAAGTGTGTCGTCATCAGCAGTTCTAAGGACTCCGTCGGAGAAACTGTCCAAGATCCATCAGGCTTTTTCAAGAACGAAGGATTACAATGCTCCTTAGAAAGAACTTTGCTAAGCCTTGCGGAATCTTTTAAGCTCTCAATAGAATGGCAGTAATCTCTCCAACCAAGTTTCTTCGCTGATGCGAGAGCACGCTTGTAGACTTTCAAACAGTCTTTATAAGGTTGGTAAAACTTGTGTCTGTGGCAGATATTGAAGATCTTCCTAGTCATTTTTCTCAGACTAGACCACCATGGGGGAAGGGTTTTACGGCTATATTTAACTGGGCAAGAGACCTTAAAAGCAGTGTTCATAGACACTTCAATGGTTTTCACCATTGATTCTAGATCTATAACTGATTCTGGACTCAGATTCGGTATATTGCGCAGTTTGGAATTTACGATTTGGCTGAACTTCTTCCAGTCAATTCTTTTCGGGTTTCTATAGGGAGCAGGGGTTTCAGACTCGAAATTAATATTGAAGAGGATCCATCTGTGATCCGAAAAGGAATTAAGAGGGGATACTCTCCAATTCTCCACTGATAGCTTAAAGCTATTATTAATGACGGTAATATCAAGTATGTCCTCCCACCCTTCGTAGCTATCCGAGCTCGGAAAGACAAAAGTAGGAGTAGTACCTCTGTTACATACAGTTAAGTTGTTTTCAATAATAAAATTAAAAAGAGACTCACCTCGTTCATTAATCTCCGAACTACCCCAGAGAGTATGTCGTGCGTTAGCATCACATCCAATCAGGAGGTTTGTCCCTTTTGTGTTGACCTCGGACGAAAGCGTGCGCCACTCTTCCGGCGGTGACAGCCTGTCGTGCGCCGAGTACGCTGAGGCCACCAGTAAGCCGTCTGCATTTTTATCGTCCAATCTGACGACTGTCAGATCGGAAGTTCTAAGGTTAGGACACAAAAAAGCTTTTAAGTGTTTTTTAGCTGAAATACAAGTTCGAGGCTTACCTTGGTCTTGATTTGTGGTTTTGTAGAACAGATCATACTGGCTGTCTTGGAGACCTCTCACTCTATGGCCGTTAACCCACGGTTCTTGTATGATGCCGACGTCAATGTTCTCCTCACTCAGGAAAACCCTCAGATTATCTGATGCACATTTCGAGTGCTTCAGATTAATCTGAATGACCCTCAGCATCGCGTTTTTAATTTTGATGGAATTCTGCACAATCGGGGCCCGGCGGCTCGCTGGGGACCTCGACTCCATCGATGACATTGTCGAACTCGACATTGTCATCAACTTTGTCGGAGTCTGTACCCTGACTGGGCAGAATTTTGACTTTGGCAAACCTGATGCCAAAGCGGAGTTTGAAGTCAGCCTTCTCAAGTTCTCCTACACTTTCTTCGCTAATCTTCAGAAGATAAGAAGCGCTGTTCTTCTGCGGTTCCTCAGTCTTGATGACTGCCCAGTCCCGCATCAAAATCAACGGATTTAGCCTCTGAAGACCGCGGATCAGCTCCTGTCCGCTTGGCTTATTGCTCATGAGGTGCAACCAGATACGCGCCTTTGGTTGTCTAGGGATATCCTTAGCTGGGATGAGCTTGAGCCTCAAGCCATCCCAGTGATTGCTAATCTTAGCAATGCAGCTACTAAGGAAATCCCTAGAGAACAAGTCCGCGCATTTGACAACCCTGTGTCCCTTGAGCATCTCACCAGAGTCAAAACTAGGGTAGGGTCCCTCGCTTGCCGTCACGGTGTAGGAAAACACCATCTCCGAGAGCTTGGCCTCGATGGAGTTCCACACTTCCAGCAGACCTCTGCTGTTGGTGGAGAGCTCATCCACAACCGATACTTGGAGGTCATCTCTGACGACCTCACTTAAAGTGGCGACCTCACTGGGAGGTGGCACTTTCTTTTTCTGGCCATCAAACTTACTCCTTTTCGGAGGTTGGTTGGTCTCGTCTCGAGACCTATTTCGTTTGACAGCTTTTTCCTGGGTTGACTTTTCTTGCGTAGCCAGAAAACTGTTGTATTCTTCAACAATCTTCTGGTACTTGATTTTATCAGCTAGGTCTCTCTCAAGAACAGTCCCAGCTTCCTCATTCCTGGCAATCTTGTCAAGAATGAAGGTAGCCTTCCGGAACTGGAACTTGAGAAGAGTACCCGCTGATTTCTTTTTACTACGCCGTACAGCGCTGCTTTGGCTGGCATTGCTGCACGAAGGCTCTGGTTCGGAATTGATGGTCGGTCGGGGCACAGGTGTACTATGGCTGGTACTACCAGTGCTCCCTGGGTTTGCAGGTTTCCCCACGATGGTCTCCTGACTGGAGGCCAAAAGTTCATCCTCAGTGTCAGCGGATGGTAAGTTCGTCATGTCTAAATCGTCCATTGTTGTTATAAAAAAATAAATGAAGGTCCCACGGGTAGGTCGGAAAAGATGGTCAGCCCCGGCAGAGCCGATATACCGGGGTAAGGCAGTCTAAGACGGACCCTGCCAAGGCGCCCGAATGAGCTCGTTAGTGACTGGTTTGCCCCCCAGCCTTCCATTTCTTCGGCACGGATTATGAAAATCGCTCACACCACCACTGAAAATTAGGGACTCGCATCTATGGTCAGATCGAATTGCTGAGGGTTGAACTATTGAGGAGTAAAGGAACAGTAAAGGAATAAAAGTAGGCACTTATTGCTCTTCTAGTCACTCAAAATCTTATTTACAAATTGTAAAATTTACGCGCACCACAAATAAAACAATTCCGTTTCAAATACAGACAACAAGTTAAAAAATAAAAAGCAAATGTAAATAAATGTTGTCCCATTTTGTTATTTCTTGTCAGACGACATTTTTATTCATAACAGATCAGCTGATTATGACAACAGATTTTAGGTCTGTTTGGTAACAGATTCAGTTTTCGAAGTTTCATAACAGAAATTTATAAAAGATCGAACTCCTGAATACCAATTATAAAAGATCTTTTATGGTGAATATCTTTTATAGTTGATAACAGAAAATTCATAGCAGAAAAACAGATGTGGCAGAATAGGCCTAATGAACCCGATAAAAAATCTTTGGGAAATAACAAAAAGGGAAATTGCCAAGGAGGTTATAACCATCAAGGTTAACTTATTGAAAAGCTCATAGTAGTTTGGCACCACTGTCCTGCAATAGCAGAAGCTGCTTATAGCCATTCCACACTATCCCACTCAGTATTAACACATGTCAAAAAAGTGTGAAGAAATCATGTATAATAGTGTGGAAACAAAATATGAAATTTCATCACACACAACTTGACAGCGCATCCGACACGATTTAACATGTATTAATACATGAAAATATTTAGGATCGGTTCTAAAACCATCACACTTTCTATCCCACTTGGGCGTTTGAGGTTATGGTGAAACTAATTTTTGATGCAAGTGTGGAAGGAAAATATGAAAGTCAGTTACATCACACAAATTTGGCAGTCGTATGAAATTTCTTCCCACTTTATTCTGACATGTGTTAATACTTTGTGGGATAGTGTAGAGGCACTTTTAAAAGTGAATTTAAAGCATGCCATCCCAACTAACAATTTTACTTCTATAAGGGACTAGCGAAGCTATTTCCGATTCAGCAAAATTGTTTCTATAAGGCCATAGAAAAGCACATTTTGCCCACTTGAGAAGCTCGACAGGCTTCCAAACAGTTATATGCAAATTGATTGGAGACTCTCAATGCAATTCTTTAAAGTCTTAGAGAAACAAACGATTGGCTTTCAAACAGTCATATTCAAGCTGATTGGAGGCACTCAATACATTTCCTTAAAGCCTTATAAAAACAAACAATATTCGAAAATTGCAAATCTTAAAGGTTATTAGTTTCCCAGAAAAGTGTATTGCAGGCTTTTGTTTTGATCAAAAAGCTCTGGGAAAGCATACAATATTTTCGTATACAGGCTTTTGCACTCACTAGGAAGCAATTAATTTCGATTCAAACATCTGATAATACTTACGAAACCTTATAAAAAGCTTCTCGAAGTTTTGTGGAGTATTATCAAAAGATTAATGAAGGAAATAAGATAATGCTTTTTATTTAATTTTATTTCGCCATTTTCCTCCTTATTATACGTCCAGGCATTATTTATTTCTGAAATTAAATGGACAAATATTATAATTAAGATTAAAAACTTTTACTTACTTGGTGGATTTTATGGGAAATGAACCTGGGATGTGCCAGTTGGTAGTCAGGCGCCTTATCCATAGAGCTATACTTCAATAGGCGTTTTCCTTTGGAGGTGGCGAAGTACTTGCAAGTACTTTGCCAGGTTTTTTCAATGGAACACATCAAACTGCTTTCACATGTAAAATGTATCTACTCGCGCATGAGAGCATGTGCAGTTGGTAGTACTAGATTAGGGTTTTCATCTACTCGTAAGTACTTCGCCACTCCAAAGGAAAACGGCTAATATAATTAAACAGTTTCAAATCGGAACCACTTGAAACCGAAGTTAGCTTGTCTGGAGCTTCGATTTAGCTTCCAGATGAAATGCACCACCAGATTAAATGTTGTGACCATCTGTTTTGTTTTTTCGAAGTGAATTTTATTTTGTTAATTTGTTTTATATTAAAACATTAATATTAGTTGCCAAATATCACATTAACGAGAACATGAACTTATAAAAACAAAATTGTGCTTGTGCTTGTGCTAACAGGAGGCTTGTTTCAAGCTTGTGCTCACAGTCCTTCTACAAATAAAATTAGTTGCCTCAATTCTCTGAGACAATCTTATGCAAACATATGCTTCTAGCGCCTGCGCCTGACAGAGTAATCAAAGTTACACTTGTTTCGGGCTTGTGTTCACAAGACTTCCACAAATCAAATAATTAAACAGAACTTTTCTGAGAAAAACTAAACGAAATATAATGTTTCTTGCGCTTGCGCCTGACAGTGAACAAAGTTATGCTTGTTTCGGGCGTGTGCTGACAGGACTTATGCAAATAAAATTAACAGGAGGCTTGTTTCAAGCTTGTGCTCATAGTACTTCTACAAATAAAATAAGTTACCTCAATTCTCTGAGACAATCTTATGCAAACATATGCTTCTAGCGCTTGCGCCTGACAGAGTTAACAAAGTTACACTTGTTTCGGGCTTGTGTTCACAAGACTTCCACAAATCAAATAATTGAACAGAACTTCTCTGAGAAAAACTAACGAAATATATGTTTCTCGCGCTTGCGACTGACAGTGAACAAAGTTATGCTTGTTTCGGGTGTGTGCTCACAGGACTTATACAAATAAAATTAACAGGAGGCTCGTTTCAAGCTTGTGCTCATAGTACTTCTACAAATTAAATTAGTTACCTAAATTCTCTGAGACAATCTTATGCAAACATATATGCTTGTAGCGCTTGCGCCTGACAGAGTAAACAAAGTTATACCTGTTTCGGGCTTGTGTTCACAAGACTTCCACAAATCAAATAATTGAACAGACTTCTCTGAGAAAAACTAAACGAAATATATGTTTCTCGCGCTTGCGCCTGATAGTGAACAAAGTTATGCTTGTTTCGGGCGTGTGCTCACAGGATTTATACAAATAAAATTAGTTACCTTACTTCTCTGAGACAAACTTAACGAAATATATGGTTCTCGCGCCAACAACTTACTGACAGTAAACAAAGTTATACTTGTTTCGGGATTGTGTTAACAGGACTTATTCTACAAATCAAATAAGTAAACAGAACTTCTCTGATACAAGCTTATCGAAATATATGCTTATCGCGCATGCGCCTGACAGAAAACAAAATTATTCTTGGTTTGGCTTTGTGCTCACAGGACTTCTACAAATATAATTACTAAAAATCACTTCTCTGAGACAAACTCATCGAAATAAATGCTTTTAGTTAGTGCGCCTGTCTGTACATAGAATTGTGCATTTGCGGGGCCTGTGCTTAACTTAAAGAAATACATGAAATTAACTTGAAAGGGGCTTGTTTTTAGAGGAACTATACAAAGAAAAAGAAGTTGACATAATTTTTTTGAGATAAAGTTATCAAAATACAATTTTTCGTATCTAATTGCTTTAAGTTATGCTTTTATCAGATTTGACTACAAAACACTTACAGAATCTTAGTATTTTACGATTTAATTTAAAAAATGTGTGATTTTGTGAGCAGGTCTAATACAAACTCGTTGACAGAGCCTTTTGATGGAAACTATAAGGGTATTCATGCAACAGCGTAAACTCGTCGTAATCGTTGTAAAGTTTTAAACTTCTAAATCTGTCAAATTTTCCATACAAATTGTGACAGAATTACGAAGTTTTAAACTTTACAACGATTACGACAAGTTTAGGCTGTTGCATGAATACCCATTATTTGTAAGCTTTTATTGCTCATGCTTCTAAAATCGAATTTCAGGTGGCTTTTTTGAAATTTTAACGAAACTGTGAACATTTATTCTTGTACGTAATTTTAAATTCTATTTCTAATAGGTTTTAAAGAAGCCATTTACGAAATTGTAGCTTCGAAAGTTTGAATTTTCGATACACAAACTCAATACAAAGCATATAGAAATAATAACTTCAATAAACTGAAAATTCTAACCTTATAGAAGAAAAATTGTTAGTTGGGATGGCGGTTATAAACTGTTATAATGGCAAAAGGAAACGTAACAAAATATTAAGTTTTCACTGAATTTTTTTTTTTGTTCTAGACTAGTTACCTACTAAGATTTTTTTTAAACTGTTACTTTTTTTTAAATTTAGTTTTATAAAATAATACTCTCAAATAACGAATGAACACTATTTAATCAATATAAACAATATAAAAACATTATTTGCATTGATCTTATATAGGTAAACTATCTTATAGGTAAACTAAAGTTTGCTTAAAATTTATGACTGTCCCTATTAATTTGGCAACCCACTGTAAGTAGAAGAATTTTGAAAAAAACTACCAAATTTTAATAGTCAGTACTTACTATGCTTACATTACTTCAAGTTTTGATATTTTATTAAGAAATATTTAATAGAAGTTCTTATTAGGGACACTGGAGAACAATACTTCACCTTACCAAATATGAAACCCAAAGCTCAACAAGTATGTTCTATGTACATATGTTAAAATATTTTTATTTTCTTCTTATCCTGAGGCCACACGAGCAAGTACTTGCCAGCAAGTTGGCTGCATACATATGCCTCCCACTTGCTTTCCACTTGCATTCCACTTGCATTCCACTTGCTTGTCTCCCAACTTGCTTCTCAACTTGCTTCACTACTGGCTTCAAAACTTGCATGCCAGTTGATAAGCAAGTTGCTTGGGTTTGTTTGTGTTACCCTGAGGCCACACGAGCAAGTACTTGCAAGCAAGTTGGCTACATACACTGCCTGTCAAATTCGTAATTTGCATTCCACTTGCCTCCCACTTGCTTTCCACTTGCATTCCACTTGCTTGTCTCCCAACTTGCTTCTCAACTTGCTTCACTACTGGCTTCAAAACTTGCATGCCAGTTGATAAGCAAGTTGCTTGGGTTTGTTTGTGTTAGTAAACAAATTTGTATGTATTGTGGCCTCGGGGTTAGTAAACAAAAATGTGTCAGCCTTATTCATTAGAATGCGCTAAACAGATGAATAGTTATGCACTGAATAAGGATTTATGTAGCCACTATGTAACGTTACATAAATCCTTATTCATAAAAAATTTCCCCATCCATTTTAGTTATGCAACGCTTGTGTCAAATAAAGTACCACAAAGAGGAAATCTATTACGTTTTACTTCAACTTCACATAAACAAACATCAGCTGTTCGTGAAAAATCATAAAAGAAAATGCTTCCAGTTCGGTCTTTTCAATTTCTGTGTCTATAATATTATAATTTTGTAGTTTTCTTGTGTCATTACTCATTTTTAGCAAAAATAAATAAAAGTTTCGACTCATAACAATTCCATTCCATTTACTCTCAGTGAATTTTTATTAAAAAACAAAACAACCCCCAGTTTTCCTGCTGCGCTGCCGCCACCGGTTGGATTGTTTTTAGTTTCTCTATTTTTGTTTTTCTATTCTATTTTCATTGTGTTATTTATTGTTTATAGTAGATACGCATTTCCATATGTGCATAAATAAAAGAAAATTAGTTTTTTTTGAAAAAATAATCTGTTTGTTGTTTTATTTCATTATTCTTTGCTCACATTTTTTATTGGGAAGAATAGGTATATGTATATGTGCGCATATCAAAATATTTCACTTTTGTGTGTGTTAGTGACATTTTGATACTAAAATATCCTTATGTTGCCACTATTCAACCTCCAAACTCGTTTAGCTTATAATGAGTCTATGTAACGTTGCATAAGTTTTATGAATAAGGTTTTTGCGTTCAGATGCATTATAACGAGTACATAGCACTATGCACAAGCTATGATGCGTTTATGAATAAGGCTGTGTATGTATTGCAACTTGCTTGCAAGTACTTGCTCGTGTGGCCTCGGGGCTAAATAATCAATGTTATAATGTTCTATGTTGTACTCAATTGCAAAAATGTTCTATGTAACTTAAAAGTGCCCTATTACACCACGACTTTAGAGTCATGACTTTTTTCGAAAATAAATGAGTGTGAAGGTGAGTTCAGATGTTTTTTCTCGTTCGCACTCATTGAGTTTCGAAAAAAGTCATGACTCAAAAGTCGTCGTGTAATAAGGCACAAAGTATGTGCCCTATTACACGACGACTTTAGAGTCATGACTTTTTTCGAAATTCATGCGAACGAGAAAAAACATCTGATCTCACCTTCGCACTCATTTAATTTCGAAAAAAGTCAGGACTCTAAGGTCGTCGTGTAATAGGGCACTATGCATACTATATTGGGCTTGAATGAGATGTATTGTTCTATGCTAACTTAGAACATTTTAATTCTGAGCAATACTAAGAATCCTCAAACACAGTCATTAAGTCAAAAATAAAAATGAAACATACATTTCCTTAAAACCGAAAACGAGACGAAAATTTCGATATATAAATCCAATTTTTTTCGATTTGCCCTATTACACGACGACTTTAGAGTCATGACTTTTTTCGAAATTCATGCGAACGAGAAAAAACATCTGATCTCACCTTCGCACTCATTTAATTTCGAAAAAAGTCAGGACTCTAAGGTCGTCGTGTAATAGGGCACTATGCATACTATATTGGGCTTGAATGAGATGTATTGTTCTATGCTAACTTAGAACATTTTAATTCTGAGCAATACTAAGAATCCTCAAACACCGTCATTAAGTCAAAAATAAAAATGAAACATACATTTCCTTAAAACCGAAAACGAGACGAAAATTTCGATATATAAATCTAATTTTTTTCGATTTGCTTGACATAGAACATTATAGTTTTGAACCAGCGATATAGCTGCGTTTTTTTGCATGTCCATATGGAGTTTGGCGAAAAAATGACATCGGGACATGTTTATTCGCTATGCTATCTAGTTATCCCAAAAATTTTGAGATAACTTGAGTTGTTGTTGTGTCAGCGGTCATCAGCTGTTTTTTAACATGGGATTACAACAACACAAAGCTATCCGGATAACTGAGAATAACCATCGGAACGTGCCTATTGTTCTGCCATTTTGTTTTGAATTATCTTACCAACAAACACTTGACGTTTCTATATAAACTATCGATAACACAACGACAATCGTTTTTTTTCATACAATTTTATTTGGACATGCAAAAAAACACAGCTAAGTGCCCTTTCACACGAGGAAACTGAGTTGCCAGCAACTTTTAGTTCCTGGGTGAGAAGGGCAGGAGGAAAAAGGGGTGAATGAAATCGCCCGGTCGGGGATTTGAAGAGATTTTTTGACATTTCCTTTCACATCTAGGTTTAGGTGTCAACCAATAGACTTTCAAAGGAAATTTCAAAAATTGCCTGGAGATTTGTTTCCTCGTATGAAAGGTACAAGAGTTTTTTAAGGAGATTAATGCTATGTTTCCACCAAAACGAAATCCGAGATTTCAGCTAAAAAATTTCGAGATTTCAAATGGGTGGAGCAGAATTTCATGGAGATTTCGTTGAAATCCAGAGTTTTTATTGAGATTTCGTTTAAATTTCTATGAAATTTTTTCCCAGCAGTTCAAAATATGAAAAGTTTTCAACCGAAATATCGGATTTCGTTTTGGTGGGAACATAGTAGGTTTGTTTGGTTACTTTTTTAGCACGATGTTCAAAAACTATCAAATTATTGAAAGAAGGGGAAAATTCTTTCATAGAGGGGAAAACTTGCTACAAAGTTAACAAACGCGAAAAACCAATTTTGTATCACTTTTGTGTACGAAACTTCAAACGTGACACACACCATCAAACACTACACGCAAATCTTAAGACACACACAAACAAAAATACACACAGACGTGGATTTGACAGTTTTTTACTTCCTGCACACAGAAATTTGTGTAGCAGAAATTTGCAAAGATTTTTCATGAGGGGAAATTTCTTGCTCTCTCATTTTGCTCTCTCGTTGCTACACTTTGAAGTTAACAAACAGGAATTTGTGAACTGTAGTGCGACGTCGTACGAACTCGTACGAAATTTCAGTAACCAAACAGACCTAGTATAAAAGAAAACGTCAAAAAAATCTCCAGCAACTTGTTCCTTCGTGTGAAAGGAGACTAAGTCCCCTTTCACACGAAGAAACAAGTTGCTGGAGATTTTTTTGACGTTTTCTTTTAATCTCCTTAAAAATCTCTTGTACCTTTCATACGAGGAAACAAATCTCCAGGCAATTTTTGAAATTTCCTTTTAAAGTCTATTGGTTGAACACACCTAAACCTAGATGTGAAAGGAAATATCAAAAAATCTCCTCAAATCCTCGACCGGGGAGATTCTGTTCGCCCCTCTTTCCTCCTGCCCTTCTCACCCACGAACTAAAAGTTGCTGGCAACTCAGTTTCCTCGTGTGAAAGGGCACTAATGTGTACAACGCTTGAATCGCATTTTCCAGAACTGGCCTAATTCAAATTTTTGACACTAGCCATTTGATATGTCTACACATTTTTCGATTTGGAGAGTATTGTGAGTATGACAGCAAAACGTCAGATCAAGGCTTAAAAAATCAAATTTGCAAAACCTTCGGAGTAAAAAATAAGATAAAATTAAATAAAAAAATGTCAATCTTTCGAGTGGGCCGTCAATTATTTATCAACCCTAATATAATCCCCAGAAATATATCTACAACAACATCTGTATCGTTGAAAGAAAGTATGTGATTAATAATTTGCCAATATTTATTCAGAGTACTCTTAACCTATTTCGTCTTTTTACAAAGTCCAATCGCGGCAAGAAAATGATATCCTGGTTCTTCAAGGGGTTGATGTAGCCTCTCCACGCGCTAATAAAATGCTTAACGTAGCATGTCAACCCAAATTCTGCCCGGAATGCTCACTAGGCTTGAATGTCAAGCACACCGATGTTCTTATTCTCAGCCAATATGTTCGTTCTGACGGTTGTATGCTTCCGCGTCGCATTACTGGCCTTTGTCGTCGGCAACAAAAAAAAATGGGAACGCTTGTGACAATGGCACAAAAAGCTGGTCTAATGCCGAACCTTACACCAGCTTGGAGTGCTAAGGACCCCAAGAGACGACCCGGCTGGAAGAAATTCAACAAATACTTCTTCGAGTCTACAATTAAATACTAAACAATCTTATTTTCATTTATTGTTTCGCTTTATATTTAAGTCGTTAAATAAATAATAAAAAAAAAAAAAACAATTATTGAAGGAGCTCAAACAGAATTTTTATCTTCTCCTGAATCGAGTAGTTTGTATTCAGAACTATAATCCAAGTATTCTTGGTTTTCCAAGTCATTATCGTTATAAACTTCTTCTTTAACTGAATCCTCGTTTTCATCACGGAAATGATTTAATACATGATCTATTTAATTTATCATTGGGAAAGATTAAGTATTTCTTATCAAAAATAAAATATTTACCTCCGAGATCTTTCCTATATTTAAAAGATTCTTCGCAAAAAGTGCACTTAAAGGGCTTTTCCTTCGAATGAGACAACTGGTGAAAGCGTAGACTTTTTGTGGAAAAGAAACATTTTTCACACTCATTGCATTTGTATTGTGTACGTTCTGAGGGTTCTAGAAGCAAGAGAATAAATAAATCTTTTGATTTACAAAAGTCCTGTATTTTAGTTATTTAGTTTATTTATCTCCACTAAAAATGTTGCATGATAAATACAACAACAACAATTTGGTATAATTCCGTATTGTTGTATTTAGCATACTACTTAAGCGAAGTTAAAAATGCACTAAACACAAGGCAAAGGACTCCTTATTTTGTAGATAAGCAAGAAAGTTATACGAATACATACCCTTATCAGTATGAATCTTCAAATGAGCGTTTAAGCTCGATACGTCAAAGAAGCTCTTATGGCAATGCATACAGGAGAAGGATTTCTTTTTAAGATGCACCATATCAATGTGAGTTTCCAAGTGAATCTTCTTCATAAAGCATTTTCCGCAAGGGCCGCAAAGAAACCGACGTCCAGTTGTTTCATGTGAGCTACGATGTTCAATGAGATCCGATGCATTTTCAAATTGTAAATCACATTCCACACATCGATAAGATCCTTTAACGTTTGAGTTGTCTAAGTGGTGCGTATGAAAATGATTCCCTAGCTGGAAAGGTTTACGAAAAGATTTGGAGCAGAATTTACACTGGAAAATTTTATCGCCACCTTCGGTATGTTTCAACATATGCTTTTTTAAGTTTGGCTTCTGATTGTATCTTGCTCCGCAAACTTCACATTGAAAACCATCACTGTGGCAGCGCATATGCGCCAATAGACAAGAACGGCCTTTGAGACCTGGTAAAAAATATTTTTGTTTTAGGAATTGTTTTTAAATATGAATCAATAGTCGTATAATTCAAAATGTTTAAGTGGAACCACCGTAACGTCACAGTTATAAAGTTAAAACTTTTTTTCAAAAAGAATCAAAGAAATTAAAACACCCTTATTGACGTTACTTAACGTTTTAATTTCTTGGATTCTTTTTGAAAAAAAGTTTTAACTTTATAATCGTATAATTGTTGAACACTCGATGTCGTAAAATAAGGCCTTAAATGATATACATGCATACATATATAATAGTATGTATGTAGGTACCAGTATTTTGAATAGCATTTATAGTCTAAGAACCAAAGGCATAAAAAGTCAGGTCATTTGCGTAAAGTTGTAAGTCATATCATAGACTAACTAATAATAAAGACAGGCCGCTTCATATAAAGAAAAAGGACCCGATTTGAGATTGCCTCCACCTCATACATGTTTTGTACTTGGCGAGAAAAGCTTTTGCTCTATATGAAGCTTTCAAGTTGCATCGAACTGAAATTCGTTTCACCACTATCGCAAGTGTACCTGTTTTTGTTGTTGGTTTTTGGGTATTTTGTCTGTTTTATTTTTTGCAATTAATGAACGTTGTGAAGCAGCGGTGGTAGTTTTTTTGTCTTCATAGTTTGCTCTAACTTAAATTTTGCTTGTGTGTGTGTACACTTCAGGTATATTTCCCAGCAAACATTTCCCTTCAGAAATGAGTGAAAGAAACCCTCATTTATGAACTCATTTATAAACCGGTTTGGATCAAATATACTGGGTAGCATTACTTCAAATTCGAACCTTTTTTATGTTTCATTAATAATAGAGTAATTCTTCACTTTAGTGAATGTAAATAGGACGCTTATATATTCATTTCACTGAACAATTCATGAATCTTTTTTGAATCATTTAAATGAGACAGATTTGATTCATTAATATGAACATAAATTGGGGTTTCCTCATTCAGTTTAGTGAATATAAATTGAATTATATTTAATTCATTATAATGATTCTTTAATAATCCGAATGTATACCATAGAACTGAATGTAAATATTATTTCAGTGTGGTTATACAAAATGCTATTTTAAAATGGTAAAATTATCTGCATAAACAGTTTGATTTTCCCTAGATTTATCGAATGAAACTTATGATAAATTTTGCTAAAGTATATTATTTTATTTTAACTTCAATTCAATGTTGTTACAACAAATGAGATGTCACTTTATTTTTATCACTTTATATGTTGATTTGTTAATTTATTCAATTTATCTTTTTTTATTTTTTTTCACTGCCACAATGGATATAGTTCCGTCCGTAAAATAACAATACGCAAAATTGAATCAAAGTGACGAATTTCCTCTTTGTATAACTTTTGTTCCAGTTTTGGTGCAACTAGGTCCCGTTATGGCTTTTCAAAACAAAATGAAAGGGACATTCAGTTTATGTGAATACAAATGGACGCACCCAAGGTATACCTCTTTTGAGGATCGCTTGTGTGCGTTCACTTTTATTCATATTATGTGAAGGAAATAAGAATCTCGATATTTTTTTATTATGAAAAAAATCAAAGCAAATCCCCTTCCCCGCGTATGAGGTAAAAGTGATGGGATATTTGAGTATATTCACATTTGATTCACTGAAGTGAGTGTTTCTCGAATATATATTCTTCATTTTCACTGAATGTTCAATGAACGTTCACAAAAATGTTTGCTGGGTTATTTCATTCATGTCGATCTTGGCAAGAATTTTCGTTTTTGAAGGAAAAATTTGTTCTTTGGAGGATTTATCTGTTTTCACGTTTGGGGGTGGATGTGAAGAATATATGAGTGTTCTGAAGCAATGGTAGACTTGGTGGCGGTTGTTTGTGTTTGCAATTTTTTGCTCTCATTTTTGTGCGCTTGCTTGTGTACTCTTGCATACATTCGTACAGGTAATCTCGATCTTCTAGCAATGACATTAGAATTTTCGTTTTTGGTGGTTTCGAGGACTTCTATACAGCATAAAAATAATATGTAGGTAGGTGGTATGAAGGAATATTTTGTTTATTTTATATATTTATTTATTTATTCAGTACCGAAATAAAAAAATATTAAGAAATACAGGTGAATAACATACCTTATTTGTTTAGTTGCAAAAATAAACTTACCGAGTCGAGGAGTATGTTCGCAAATGATGTGTACCTATAACATTCATTTAAATCGAGTAAACTTATTGCAAAGTTAAAATGCTATTTTTTGCATAGGTATTTAAAGCATAAATATAGATTCATTATTATTTCTATACATTCATATTTTTTCTATTATTATTAAATTCTAGGAAAATGCTCCCGAAAATAGCGATATTTTCACTCTAAACAAATTTGCACTTCATATATGTACCTAGTAATTTATCATGTTCACTTGAATCATTATAATTTTCTAAAAATATAATCCTTGTTATATTATCATTCATGTCATACCTCAAAAAAGAATTACTGAAGTAGGGCTTATTCGTGATATTCCAAATCCTATATTTGTACTTAGTTTGCAAAATTTTAGGGGTGCAGGGAATTAACTTCACGGGAACTATCTTCACATGGGAATTTACTCCACCACTAGTAGGAATTAATTTCACTCTTTTGAAGTGAAATTATTTCCCACTGAAAGTGAGTACTAATTTCACTTTTTTGTGGGAATTAATTTCACTTCAATGTGCGTTTCTTTAAATCCAGATTCTTTAAATGCAAACGAAACTTTGCATACACCCAGCCTCGCACCTACCCCAAATCCTATAATGTGCCCAAGCAGGGGGGTTGCAGGGGGGCAGCATGCCCCCCCATACATATCTCACTGTTTATTCGCCGTAATGCTTGCTGCTAGCACTGTATTTATGCTAGCAGCAAGCATTACGGCGAATGAACAGTGAGGTATGTTTGGGGGGGCATGCTGCCCCCCTGTCGTCCCCCTGCTTGGGCCCATTATAGGATTTCGGGTAGGTGCGGGGCGGTGCAGGGAATTTACTTCACGGGAACTATCTTCACATGGGAATTTACTCCACCACTAGTGGGAATTAATTTCACCTTTTTTTTGTGAAGTAATTTCCCACTGAAGGTGGGAAATAATTTCATCCGAAAATTGTGTGAAGTTATTTCCCACCTATGATATGATAAATATAAAAAAAATGTAAAATTGTATTTCAAAAGAAACTTGCATGCATCCAACCTCGCACCTACCCCAAATTCTATAAAGTGCAAAAGCAGGGGGGTTGCATAAATACCTCACTGTTTATTCGCCGTAATGCTTGCTGCTAGCACTGTATTTATGTAAGGCAAAGCATTGCGGCGAATAAACAGTGAGATATGTATGGGGGGGCATGCTGCCCCCCTGCAACCCCCCTGCTTTGGAACATTATAGGATTTGGGGTAGGTGCGAGGCTGGGTGTATGCAAAGTTTCGTTTGCATTTAAAGAATCTGGATTTAAAGAAACGCACAAAAAAGTGAAATTAATTCCTACTAGTGGTGGAGTAAATTCCCATGTGAAGATAGTTCCCGTGAAGTTAATTCCCTGCACCCCTAAAATTTTGCAAACTAGGTACAAATATAGGATTTGGAATATCACGAATAAGCTCTACTTCAGTAATTCTTTTTTGAGGTATGACATGTATGATAATATAACAAGGATTATTTTTAGAAAATTATAATGATTCAAGTGAACATGATAAATTACTAGGTACATATATGAAGTGCAAATTTGTTTAGAGTGAAAATATCGCTATTTTCGGGAGCATTTTCCTAGAATTTAATAATAATAGAAAAAATATGAATGTATAATGAATCTATATTTATGCTTTAAATACCTATGCAAAAAATAGCATTTTAACTTTGCAATAAGTTTACTCGATTTAAATGAATGTTATAGGTACACATCATTTGCGAACATACTCCTCGACTCGGTAAGTTTATTTTTGCAACTAAACAAATAAGGTATGTTATTCACCTGTATTTCTTAACATTTTTTTATTTCGGTACTGAATAAATAAATAAATATATAAAATAAGCAAAATATTCCTTCATACCACCTACCTACATATTATTTTTATGCTGTTTTTTTTTTTTTTTTTTTTTTTTAAATTCATTTTTATTTTTCATTCATCTTAAAACTATCTTAAAGCTAGACAAAAATTCATAAAAACTAGCCTACTTATCAATATCTTACAACTAACTTACTGGCCCCATTCGGGCGCTCTAAGTTAAACTAATAACTTAATGCTAATGCCTTTCGGCCTAAGAACTATCTTAAAACTAGAATCCATGTCGGTTTTATTTTTCACCGAGAAGAATTTATAAAAAACTCGGTATCATTATCTTTATTTTTTTGTTTTATATAAAACTTACAAACTAAATAAAACTAAATTAAAACTAATTAAAACTAATTATAACTAATTAAAACTAATTAAAACTACTATAAAACTACTTAAAGCTACTTACAAACTACTTACAGACTACTTACAAACTAGAACAGCCACAGCAAGCATTTTCGGGTTTTTATAATTTTTTTTGTGATTTTATTGGTTTTATAATTTTTTTGTGTTTTTATTGGTTTTATAATTTTTTTTTTTTTTTTTTTTTTTTTTTTTTTTTTGGTGCCACCCTGACTGTCCCTGCTTAAAACTAACTACCTAAACCTATGTAAGTCGGCCATGGCATAGAAAAATGCAGTCAACTTTTAAATATCCGAAGAATCTTCTTGTTCAGGTTTCAACCACCAGAACTGGTTCTCCTGCTTTACCCTATCTCTTCGGTCCCGATCGGACACAGTCCTACTGAACCGAAGGTGCTCCGCTCCGTGTTGTGCGAGGGCGTCTCGGTCATAAAGGAGCCGCCGATCCACAGTTCTACGGCCGACGTGGTAGATTAGCGGAACCGCCGCTCTATCCTGGATCAGCCCTCGACTGTCTAGATAGAGGAATGCATCGGGCGGAATAAAGCCGCTCAGACGCACACTCTCGTAGTAATCGTTTTTAGGGTAATAAGCCCCAAAAATTAAGCTGTTGGTCGAGGACATTGCTCTTGCAATGTGACCTCGAATAAGCTTCAGCAAGAAATTATCTATCCTGTTTATGTTGGCCCCGTTGTATAGAACCAGGTTGGAATAATAATGTTTGTACTCCGACTCTGGTGTTCTGTGTAATCCAAGGCAGCGTCTAAGACACTGCCTCTCAAACACCCGAATCTTTTCCATTTGAGATGGGGCAACGTTGAACCAAACCGGGCACCCATAGGCAATCATCGGCCGTATGAGGGCCATGTAGCAAATCACCTTCACCCTGCTGTCAAGCCGGCTGCTATAAAACAACCGTTTTGTCAGGGCAAAAGCTCCCCTAGCCCTGGACAGAGCAGCATTTATATGTCTGTCGAAATACAAATACTGATCCATCCAGATGCCAAGGTACTTTACTACACTTTTACTCGCCAGTGGCTGTCCATTTGGCCCTACGATCACCAGCTTACGCCAGTTCTTTCTCGTATCCCTTGTGGCTCCATGCAACGGAGTCCTAAACAAGATAGTTTCTGATTTCTGGAAGTTGATTTTCAACTTCCAGTCATCGCAATATTGCTGAATCTTCTCGAAGTCACGCTGCAAAAGAATTCTGATGACCTCGACTTTTGGAGCTGTTCTGTACGCAATTAGATCGTCGGCATACGCAATTGCCTGAGTTAGACTACTTATCAGATCGCTGGTGTAAATGCTGAATAGAATCGGCGAATTAACCGCTCCCTGCTGAAGACCATTTTTAATATTAAAGGTTGTGGCAGAAGTCACATTGCCACTCTTGACAACAAACTTTCTACCATTGAGCATATCATAAAGCATATATAATAGTGGTTTACTAATGCCAAGTCTGGTCAGCTTTAGATAAAGACCCTCTAGCCATACGGTGTCGAAGGCCTTCTCCAAATCAACCAGACAGGCACCCGTACACTGCTTTTTAGATTTGTTCCATTGGATATCAGAAACAAGTTTAGACGCGGCATGAATGGTGTCATGTCCCGCCTTAAAACCGAACTGATTATCCGGTATGATATTATTGTCCTCTGTCCACTTTGACAAAGCTCTATTGATAACTTTTTCGAATACCTTGCTGATACTCGGAAGAAGACTTATCGACCGGAGATTCGCCGGATTGGAGTTGTCCTTTCCCTTTTTCGGGAGAGGATGCACCACAGCTGTCTTCCAACGCACTGGATAATATGCATTATTCAGTGCGTTGTTAAACAGTGTGGTATAAATGTCTACTGCTTCCTGTGGTAAATGTCGAAGTACAACGTTGGATATGCCATCGACTCCTGCTGACTTCTTCTTCTTTAATGAATCGAAGATAAGCTGAAGCTCCACCTTCGTAATTAACAGGGAACTGGGCCCATTTCGCTCGGCGATTATGGCGTTTGCCAAATGATCTTCATTGAACCCGGTGAAACCGAGGTTCTCTGATCGCCATTGCGTTATGTCATTCCGAAGGTAGAAGTGGTGGAGCAAGGCTCTGTTTTCCAGGTCATGGTTCGGGCGAATGCATGCATTCACCTTGTACACTTGCTGGAAAGCAGCCCCCACAGCCTCCACTTTCTCCTGCGGATCTTCGACAATAAAGAGGTCATCGTCCAAGACGGCGTCCTCTGGATCAATTCCTGCTGTCAGAAGTACGTCTCTGTTATCTGTCGTTCTCTGGAGCTTAAGACACGGAAGGTCGTTCTGATCATTCCTTCTAAATATTTTGTTAATTTGGGGAAACATACTCGGGTCGCTAGAATTAACAGCCCGAATTTTGTTATCCCAATACAAATTAATCGACAACCGATAATTTTCCTTAATAAGCTGGTTGATGTTCTTGATCGAAGACTTCAATGTCCTAATCTCCAGATCGTTTGGGTCAGTAAACCGTCGGTATAAGCGTTTGAGTCTTGTCAGCAGTCCACTTTTTTGTCTGTGTAATGCGTCAATGGTCGCATTCCGGTACATGTCAGTTGCGTCCCGTTGTTTGTACTTTGGTATCGTTCTGTCCATTGTTCGTTTGATTGTCTCGTCCATTTGTTCAAGATATTGGTCTATTTCGTTATTTGTCAAATTCCTGTCATTTGGTGGGGATATATTATTCGAACTGATTTCACTCGATAAGGCGTTGGTAAAGCGTGGCCAGCGCACCTTACTGTAATTGTAAGTATGCACAGGCACATACTCATCCAACTCCACGAGCTCGTTCGGAAGCTGTATTACGGTGGCGAGTCCGCAGTGGTCACTGTCGTACTCGATCGTTCGTAAACAGTTTCTTGGTCTTTGACCCACAGTGTCCGTAATTGTCAGTCTTGAGTCTATTAGCAATAGATCCAGATAGGCACCGCTTCTTGGAAACGATGGCCGATCCGTAGCCAGCAGGTCGACACCATATTCAGTGTTATATCGACTCATCCAATTAAAAAGATGAATACCTCTTGGATTCTGTATTTGATTTCCCCAATCTAGGTGTTTGGCATTCAAATCACCGGCCATGAGAAAGTAATTTTCTTCCAAGCTCAAGCGTAGACATTCGAAAAGTTTTTCAAGCTCTGTCATAAAATCAGTTGGCTGAGGTGATTCCGGTGCATAAGCCGCAATCACATACATTCGTTTCCCCTGTTGGAGAGGAATGCACACGACACACGCCTCTAACAGCCGAAATCTACGCAGATCACTGTTATATATAACTTTATGATTAATGCCTTTTCGTATGAAGATTGCGACGCCCCCTCCTTGAGTGGAGTTGGGTCGATCTCTTCTAACGATATTGTAATTGTTGTTAGTCAACTTATGTTTCTGGTTCAGCTTAGTTTCGCTGGCCATAAACACATCTGGACTCTGGTCTTTCAACAATTGGGAAAGATTAGCTCTACGTTCGGTCCTAATCAGTGAATTTACATTCACAGCAAGGATCCTAAGAGGCCTCTCCGACAGCGCGCCTTTAACCTCTAATTTGCGTTAAGCTAGGCAAAACAGAGTAGATATAGTCCACCCTATTCGCCTGCTCCCTTATCTCTTTCTGAAGTCCTGTCAACTGACCTTGAATTGCCAGCAACATGCTTCTTATTTCGGCCTGAGCGTCCGGAGCCCTAGGCACGAGGGCCGGTTGGGCTACCTTAGCTGCAGGCTGTACCGTGTTTCCCCTTCCTGCCGCCATTTGGGCGTAGGAGATCTGGGGATTGACGGGTGTTGTTGTAGGAGCACGCGTTGATGGGCGTACCACTACCGCTGTCTGCCTAGCTGCTTTATTAGTACGAATTTGCTGAAAGGCTGAGCAACCCCGATAATTAGCAGGGTGCCCCTCCTTTCCGCAAAGTGCACATTTAAGCTGGGTCATATCATCGACCCTTTCCTCACCGAGTTTACACTCCCCCTTAATGTGGTTCTCACCACACTTCACGCAGCGTGACTGCATTTCGCAGTTTGCTGCAGCGTGGCCGAACCTTTGGCAGCGCATGCATTGAAGCATGTCGCCGCGTCTCTTTAATTTATCCCAAGTTACAACCTGGTAGTTGAGGACGGAGATACTCCTCAAACTATCCAGTTTGCTGCTGGGCGAAAGTTGAACCAGGAAGAACGGCAAAGACCGCTTCTCCCGTCTGGCTCTGACTGTGGTAAACGGCTTGACCCCGATAAACTCGAGATCGCCGCTCGCTTTTTCACGGAGCTCCTTATAGAGCACCTCTGGTTCCGTGCAGGAATCTATGCCCTTCAAGAGGACCGTTTGACATTTATCCACTTTGGGGGTAAAACTGAAGAACTCAGTCGTGGATTGTTTTAGCAAATCTTTTATAATTTTGTGCTGCGCCACTGTGGTGCAGTGGATAGCATGCCTATCGTTGCTTAAGCGTTTAATATAAAAATTTTGGCCTATGGCCGACTTACACAGTTCAATGGTATCCTTTAACTCCATCTTATAAGTATTGATGGGTGGCACCTTTTCCTTCTTGTTGTTTGTGGGCTGTGGCTGCTGCTGATGTTCGCTCTGCTGCTTCGCCTGCTGTTGTTTCTGCTGCTGCTGGTTCTGCTGCTGTTGTTTTTGTCGCTGGTTGGTCTGCTGCTGCTGCTGCTTATTTTGTTGCTTATTTTCATGGTTCTGTTGTTGTTGCTTATGTTTTTGTTGCTGCTGTGACTGTTCATTTTGCAGCTGTTGTTGTGGCTGCTTCTGTTGTGGCAGCTGTTCTTGTTGCTGCTGTTCTAGTGGGTGTCGTTGTTGCTGCTGTGAAGCCACTTGATTATGCGCCCCTTGCTGTGGCGCCTGCTCTCCTTTCCTCTGCTCGCGCTCCTGTTTTTCTTTCTCGCGACGAGCTTCTTGCTTAGCTTTTAGTTTTTCTATCAGGGGCGTGAGCATGGCATTGAGACGTTCCATCTCCCCCTGTATAGCACCGATCTTTTCATTGATGGCCTGCTCCTCTGCTATTTCTTGTGCCTCGCATTCTTCCTCGGAGGACGCCTCTGGTGAGGTTAAGTCAACAAACAGGTTGTTGTTGCTTTCACCTGTGGTATACAAACCCTCGCCACCTTCGGACATGTATTCAATGTCGTCATCGGATGGCGAGGTGTTTAGCTGTCGTTGGATCTTTGCTGCTGCTGTAGTTTTTGCTGTGCGCGCCGTCTCCTTCACCCCGGCTGGCAGCTGGGCTGAGGTGATGGTGGAGCGGCGCTTGACGAGGTTCGGCGCACAGCTAATCCTCTTCCTCCTCTTGTTCTTGGTGTCGGCTGTTGGTGCCGTTGATGCATTTGCCGTTGTTGCTACGGCATTCGACGACGGTATGGCTGGTGGTGCCATCGCCTTCTTTGATGTTGTTGGTGCTGGTGCACTTGCTGTTGCTAAGGCTGGTGGTGGTGCCATAGCTTGCTTGCTTGTTGTTGTTGTTGTTGGGACACCTCTCGATGCCCCTGCCGTTTTCTTGCTTTCCATTAGCCGCTTATCCCTCTCGATGATGTTTTCCACCTCTCGATTATGGAAAAAAGCGGCCAAAAATTTACTGCCCGACTGGGACTCGAACCCACTACCTTCGGATTCTCGGTCCGCCACCTCTACCACTGAGCTGTAGTCGCTATTGAAAATAGCTTGGTTTAAATTAAACTTGATTAGATCACACCGAATATACTAGTTGAATAAACTGGGAAGCCGAAAACGTCTACACACTTCCACAGTACGAGATCGACTGATTTTTTTTTTTTTTTTTTTTTATTTTTATGCTGTATAGAAGTCCTCGAAACCACCAAAAACGAAAATTCTAATGTCATTGCTAGAAGATCGAGATTACCTATATGAATGTATGCAAGAGTACACAAGCAAGCGCACAAAAATGAGAGCAAAAAATTGCAAACACAAACAACCGCCACCAATTCTACCATTGCTTCAGAACACTCATATATTCTTCCCATCCACCCCCAAACGTGAAAACAGATAAATCCTCCAAAGAATAAATTTTTCCTTCAAAAACGAAAATTCTTGCCAAGATCGACATGAATGAAATAAATATACCTGAAGTGTACACACACACAAGCAAAATTTAAGTTAGAGCAAACTATGAAGACAAAAAAACTACCACCGCTGCTTCACAACCTTCATTAATTGCAAAAAATAAAACAGACAAAATACCCAAAAACCAACAACAAATACAGGTACACTTGCGATAGTGGTGAAACGAATTTCAGTTCGATGCAACTTGAAAGCTTCATATAGAGCAAAAGCTTTTCTCGCCAAGTACAAAACATGTATGAGGTGGAGGCAATCTAAGTGGAGGCAATCTCAAATCGGGTCCTTTTTCTTTATATGAAGCGGCCTGTCTTTATTATTAGTTAGTCTATGGTCATATCAATAATAGCCTTTCTGGTGATGAACCATTAGCCGTTTGGTTGCCTACCGAAACACGTGTCGAACAGGTGTAAAATTTGAAGCAATTTTTTATACATCGATTTATTTCATTGACTTTGATCGGAGGGAAATAGTTTGCATACAAGAAATATTTAACTTGCAATTTTGAGCAATGTTGTCATAGGTCTCTAAAAAGAAAGAGAGCCACGAAGCTGTTTATCATCACTTTTTTACCTGAGTGTTTTTTTTTTAGAAATTTTGCCGCTTTCTTTTAAGGGACAAACTACAGAGTTTAGCCTATGACAACAATTGTTCAAAATTGCAAGCAAAATATTTCTTGTATACACACTTTTTCCCTCCGACCAACAGGCATTGAAATAAATCGATGTACAAAATTAACGTCTAATTTTCCACCTGTTCGACCCTTATTTAGGTAAGTTAACAAACGGTTTTTGGTTGACACATTCTTTATATGGCTTAAGCCGGCAATTCATGTTAAGACGGTCGTAAGGTGACAGGTTCTATTGTGAAAGAACCTCGTGTGCACAGAAGTTCGTTGAAAATCTCTACGAACCTTGCGATCGTCACAACGACTGTCTCAATGTGAATGCCCAGCCTTACAACTTTACGCAAATGACTTGACCTTATGTCGTCGGCTCTCAGTCTATAAAGTTCATAATTTTGACATACAAAATTCAAAATTTTAAATTTCGGCATCAAAACAAGAACCGTGTAGTATGAAAAACAACATGGCTTTATGTAGTTTGCTTCCTGGCATAATTTTGTTCATAATTTTGACGCACCCGAGCATTTACTCACCTTTTCCACAAATATTGCATTTCCATGGGAAGGGATCTTTGTGTGTTAGTTTGTGTTCTTGCAAGGTAATTTCTTGGCGATACTCTGAAAAAGAAAATTGACTAAGTTTAGTCGAAAAAAATGCCATTCGAATCCTTGATGAAATATGAATTTATGGAAACAAAATTTAAAAATCTTAAGAGTGGTTTAAGAAAAAAAACTGCTTATATTAAATTTTTAAAACATTTTTAAGGTATAAGTTGGGTATGCAAGTATGCTAATTTTAAGTTTTTTATTAATATGTAGATCAAAATTAAATTCGCGAAAAAATATAAACCCGATTTGAAATATCGAATTCAAAAAAATACATAGAATGATTTTTTTTTTTATACACAAAATATTTTTTTGAGGACTTTGATATTTTAATTTGTAGTTAGATACATATATATAGATGGTTGATTTATTATTTCTTCATCCGTAAATAACAAAATATATATTTACATAAATCTTTAAAGTATGGCTTTTGCCATCTGCCTGATTGACATTAAATAAGGATTGCAAAAAATAAATTGTTTGTTTGTTATTAATTTACATAGTAATAATTTTGTTTACATTCTAAAAAAATTAATTTATAAGAGATAAGAGATAAGAGATTCATCTGTCATTTTGCCGAAATGAAAAGGAAGGAAGTGTTTTGAAATTTCAATTTGTTAAACAAGTGAAAAAAGTTTATTTAAACTAAATAAAAAAGTGAAATAAAAGTTAGAATATGGAATACTATCAATAATTTATTTAAAAAATATAAAACAGCATGTGGTGGCTACGTTAAATCATCTAAAAACGCCTATACTAAGGAGTGTACAAACATTTTATTTTACAAGTTAATTTTGTCTAATATTTTCATATAAAGTAACGTGAAGTGATGTTATTTAGGTAAATAAATTATCTAAGAATACTTTAAAATTAAGATTTCATCGCAATTTGCTATAAAAATAACAAATTTGTTGAAAACAAAAATAAACTTTAATCCAGTGATTTCGTTGAGACTCATCTGTCAAATGAGAAATTCTCGCACAGAGTCGATCTAGTTTTTGTTGGTGGTGGCAAGGCGCTCAAATCCGTTTAGCGCCCGTAGTGCAGTTATTTTTTAACGCTTTCAATAAAATATTTTTAAAGGGGTAACAGCAGACCCCTATTTATCTTGTTGGATTTGTATCTTCGTCAAGAAGTGTTTATTTCGGTTTAAAAATACGCCACCATAAAAAACATCACTTTATTAAGTAGAATATGAGAGAAAACTTACCTGTGAAAAGAAAAATTTGTGCACCGTATTATAGGCGTTTTTATATGATTTAATGCAGCACCACATGTTTTTTATATATTTCTTATCAATAAATTTTTTCAAAGTATTCACTTAACTTCCATTTCACTTTATTATTCAGTTCAATAGGCTTTTTCACTATTTTTATGATTTAAAATCTCTATTCACTTTTCTACAGCTCGGCAAAATGACGGAAGCTTCTCATTTGTTTTTTTCTTTTTTTTTAAATCTGACTTCCTTTGGGCGCCGCAGCCTTCAGCCGTGTAACTGCACTGCGACTCTGGGGCAGTGCATTTGTGTTTGTGTAACTAACACTATTTTGAAAAATGCTTCACTGTTTCCACGATATGCCAGTTCCTTTACTTCTTCTTCTTTGGATAATATCTACGGGTTTCCTTAAGAACAGGACATCTATCAATAAAGTGTATAATATCTTCTCGCTCTGAGAGGTTACAAAGGCTACAATAGATCGGCAAATCAGAGCTTGTGGAATGTAGTTGAGTATAATGAGCTCACCTCTCTTCTTGAAGATAGCGGATAGTTCTTGACTGTTAGAGCTATTAAAATAATTTTGTTCACACAAATTGTGGTTCAGAGAGCTGTTAATCGATCGATGTACGGAGGATGTAGCTAAGTTTATACAATCTATTCTGTATTGTTCGTCTACTTTGGAAATGAGTTCATAGAGAAAATCTTTTATTTGCTTTACGTTTGCTGCCACAAAGTTGAACTCAATTCCACAGTAGCTCGCAAGCTCCTCCAGTTGTTCATACCACAGATTTTTTCTTTCCAGAGCTACATTTAAATAGCTTCACTCCTTTGGGTCATACCAACAAAAAATTACCCAAATCAGTATTAATTAAAAGTGCTTTCTTTTCCGATTTTGAACTTTTGTTGCAATTAAGTTATGCTTGTCCCACAAATGTTACCAATTTTTTTTTAGATTTTAAAGTGTTGGGGTCGAAATTTTGGCAAAGTCAAAATTCGTTTTGCAAAATTTTACTTTTGAAATTCCGCTTCAAAAATTTTGATTTTCCAAATTTTGTTTACATAATTCTGACAATAATAAAAAGAAGGTTTGGATAATGTTAAAAGGGCGTTCTTGTTTCTTCCTTTTTCAATTACCTGTGCCTCGTCTTAAAATTAAAATATGAAAATTATTCATTTGCGTTTATAAATATGAATTACTAGCCTACCTGTGCGAGACCAATAGAAATAAAAAGTGCTCATAAAGTTTTATATTTAATATAGAATTCATTCAGTTATAATTTTGAGATAGTTCTGAAAATCATATTGCAAGAAGCATTTGGTTTGTTTTCTTTTCCATAATTTTATTAAAAGCTGCATTTTATTTTCTCCGGGTCTGGGTCGAGGTTATCTCTTAGCTCTTATTACAAAAACAACATGGGATCTAAGTTTCTTTGGAGGTTTATTTCAATAACATAGATATAAGTTTTCACTCTGACCAGTAAGGAAAAGAGACAGGTTGTACATGAAAAATAAGTAAACAAAAGATCAAAAGAGATGGATATATAGCATTGTTTTCGCACTAACCCACATCGTTTTTTTCACGAGGATGATGGTTGATTTACATAGATGTGTGGTGAATTTACATGCTTCTGCATTTGCAGACTTGAAGAAAAGTGGAGTTTGATAAACCACAATGCCAAAAAATGAATCCATCAAAAGCACTGATCTCTATAAATAATGTATTATAGAGATCAGTGATCAAAAGTATATTAGTGCGTGTATACGCTTTCATTTTACTGAAAGTCCTGTGTCTGCACTAGAAAAAATGCTTTCAGTTTCAAAATATCCTTCCCTATCTCACGCAATACATACACCTGTCACTTGCACAATACAAAATTCATCATGCCTGGCGCTCATGCCAAAGTTTTATTGTTGAAAGTGGTGCTTCGGTAGATTTAGGGTGAAATCTTCGTTCTCTTTCTCTCAAACATAACATCTACGTTTCTCACCGGATGCGCCTTTCAAAACAACAACCATTCATAGAGGCACTTATGAAGATGAACATGTTCGTTTGCGTTCATTTTGCTCCGTCAGTAATTTGACGGCAAAAGCATAGTTTACAGTTCCCATGCGAAAAAAAAAAATCAAAATTTTCAAAACGATTTTCCACCTATTCTGCGCACCAAGTTGAATAATATTCAAGGCGAAAAACGTTTGCTTTGTCCTAAACCACCCATTGAGTAATTAATTTACCCTTAATTAACAAACTATAGGCCTAAAAATGGAAAATAATTATTTTTGGATGCGAAAACCATTTGCCTGCAAATAATGCTTTGAGGTGAATACCTCAGGAGATTTAATCTCCAGCTACTGTGCACGTTAGCCGTTAACCGTTAAAACGGTTCTCCAAGCAGACTACAGTTTCTACTTAGCAACTGTTTCAGCCTTTGAACTGGCTGACTTCAACATCTTGTCTCCGACAGGATATACCAGCCTGCACCTTACATCGTAGATGTTGAATGGTGACCAGGCAACAAGTGACAAAGGATTCCTACCTGCAACCATCATCAAACGACAGCACCCCAGACGATGGATGCTCAACCGAAGCAGCAAAGTGAAGTGCAATACTAAGTGTATTTTTTTCAACAATTAAACTATTTGTGTGTAAATTAATTCTTCCTTCTTTTTACATATCCTAACACGTGATATCTTTATTTTCATTTATTTGCCAGTTATTGTAATATTCCATGCAATGCAAAAAAGAAAATTTAGTGTGTAAAAATTAAAAAAAATTAATGTTTTTTGTTCCCCAGAAAAGAAAAAGATGAAACTATATAAAAGAAAATGTTACTTAATTATACAGAGCGCTCGCTCTAAAAATGTGCTATCTATTTCATGTAATAGTTCAATCAAACTTGCAACAGTAATTTTCTAACAAATAGAGCATGCTCGCTCTAATAAACGTGTGATATCATGTATAAGTATGTATACTGTCAGGCGTATTTTAATTTCTAGTTTTAAGGTATTGTATATATTTATGAGACAACCGTCTCAAGTAACTTTATATATAACGCTTATGAGCAAAAGCAGTCAACTATATAACATGTACTATATAATAAATGTCCGCCACGAGGCTAATCATAAAAAAAAATAATCGAAAAGAAGGCCATACATTACAGCCACTTTTGTACAACGTTAGTTATCGCTAGAATTAAGAAAAACTTTGTAACTGATTTTTAAAGTCTCAGTAAAATTCAATTCAATTCAATTCTAAATGCAAATACTTTAAGCCTAGTTTACAGTTCCCGGGCGCAAAAAAAATCTATGCAAATATTCTCGCATGTCAAAAATAATTGAGGTGAAATGTAAAATTAATTTTTTGCATGATTGGTTTACAGTTTCATGCAAAAAAAAAACTATGCTGTCATGGAATGTCATGCAAAACAATGGACCGGCAATTGATTTGCATGCAAAAAAATTGTGGTGAATAAAATATTTTTTTTTTTATGGTCGGTTTATACTTCAAAAAAAAAAATATATTCACCTCAAAGCATTATTTGCAGGCAAATGGTTTTCGCATCCAAAAATAATTATTTTCCATTTTTAGGCCTATAGTTTGTTAATTAAGGGTAAATTAATAACTCAATGGGTGGTTTAGGACAAAGCAAACGTTTTTCGCCTTGAATATTATTCAACTTGGTGCGCAGAATAGGTGGAAAATCGTTTTGAAAATTTTGATTTTTTTTCGCATGGGAACTGTAAACTATGCTTTAAGCGTAAATGTATAGGTTTGTTCGTTGAAGTTAACCCAGGGTTGACCCAGGTTTTCCTGACAACCCCAAGAATTGTCAAAAAACCTGGGTTTTTCGGTTCTCAAAAAACACCAAAGGGTCTTTTTTTGTGTTGTTGAGATAAGAAAGAAATAAAATTTGTTTAAAAAATGGATAAAAACAAACCACAGTTTCCGTTTTCTATTTCTTTTTGTTATTTTTAAACTAAAATTGTGTATTACGTGAATTTATATTTCAAATACAATAGAATTATCTGCTAAATACTTCAGAGCTCATGTCACTTTGGCAGTTTATTCTTTACCTCAACTCGCCCCAGCAAAAAACCTAGACCCCATGGTGACTTCAGGGCTCAACGAACAAACCTTATGTATGCAAGATATCAAAACTCACATGCATTGTAAATTGCTTTAATAAAGAAGTAGATGGATACAATGCAAACGATAATATTTCTTGACAGTATTGACGATGATGAAAATCAGAGAAAGTTTTCACAAATGCAGTGTAATGATGTTAATATAACTCTCAACATTACAAAACGCTAAAAAAAGGTTTTTACCATGTTCTTTGTTTTTGATAGATGTCACGGATTTGAAAAGTGATAAATAGGTAGGTAAGAATTTGGAAAGTTTCTGTTGGATGACATTCATGATATAAAAACTACTTCATTCACAATTCCCGTTTTAAAAAAAGTTTGTCGGTACATATAACACTACGATTTTTGTACGACTTTTCATGTGGAGGGAATATTATCGAATTTAAAATGAGGGAAAGCAATTTATTACAACAACAAAAAGATTGTATTTGGAAAATAGATCAATGTAAATGCCAACTTAGTGAACAGCTGGAAAGTTTGTTTGTACTTTGATTCTATCGTCCGGGGGAAATTCCAAATTACAAATTACTGCATGTAAACAAAGCAACCATGCATTTTTAACTATAGGGTATTGGAGTGAGATTGAAGCTCTCTTCGACTCTTTATAAACCTGAATCGATTTAAAAAGGGGTATGTTTCGAGTCAGGAGGGGGGAAGTCGCGTCGAAATTTGTTACAAATAACCTGGATCGAAGAGTTGGTTTTACAGATAATGCATTATGAACCGTCCATTTTCATGCCTTTGAATATATGTGATTTAGTTTCAATAGATACGAATAAAAGGTACTCGTGTTTATTCAATTTTAATTGTTTTACACTGAAATTAAAACGTAAATGGCATTAATTTTGTTTCTGTAATTTTAAAATATTGTCGCCATTCAATCAAAACTCTTTAACTCCATTTTTTCAGAACTGAAATACCTCTCGTAAATACGATCAGCCGAATTTATTAGATTTTCTTTAAATGCCTCTAAGAGGTCGCTTAAATATTTAAGTTGCCTTTAAATTACGTTACTTAAATTCTCATCTATAATCAAATATCTATTGCTACTTAACAACGATTGAAATGTAACGTAACGTGATAAAACTCACAAATACATGTACATTTCAGCTGTTTTTTGACAGCTTGCAAGCAAAAAATGAGCGCATTCTTATAAGATAGAAAGAGAAGCAACTGGGTGTAGCATCTAGGCATAGTCAAATGCAAAAGAAATGAAACATTGCGCCATTTTGGTTTGTGATGCTTTTATTTTTGTGTCCAGAAATTCTTTTTTCTTTATTTATTAATTCACACCTTGCTATTTTGATAGAAAATATGTTGATAATTCAACAAAGAAATTTATTTTACAAATTAATTTACTAAAGGAAATCATTAATCTCAAAACTTTCACTAGGCACACCAAAAATACGAAAACTCTACCTGCATACATGCATAGGCATAGCGATATTTCTGTAATAAAAACAACAAACAATTCTTCTCCAATGTCAACTTTTGTTTAAGATGGCTTTGAGTTACCTTTAAACGCAGTGGATGGCGTTTAAGTTGAGATGCATATAAGTAACGTTGCTTAAATGTGAAAATTGATTACAGATACCGATTTCGCACTTAAGAGCAATTTAAAGGTATCTTAAAAGTTACGAAGCCTTTAAATTTTCTAAATAAATACGGCTGGATATATTTAGTAAAACATAGAACTTTTAGTTCTGTAAAAGATATCTAAATCTTATGTTGGAAAAATTACCCAAATTCAAAAATTTTCAAATTTTTGTCACTAGAAATCGAAAAAAAGTACAGATATCTCAAAATAAATCAAAATAGACTTAGGGAGTTGACATTGAACGATGACGATATATAAATACATATGTTAAAATTCTATACCTATGTATATATAAATACAAACTTTTTGTTCATCTCTCATTTTTATACTGAAAGTAGTTCCGTAAACGGAACTGCTTTAACTGCCTTAATTTTCATGCACCCCCATATATTGAACAGACCTAATTATCTAATACTATTGGATAGGGGAAGTGTTTGTTTTAAATATTCATTTTCATTGGAATTCGAAGTGTTCATTTTCATTGGAATAATATTTAATTTTTGAATCGAGTTTTTGTTAAAATTATAAATATTTATAAAATAAAAATATAATTCGCTTAATCCTCGGGAAATTTCGAATCTTTTGACACCTCATTCATTAAAATCATTTCAGTGTGTAAGCTTAAAAAGGGAGACATACTACAGAAATAATATTATATGATTTAAGAAAAAACTGAATAAACAGGATTTTATTGTTTATGTATATTGAGCTATGTATATTTTGAAACCAGAATTTTGTCCACTCCCGATTTTAAATACGAAATTGAGATCGTGCCTCGTGTGCACCAAAAATATTTCGTATGGATTCTTTGTGCACGCTAAAAAAAATGTGTATAGGTTTTGGAAAAGGTTTGTAATCTGAAAATTGTACAACTCTCTCACATTTTTCGACGTTCGAAGACAATTTTTAGCGACAATTTGCATTACTTTTTTTCTTAATCGATCAAAAATTGTGGTATAGTTGGAATTAGCTTTGCTCTAATGTTAGACAAAAGTTCATAACTACTACAATTTGTTTTTTTTTCTTCTTTTGTTTTTTTATTAAAGCACGAAACGTGAACAGTATTGACCGCATGTCAAAAAAAAATTAATGCAACCCAAAGAAGGTCTTCGATCGTTCAAAAATGTGTTAATTTAAGATTACCTTCTCCATGGATTTTAAGTGTGTATAAAATAAATATTTTTGAAAAGGGGCAACATTCTTCCGTAAAATTTTCAAAGTTCAGTCAGCAAATAAATGAATAATTGAAGCTCATTGAGAATTAATAATTAAAAAAATCAATATTATTAGGCGTGTTTTATTATGATCGGGATCTGGATCTGGATTTACTTTTAACACGTGTTACAAAAACAATTTTAGAAAAGTTCCCATTATTTAGTTTTTGTATTACGTGTAAAACTTAATCCAGATCTAGATCCCGATGATAATAAAACACGCCTATTGATGTTTTTTATTTCTTAAAATGTTTGTTTTCTTGGATCTATTTTAGAAAAAACTCATAAAATAATTTTTTCTGATTAGTTATGAAAAAACAAGTTTTTCTCTTCATAATTTTAACATGAATGAAATACGATTTAAACTTGAATTTTGTTTTGTCACTGTGTTCGTATAGTTTCGGCCTCATCATTTTTTTCATCCATTTCAAGTTGACAAATATGGGCACTGATTCATTTTAAACTTATTCTTTTTTTATTGGAGACTATTTCCTTCATATTTTTAACAAAATTCTCACGACCGAAATAAGTTTAAGTGAACAAAACAAATATTGACATTTCTGCTGGCACTAGAGAGGGTATATCTGTACGGTGACCATCCGTCCTCTTTTTAAGAGGACAGTCCTCTTTTTCTGAGTCCTGTCCTCTATATATTATTTTATTAAAGAGGACAGAAAATTGTCCACTTTTTACTGAATTGTGCTCCAAATGTCCTCATTTTATCTTTCAAACATTTTTTCTAAGATTGAAACCATAGCAGGTATCTACTTTTTTCCTTACTTAACCAATTAAACAATTTACTTTGTGACAGCTCTGGTTTGAATCTAAATGCTTTTTTAATGTACTAGAATTCAATAATGACGAATTATTATTAGGAGGTTAGTTGAGTCAAACGATACGTCAATGAAGAACAAATTTAAAAATGGACAGTATTTACCAGATAAGAAAATTTTGTAAAGAACATGAGAAAATCTTTTCTAGCCAGTAAAGTTGCCACTGTTCTTTCTAGCTTGAATGAAATGCCCTGACCAAAAGAGTGTTTTCAAATTCAGAACTAATTTAGACACCTACAAACTAGAGGCAATGTCAACAGCGAAGTGTTTTTATTTTGCGTTTATGAATACCGGTGAAAGTTCTTTAAATCAAACTTATTAAATTATATTGCCAGTATTTAAGTTTTATTTTATCAATAATTATGAGTTCTGGTTTTGAAGTTTTTTTTTAATTTGTCCTCTTTTTTACCCCTGAAGAAATGGTCACCGTATATATCTGCCAAAAATGTTGATCTACCAAATTGATTTTAAATCAAAAAATAAATCAATTCTGTTTTCCAATGGAATGCAGAAATGGTCAAAACCGTCTTTTTGATAGATCTTAATCAAAAATAAATGTATTCATTTCACCAATTAAACCCCAATACTAATGAATGCTTGTCAATTTTTACGTTATCATGGGACTTTAGCTGAACTACCTAGATAATGCCACGAAATAGGTTATGGCAGTTTATCAATCGTTAAAATACGTCATGAATTGGTATCAAATAAAATATTATTCGATCTATGGCTTGCAACTGTTGGTTGGAGTAAGTAGATACTCTATAAAAATAATGCTATAAACAGAAAATTTTTGAAATTTTATATTAAAATTGCAAATTTGTCTTGCTTTTCTTTTAATTCCTTGCGAAGCTCTTTGAGTTCTCGGGGGGGTCATGACCCCGTGAATGTATACGCCGTTGTACTGCATCCCCGATTTAGCCACCCCAACAAAAACTTTATATTTTACGCTCTGATCAACAAGTTTATTTAAAAAAACACCGTTTCCAGGTGGCACATATTGCACTCTTTGCCTTTAAATGAACTTCCATGCTAAGACTACTTGTAATTGTCATTCCAAGATATTTGTAACTTTTCACAACTTCAATATTCTCTCCATTCAAATGTCATTTCTCATTTCTGCATAATCTACCAGTTCCTTTTTTGAAGATCATCACTTTTGATTTTACTAAATTGATTGTAAGATTCCATGACATGCCATTCGATTATTAAAAAGTTTTGTGAACGCTTTGTATGATGCATTCAGAAGAGATATTCCTCTGTAATTAGCTGGCTCAGCTATGTTTCCAATTTTGTGTATGGGGAATATAATTGCTTCCTTAAATTGTTGCGGTATAATTACGGTGACCATCCGTTCATTATAATAATGAACTGTTCTGTATTTGAAGATGTTGTTCATTATTAATTATTTTGTACACGAAAACATATAAATGTTCTGTATTTTATTCATTGTTCATTATTTGTTCTGTATTTCTGGGAACGTTAAGATTTAATGAAAGAAACTGATGATGCTGACGTGCCCTTAGTCAGTGAATGAAGAAATAATAAATCTAGTAAACATTTATTTTTCCATGCCGCCCTCTATCGCTTTTGGCATCATCTGTCATGTTTAAGTCAAACACTATTCATTTCATGAACACATCAGCTGTCTGTGAACTGTGTGTTGTCTGCGTCTACGCTGAAGAATTGAGATTTATAAGTTTTATTTGAAATTATTTAAAAAAAAGCAATTCAATATTGAAAATTATTTTAGCTTACCCTGATGCCACTCAGGAGGAAGTGTGTATTTAATAAAGAATTGAAAAACCAGTACAAATTCTTGACCTAAGCTTTCAAGTTTTTTTTATTTCTAAGTTTGTATGTAAAGCCTTATACGATGCTGATGCGAAACGAAATTTTTAGTTGTTCTCCTTTAAGACAACGAAATGCTTACGAAAACGAAGCGGAAAAGTATTCATTGACAGTTGCACAATTTCCAAAAATTAAAACAAATGCAAATGCAAACAAAATTACAAGCCGCCATCCTGTAATGAAAGATCCAACAAAAATAAACACGAAAAAACACAAATTTCATTTTTTCGCACACAATTATGGTCTGGGAAATTAACTGTGTACGAAAAAAGAGTGTAGACTTCTCCAAATAATCTGCTACAACTATCAATTTCGCTCATCAAACAGCGTACTGCAGAACGAAAAGTAGAACTAAATGTATAGTTTATGATTTCGTTGTCATTTTTGTATGAGATTTTTCGTTTCGCATCAGCAGCGTACTAAGCTTAAAGAAAAGACTGAATTGATTAGAGCTTTATAATATGTTTATTCTATTTTAAGTTGAGCCATTTTTCCTCAGAGGATAAATTTATTATTGAATGGAATAAATGATTGAAGATTGAGTTGAATTTTGTTTTTTTTTTGTTCATTATTCAGCTTTCTAAAATATGGTCACCGTAGGTATAATGCATGTCTGAAATATTTCATTGAACGAGTTGGACATACATATTTCCTATGAGTGAATTTGTTGCATAGTTAAATAATTCTTTAGGGATGGTATCTGGACCTGGTGATTTTTGGCCCTTAAGTTTTTCCAGGACTGCATTAACTTCTTCATTGGTGAAGGGCCTATCCAGTATCTCCTTTGGATTAAATGGTGTTGCGTAATGAATTGGGGGCGAGTAAGATATTGGGTTCAGTAAACCAATTTATTACTGAAATGATTTTCTATATGGAATATGTCCATGGGTGTCCCCTGAATGTAAATCCACATTGGCGGGAATGGGGGCCGCGAGCGTCAGACACCATCTTGTAAAACGCGTTTAATCAAATATATCGTGACCCGTACATCGTACGACAAACATAATGAATTTTTTGAAAGCTAATATTCCATTCTTTTATTTGTTTTTTGAATTAAGTTTTTGAGACAATAAATTTTAAAGTCAATATTTTGAAAAAAAAAATGTGAGTTTTTAAAAATATGAACATAGTCCATCAAGAAAATCGGTTCTGTAATTATTTGTAAACAAAAGTACCCGGCTCTTGGCCTAATACTTTTGGCGACAAGTGATGTACAGTATTATTTAATATTTATACTTCTTGAAGTTTGTTTACAAAAATTCATTTAAATCAGCCAATAATGAAAAAATTTAAAATCAAAAAGAGTGTTCTGCGGGAGGTGCTGTTAATAGTAGCTAAGTGTAATTTTTAATTTTTAATATTTTACAGTAGACCGTTCAAATTATAGGACACAAAAATAAGAGAAATATGAGATTCTTTAACGGTTTTTTTTTAACATTTGTATGGAGAGTACCGTATTTATGCATTCAGATTTTTTTTTTAAATCTAAAAATGATAAAAACCGTTAAGTAAAAGGTTAAAAAAACGAATGAGTGGTTTTCGAAATATGTTTCAAACAAAAAAAACATTTACAAACATTACTTTTTTTTTATTTGATTTAACTTTTTGGCGCTTTATATAAAAAAAAAACGCTTAAAAGCAGTCACATAATTTTCAAGAAAATCGAAAAATTGGTTCTAGTTGAGGTACCATTAATTACAATTTTTTGAAAATGGGTTTCCACTCAAAGGTTGCCTTTATAAAAAGTGATTTAGGGAGCGGGTCAAAATTCTGTTTTTTGCACGAAAATTCTATTTTTCATAATTCTGCTTTTTTTTCAGTTCTGTCTTTCGAAATTCTGTTTTTCAAAACTCTGTATTTCAGAATTCAATATTGTAAAATTTTTAGCAATAAAATGCTGCTAATTCTGGTTTTTCTTAAAGACGGAAAAGAAAAAAGTGATTTTTCAACTTTATTGTTAGACAATTCCGTGCAACACTTTCTTTCAATCTGGAAGAGATTTTGGTTTTGCTCGTACATTACCACAAACTGTCACAAATAATATGCTAGGGTGTTCACACGATATGCCAAAAATCCGCAAACTTATATGCGATCTGGGTGTCGCACGTGCTTCGCAAATTGTTTGCGAGCATGTGGGGACTGTCCCAAAAGGGTGCTCAGACGAAATGACGTCACAGTCGCAAATGTTTGCGGCTTTTATATGCCGTCTGCTCTTATGCCACATTTCCACCTAACGCTAATCTGAGATTTAATAAGATTAACCGAAAATCTCCTTTAAATCTCGAAGATTACCATACAATTTGTTTTCGTAAATCTTGAAGATTAGAAATTAATCTTGTTAAATCTTCCTAGGACAAATACTTTTACAAATCGAACTAACCTATTCCTGTATGGCGCTGAAGGATTCAGTTATGGCTGAATTCAGTTCTCCACAGAGGAAACATTCTATCTCACTTTCTCGGTATGAGAAAAAATGAAACACCATTTGCATTTTAAAAGGGGCTGTCAAAGTAAATCTTTTTTAAATCTTTTTGTGCGGTGGAAACACCAAATAGATTTATTAAATCTGAACTGAGATAATCCTTTGGTGGAAACATAGCATTAGCTTTATATATATGTAATAAAATTGAAAGTTATCCAAACCAAAAAGAAATGTGGAGAGTTATAAGAAATTTAGTATTAAAATAAGAAAAGAGAGATATAAATGAAGTGCAATCTGAAGATGGTAGAGAAACTAATAACTTGGTGATAGCAAATAGGCTAAACAAATATTTTATTAATACTATCAATAATAATAATAATAATAATAAGAATAATAATAATAATAATTTTTATTGAATCGTATAAATATATGATACATATTACAATATGTTAAATTTAATTTCAAATACAATTATAGATATAGATACAAAATTACAAATCAAACATGCCACAATAATATAAGTAACTCCATAAATTCCCAAAATTTGGACCTTAATAATTAACAGATCTGAGCACTACGTTCCTATATAAGCTTATCTGATTTTAATGTTAACGTAAAAAGAATTAACAAGAAAAAAGATTCTTCAAAGTTAAATATTGAAATAATACTAGATTGTTTTGATATCATTGGACCATATTTGTTAAAAATTATAAATGACTCTTTCCAAAATGGGATTTCCCAAATAATTTAAAAGAATCAATAATAGTTCCTATACCAAAAGAACAAAATAACATCAACTGTTATAAATATAGACCTATCAATGTGCTACCTGTTGTAGAAAAATAGTTGAAAAATTGGCTCATGGGCAATTGTTTAAATATGTATCGGACCAGACCTGTGTACTTAAAGCATAAGTACAAGTACCAGTACAATTACCTTGTACTTGAAATTTTTTAAGTACCAGTACAATTCCTTGGTACTTGTACTTAAAAATTTCAAGTACCAGTACCGGTACTTGTACTGGTACTTTAATTCCACAAAAGTACTTGAAATTTTTGTACTGATTACATTTGTACTTTTGAGATGTACTTAAATACTTTTCAATTCCTTTTTAATTCCAAAAGTACTTTAATTCCTTTTAATTACTTTTAATTCCTTTTCGAAAAAAAGATACTAGAACTAATATATGTCTTAATAGTACAGGTAAAACAGTACAATTAAACAAAAATATTAGTACCATCATGAAACTTGGTGAAAACGTTTCATGTACTATGAGAATGAAAAATCAAAAGAGTCTATAAAATATTTCACATGGAAGGGTGTTTTTTTAGGGGGAGAGGGGGGAAGTTGTGGTGCATCAAACAGAAAAATTAACTTTGATGCAACTGTGGCTTGTTGTCGCGAAGAGCTTAGGGTGCTTGGCATGCAGCAGAATATTAGACTCTGCTGGGTTCCCGGTCAGTGATGTACAGGGAAACGAGAGAGCTGATGAGCTGGCGAGAACAAGCCTTTTATACTGAATATTTATAGTCATCCTTACATAAAAATGACAATAACTTTATTCACGGGGGCCGTATCGACTTTATTTTGGTTTCATTTGATTCAACATTTAAAACTACCTTAAAAACATGTGTCATATGAATATGTTACAACAAAGTTAATTTTTCTGTTTGATACACCACAACTTCCCCCCTCTCCCCCTAAAAAAAACACCCTTCCATGTGAAATATTTTATAGACTCTTTTGATTTTTCATTCTCATAGTACATGAAACGTTTTCACCAAGTTTCATGATGGTACTAATTTTTTTTGTTTAATTGTACTGTTTTACCTGAACTATTAAGACATATATTAAAAGTAATTAAAAGGAATTAAAGTACTTTTGGAATTAAAAAGGAATTGAAAAGTATTTAAGTACATCTCAAAAGTACAAATGTACCTAATCAATACAAAAATTTCAAGTACTTTTGTGGAATTAAAGTACCAGTACAAGTACCGGTACTGGTACTTGAAATTTTTAAGTACAAGTACCAAGGAATTGTACTGGTACTTAAAAATTTTAAGTACAAGGTATTTGTACTTAAATTGTACTTAAGTACCAATATACTTAATTACTTTACAGCTCTGTATCGGACAATGATATTCCCATTCAAAACCAGTCAGGCTTCCGTTGGGAAAACTGTTGTGAAACAGCTCTTAACTGGTTAATTATGACCCTTAAAACTCTACGACATGATAAGCATAAAATTATTTCTGTTTTTGTGGACTTCCAAAGAGCTTTTGAAACAATAGATAGAACGATACTCCTATTTAAACTAAACAAATATGGTATAAGAAATAAAGAACTGAACTGGTTTCGAACAAATTTAAGTGACAGAACTCAAAGTACTAAAATCAACGAGTGCTTATCCAACAGTGCAAATAATTTGTTTGGTGTGCCATAAGGAACGATACTAGGTCCACTCTTGTTTTTGATTTATATAAACGATATAAGGAAAATAATCAAATACGGTACTATTTCGTTATTCGCTGATGATGCTCTCTTATTTGCTTCCGAACAATTTTGAACAATTAAACTTTGATTTGATTAATGGTTGAATATGAATAAACTTAAAGTGCATGGTTATAAACGGTGAATATACTACAAACATACAAATAAATAACAATCCAATCCAACAAGTGCAATATATAAAATAACTGGGTGTTATTATATATAAAGATCTTAATTTTAGTAAAGATTTTGAATACATTTGCAAAAATAATAAAAAAAAGTCGGATTCTTAAAAAGAATTCGAAAACAAATGTCAACAATATGTGCAATTAATATATACAATACGATTATAAAACCACATTTTGAATTCTGTTCAACAATTCTGTACATGAGAAACATATCGGAAATCAACAGGCTTCAGAAATTTCAAAACAAAGCGATGAGGATAATCCTAAAATGCAATTTTTACACGTCGATTACTGTTAGGCCATCTACACACGACGCGTACTGCAGATTGTGTGCAGCGCACATTGATTTCAATGAATAACTGCACACGACGCGTACGCAACACATATTCGTCACAGCACACAAGCAGGATGTCGCTTGTCGTACAGCAGTGTCAGTATCTTCGATGACGCCGGTCGTAAATGTTTAATTATGTGTATGGACAATTTGTTTAAAATGTCAGATTCATGGAAAAATTTGTGTTATTGGTGGAGAGTGAGTGTTTATATAATAATACATGGCAAGAATACTCCAGAAGAGACTTGAAAGAAAAAGCATGGGCAGCAATTGCAAAACAAATCCAACAGTCAGATGAATTTAATAAATAAAAAGATTGATATCTTTAAACACAAATGACATAAAATGCAAAATCAAATATGTAGATTTCTGCATAAAATATTGTTTGACGATGACGATACGCTTCGTGTGCAGAAGATTGGGCGTAGAGAAGTCGTCGCTGCATAACGAATCTTGTACACGTCTATGACGCGACGACGCACAGTGTGGGAATTCGCTCATCTAGCGGAATTTAATTCGAAAAATGACTGCCACAAACTGATGTAAAAACTTGTTTTGCTTGCAGCTTAAAGCTTCTTCTAAGCGATTATGAAAGAAATTTTACGTGGGAGTTAAGTAAAATGAAATGAATCGTTTTTTAAGTTGCGATTGGTGATAAATTCAAAGAAAATTGGCTTGAGAAGGTAGTTTGGAAATATTTTTTTTATGAGTGCTTGGTGCATTTCTTATTGAAAGTTTTGTTTTGATTTAATAGATGCCATATCAGGGAATTGAAAATTAAGTAAAATTACAATCCTTAGGGTGTTTAAATATATCTGTTGGTGGATGGGATTAAAAAAGTGGCCATTTTTATTCAATTTCTGTATTCACGAGATAAAAACTTTAAGTATTCAGTGTTGTTCGGACAAGAGACTATATGCATTTGAAAGCCATCTAAATCTAAGCTGTCATTTAGCGCTTTAAGTTGCTGCGCATAGGTGCGACATCCATACATTTATTTTTCATTTTCGAACCGGCTTTCAAAAAATTAAAACAGGGACAAATTAGACTTTCACTGAGAAAAAATTACAACAAAGTTGAATTTTGGTGGAGAGCTTTGTTTTGACACCCTTAGTATTTTCTGAAAAGTACCCTAAATTTGGACCGGGGCTAAAATATTTAGGGGGGGTGAAAAGGGGATTTTTTTTTTTTTTGATAATTTCTTGGAAACTCTTTTTTTTTTTTTTGAAAAAATGCAAAGTAAAAATAGTAGCTCATATGATACTACACAGTTGGGATGGGCATACTCTTTTTCGTATAATCAATAGATTAAGAGTAAAATGAATAAGAACTTCATGGTGTAGCAACTTAGGCCGAAAAATGTACCTTTTTAAAAAGCATTTATCGGCTGTAATTTTTGTATGCAGAATTTTGTTTGGGTACATCTTCGCATTATAAGTCCAAGTTATTAGGGGGCCTCCAAAAATAAGGAAAAAAAATGAGCTATTAACGAACTTGTAAGTTTAAGAATATAGCTATAGCGGTTCAAAATTAAACTTTTGGTTTTGTACAAAGTTCAGTTTTTTTGTAAATATCTCGAAAACAATTAATTTGTTCACAATCAAAAATGAAATAATATTTTAGCTCATAAAATTTAACACAAAATAGATCATAGCACTTTTTTCGAAGAAGCAACCAATTTGGAGAAAAACCTAAGTGCATAAAGCTCGTATTTTCAGAGCCCCGTTCATCAAAAATTTGCCTAAATATATAAATTTCTGTAGGATTATTTCATTTATGTACATATGTATTCATTAAAAATATTACAAACAAAAATTAGAAAAAGCTTTTTCTGGAGCGAATTCATTTTTTTAAGAGGGTCCACCAATATGCAAAAAACGTGTACTTTCCGAGCTCTGTATATCAAACATTTGTTTACATTATTTAAAAAATTGTAGTTCTATTTATTTTTGTGTATATGCATAGTGAATCTTATCCAAAAAAATTACAAAAAGCTATTTTTTTGTGACCGTATTTCATTTGTCCAAATGGGTCCACCAAAGTGCAAAAAACTTATACTTTCAGTGCTCTGTACATGAAAAATTTAGCCAAGTATATAAATAATTATCCTTAAATTGCATTGTCCACATATTTATGATAAATCTTGTAAAAAAAAAATTATCAAAAACTTTAACTTATAAGCGCTATTAATTTAATTCCGCTAGATGAGCAAATTCCCACACTGCGCGACGTGTCGTGTGCAGAAGGCCTTATGCTATCATGCTTGTAGTGGCTGAACATAAAACAGAGAATAACCTAAAACGCGGCCATCTTTGTATTTAAAGTCAAGAATAAAATGGTACCAGATTATCTATCTCTTAATCCATGAAGTTCAAAATTATAACTTGAGATCAAATAACAATTTTAATTTCATTTATTCAATTTAAATTACTAATTTGTATTCTAATGCACCCATTTCAATTTTATCTGTTCATTAAATATTCAAAATTCACTATAGATAAAAATAACTTAGTAACTGAATTTAAAAATACATATTTTTGCATCAACAAACGAATAGATTTTTTGTCAGAACCATTTCGATCATATCTTAGTTCAGTTATCCTTTTTATTTTTATTAAATAAATAAATAATTTGTTATTTTGTATGAGCTAGGTATCGAGTTTTAATAACTAATTTAAAGTTTTAATGGATATTGGTTCGTTTCAAGAACAGAACCCATAAATATACATAGGTATTTGCTTTTAATCTTTTTTAATGAACGACGAAACCCTCTGCAGAATGCTTTTAACTCCAGAGAAATGTCAAATCTTGCTAATGTGTGTGAAATCTATGTGATATATTGCTGAAAATGCAAGATTTGTTTTGACAGAATAAAATCGATTTTGTTTAGAAAAAAATTGATTATTTGGTTGTAAGGAATTCGACATGAGATTCAAAACATCAAAACCGTTGGAAACGTGTAACCTGTTTTCGGCAACAGAAATTCAACATATTTTAAATTTGTAGCAGTTATGTATAAGTAGAAAATGTGATAAACTGCAGATATTATTTACATAGATAACCCTCTCTCGGAATTGCATTAATTGTCCAGTTAATATTTCTGAGGGCTCAGAGAATTTCCCCAGTTTTGCTTTCAAATACAAAGGAAAAAAAATCTTGAAATCTTGCTCAGGTGAGCGCTCTGAAATATAAACTGAACAAATGAGGTGATGAGAACAAAAACTCGCCATATCCATGCCAGAAAAACTCTTCATAGCCAAATGTAATGTTTAAATAACTTTTTAACTTTTAATCTTATTTTTCTTTAAACCATAGCAAATAGATTTCGAAATCTTTGATTGGATACAAAAATTGTTTTCTAAGTACTCTCATTTAAAAGTATTTTAACAATTAAATTTGGTTACGGATAGTTTTTCTGAAATGGATATGGCGAGTTTTGTTTCTCATCACCTCAAATATTTAATATTAATATAGTTATTTAAAACAACATTACTTACCCAAGTCTATATTTGACAGCGCAATACAAAAAATAATCAAAAAAGAACTTTTACATGCGAATATCTCAGGAATCAGAGCCAATTCAGCGATTCTGAGATCGGATTCGTGTTCAAGACATCAAAAATTGTCGAAAAAAGTGCCCAACAAAAAATGTCACATTTTGTAGGCCAGTGCCTACGTTCTGTAACTCTCGCATCGATAAAATCAGTCTAGAAACGTTGAAAAGCGGAACAAAGCTAATTTATTTTGTTTCAATTTTCATCGTTTCTTGACCAATGTTATCCTTGCGAGAGGTACAGAACCTAGGCACAGTTTAGTAGCAGGTATGCACAAACAAAGATAAACAAAGAGTCTTTCTAATAAACTTACTTTTTCCACATTCATCACATTCAAATGGCTTTTCCCTGGTGTGTATGCGCTCATGGTTTAGCAAGTGCACCCTCTGGATAAAAGCCTTTTCGCAATATGAGCACTTGTGTTTTTTAGGCTGATGAGTTTTCATGTGATGATAATAATTTCTCTGAGTTATTTGTTTAAATGTTTCATCACAAATCGCACAAACGTAATCCTTTCGAAGATGAAACGTGCGTGTGTGGCGCTTCAGTTTAGAGATCGATGGTATAAATTTCATACATATATCACACTGAATAGCATCTTTGTTTTCAGGTTTTAACTCATTAACATTGGCTAGTTCACTCCTAGTCGACGTGCTAGTACTGTTTTCTTTAAAGCCTTCACACTTGGGTGTATCATTGCATTCAATGTGCTTTGGATTGAAGACCCCAATAGTTTTGTTACCATTTTGGTGGGTTTCAATTTGATTCGGATGATTGAACAGGAAGTCACTTTCATTTGCTTCGAAATTGTCTATTTCTGGAACATTGGTTTCAGAGCTCGAGTTAAAGAACTCTTCTTCCTCTTCAGAGCCAACATATTCAATCAATCTACTAGGAGAAAAGTATCCTGTTTTATCGAAATCCTCGAGTTCATCTCCAATGTAGGCTGTTGGAAGGTCTACTTCGATGATTTTTGTTGCAGACTCATTTACATCATCACTGACATTAATGTTGCTGCTAATGTACGACAGGAGTAGTTTCTGTGAATCGGTCACCTCTTGGCGGAAGATATTAACTTGAACGAATCTGTCTAGGCATTCATTGCACATTTGTTGAGGTAAGTCATCGTTGGGTTTGATCTATACCAAATTTCAAGACAAGAGTGATATGAATTAAAGAGAAAATACATACTAACTAGAAGTAGAATGTTATAGTTAGGGCTTGTTTCACATTCTCTGATTAAAGTTTCAATTAAGCTACTTTGAACTTATTCGTCAATTAATAACCTCATTTACGTTTCACAACATCTGAATACGTATAACTAGTAGTTACAGTTCTCAGTATTTTAATGATCAGATGAAGTATTGATTAGCAAATTTAACTGTCAATTAAAATATTCTAAGCTGTATGTGCGACCGTTAAAACAGATAAATGTTATGGTTTGGACTGTTACTGAATGAATTTGAAGCATAAAGCTGACCTCCGTTCTTCATTCGGTAGCGTTGTTCCACAAACAACGCACAACTTTCAAAGCTCATCGAACATTAAAAAAGGGCTTTGAATTTCTTCGTTACTCATGCTCGGTGGTATTTCGTTGCTCCGCGTACGGGCAAAAATGAACAACGTACTCGGAGGATTAAATCGTAAGTCTAAATGTAGCTAAAGAGGACGAATTTGACAAATTTTTTTGCATGGTGTGATGCAATTTTAGAATATAAATATAAATATAAATATAAATATAAATAAAAATATAAATATAAATATAAATATAAACATAAATATAAATATAAATATAAATATAAATATAAATATAAATATAAATATAAATATAAATATAAATATAAATATAAATATAAATATAAATATAAATATAAATATAAATATAAATATAAATATAAATATAAATATAAATATAAATATAAATATAAATATAAATATAAATATAAATATAAATATAAATATAAATATAAATATAAATATAAATATAAATATAAATATAAATATAAATATAAATATAAATATAAATATAAATATAAATATAAATATAAATATAAATATAAATATAAATATAAATATAAATATAAATATAAATATAAATATAAATATAAATATAAATATAAATATAAATATAAATATATATATAAATATAAATATAAATATAAGGGATATTCACGATTGACTACAAATGGCTAAGTATGTATTCTTGCAACTAAGTGCAATATTTTCGCGCATTTACTTTTTCTATTCGGTACCTCAAATTTTGACATCCAAAGTACCTAAACCTTCGAACAAAAAGACGATTTGAATTCCACTTAGGCCTGGTTCACACGAGATTGTACCGCACGATTTTTTGCAGTATAAATCCGTGCGAATGAGCAGTGGCGTATATATTTTGCATAGAGCCTTTCACACGACGTTTGTACGGCAAGAAAACGTACTCAGCTAAGTACGTTTATCGAATACTCAACGGACTTATCAAAAAAAGGAATGAATTGCGACGTATCGTCTTCCAGTGGCGTATAGTTTTATATAGTCTCGTTCACACGGTTAAAATCTGCGTTGGGTATTTGTTCGTTGGCATCGAATGAGCTTCAGTGGAGAGAAAAGCCGATGTACACAACAAAAATTAATCGACCGATATGGTTGATTTAAAAAAATTATAACTCCGGTGATACTCATTGGATCTTGTAGGTTAAGGTCTTAAAATAAAGAAGAGAAATGAGGCAATAAATATGCGTTTTTAGTTTTTCAAAATTATAAAAATTTTCATCGACATTTGAATTTAGAATAAAATAAATGGAATTGAATTGGGCTTTATTCACCCCTTTAGTATGAACATTTTTGCCCCTCCTCAAGAATTTGTTTACACAATATAGCCCGTCTATATAAAATTTTAATAAAAAAAATTTCATGTAGATAACGGGATCTTCTCGCTGGTGGATGGTCGTGGACAATGGTCCAAGCAGGTAATTTCAATGCAATTGTTTTGATTTTTCGATCAATTTAAAATCAAGATTGTGTCGCTTATATACCACGTAGGATAATGAATGAGGTATCAAAATAACCGTAATTTTATTTAAATGTTATATTTAAAACAACAAGAAAATTCATCAATGCACTAAACAGATATGAGTTCATATGTGAAAGTGCTCAAATAATGCCGTTATCTCAGTCCAACGGTATTTAATGACTCTTATTTTTTTAATTTATATTTAAATCAATATTTTCTATCATCCGTCCAAATTTCAGCTTTCTAGCCCTTTCCCTTAAAAAGATAAAAATAAAATACTTCACAAATTCAAACTTTTCCATTCATTTTCATTATAGTGCAGCTATTCGAGTTTTAAACGAATAAATATAAATATCGTGTGAACACCGGATTTTTGTTCGGTAAAAACCGAATGCGATAAAAAACGTGCGGTACAATCTCGTGTGAACCAGGCCTTATGTAACTGCCAAAAAACTCGAAAAAGACCGCGGTGGTTTGAGGACTACTTTAACATCTTTCATCTATGCGTCTTTCATCTATCCGTTAGTAACCATTATGTACATATATGTATATAATCAGGGAGTCGTGGGCGTCAATGTGTTATGAATTTAAATTTTCATTTAACTTTTCAACTTCAGGAAAATTGAACTTTTGATGCATTTTTCTTCGGCAGCCGGAGGCATTTGTTCTTATAATAACCTTCAGCTGGTTTCCTCCAAAAAATGTTTGCGAGCTCTCAGTCTTAATTCTAAGTTTCTTATTAATTATTTTTTTAATATTTTCATCATTCAAAAATATTTTGTCTGGAAAACTGGAATAACTTACGAATAGCTAATTGACACATAAATTTATTACTTCCATCATTGTGAAACGCAAAGTTCGTTGATGATAGGATTTAATTTGCGGATAATATTACTGTCGAATAACTAATCAGAACTTTACTCAGACATTGTGAAACAAACCCTTAGTAAAATAAATTATAATGGGAAAGTAGTTTATAGTATTTATTGGATTCCGTATACATAAAACTAATTTTATACTTGTAAATACCAGGATTCATCGGAAACTAATATAAAAACTTATTTTGTATTATTTTAATCGTTAAAAAAAACTTTAAAAAGTTCAAGGCGAAGTACCTATTCAAATTAACCAAAAAAGTATAATTTTAAAATGCAATCACAAACGACAATAAAACGTGTAATGACGGTAGGATTAGGCTCGTGTTCTTTTTAAATTGGATGCCATTTACAAATATTCATTCAGTTCACCCAATTGAGAGTAATCTATATATTAAAACGTAAACATTTTTCTATTTATATCTCCCTCTTTAACTGACTTAATGGAAAGGTATTCTCATAATTTTTTTTAATTGAAAGGTATAGACACTTACTCTGACAGAGTCTAATTTTTATATTTATGTGTTGGGGGGCATTCCCCCCTTGGCTCTGGAAAATACCACGCTTCCAACATATTTATAATTTTTTTCTACGGATCTATGGACTTTTGGCAATATCTTGTATTTTTTCTACCTGAATCCACGCGCTTTAAATAGCGATTTGGGGAAGTCCGCATCTGATATTTTTGGGTGTGGGTGAGGTGGCGGTGTTTTGTATGTACATACATATACTCAAGACGCGGTATAAACAAAAATAACGAAACGTGCCAACAACCTTAACAAGGATTTCTTTTGTTAGGCATCTTTCGACTTTTTCAGGCATTGTTTTTAAAATTTGTATACATAAATATGCAAACACAAACAAATTTCACGCACAAAATAACACAACACACAAAACTTGAAAAAAATCAGTTTGGCTGACAGAATGCCTTCAAACAAACCAATTTCTGACAAAATAACACACAAAACTTGAGAAAAATCTGTTTTATTAACCAAATTCATTCAAATTAAAATATTAAAATGACAGTTCTTGAATTATTTTTTTCAAATATCCTAGGGATTTTTTTTTTTTTCAAATCGGAAGTTGGCCAACTTTAGATTTCCAACTCTGGAGTTGAGAAAAAAATTAGTGAATAAAAAGGAATTACAACTTGCGTTTCAACTCTCGAGTTGAAGTCAACTCTCAAGTTAGTCAACTTGAGAGTTTGCCTCAAGTTGAGCATTAGTGAAAAAAATGGCTCTTATATATAGATATTCCAAATTTTGAAGAAAATCGATCAACCCGTTTAGGCTCTAGCTCGATGGCAAGTGGGCGTAAAGAAGCAAATTATCTAATGGAGTTATGTTTCTCAAACAACATAGATATTGAACAAATGATTTCGCAAATCATCGTCGTGTGTACAAATTGCAAATAAAAAACAAAATTTGCGAAAGTTTTTCAAACTTTTAAAGGCTCTCCCAAAACATCGCGAAATCATAGCGAATCATTCGCAATGATATAAAATATGATATGTACACAATGCTAAACAACAACAAAAAACTGTCTTTGAGAATAATTCGTTATAATTTCGCGTTTGTTTGGGAGAGCATTTAAGATACGAGCTGACGAAATTTTGCGAGACCTGACATCAGGAAAAACAAATATGTCGCAAATTGTTTACGTTTGAAAGTGCTCGCATACGTGCAAATACACGTGTTCAAACGTTTTACGCCTCTCGTCTCAAAGTAAGCAAATACATTTGCCATCAAGGTGCTCGCAAACAGTCTAAGAGCCGACAGCAAATTTTGGGTGTGGATATATGTATGTATAACCAAAATCGGAGTATGAGGGATTATCGGTACATGTATGGTGATTTCGAATGGGAAAGTCTGGCAGGTTTTCTTCTTTGGGAGATGTGGAGGGCTAAAAAGAGTCCCCTTTTTTATTTTCAGGGTTATAACCTCTTTAATTCATTTTTAAATAATCGGATATGATACTCTGTCATTTTGTCTAAGTATAAACACCACAATCTTCACGTTCCGTTTAACAGAACTCAAGATATAACCATTTTACGTGAACTTTATCATCTTTTTTTTGGAGATTTTCAGCGAAACATAAAATCAACAAATAGTCACCACAAAAACGCCGATAAGGTTTGCTTAAAAAGCTTAATAGCCTTTTCACACTGAACCAAAATCTCCGATTTTTGGTTATACCTCCACTCCCAAAATCAGCTGTCGGCTCTTGGGCTATTAGTAACGATGTAAACTACGTAAATCTGCCCAATTTTCCATGCCATTTGTGACATAAAACTTAATTACGTTTACGACGGCTTAAAGCCGCTGTATGATTACCCTTATTATATTTTTACTCATTTGCAGATTTACGAACATGACATGCGATTTTGCAAATTGTCTGTTAGTAGCTTTATTTGATTTGTTTACCAAGTTAAAATTAAATATAAAGTGACGCTCCAAAATGCGTTTCGCCCAGGTACAACAGGTCGGCTCTTTAAACTTTAAATTTAATTATAATTCAGTCGCTCGACCTAAAAAAAAGTAAATTTCCTTGTATTTTTCATCTTCATCATCTTTTTACGTTTCTTATGGGCTTAGTCTCCAAATTGATCAAATTTGTGAAAAGTAAGGAATTTCAAGCAACTAAACTCATTTGTTCTGACAAATGGTTTGCGAGTGTTTCGACGCTTTGTGGAAAAGTTGTATATTATTTTGCATTCTATCATCCGTAAATAGTTTGCTTGCGTTTACACACACGATTTTCGAGCAAGAACCGTAAATTATGAGTTAAAAAACGAAGTCAGACTGGGAAATATTTGCAACTATTGGAAAACTATGTAGGGTAGAGCGGGGCTAGTTGGGCCACTTTTTACTTGAAGTCTCATAACTTTTTACCTATTCATAACATAACAATGAAACTGAAATCCATAGAAACAATGTAACTTCGGCTTCATAAAATAACTTTGAAAAAGTTGTAATATATTTTCAGTAGTAGAAGAATAAGATTACTTTAAATGCACCAAGTCCAAGTAAGTTAGGGTAAGTTGGAACAAAGCTTAAAAAATGTAAAAAGAAGCTCTATTAAGGAAATAAATTTGATCACAAACAAAAACTTAATTCGAATCACAACTTAAGATAACTTTAATGACCCCATGGTGCCATGGCCAGTAATAGGGAATTTTGTATTAATTTTGTATTGGCCTAGATTTCAGCAAGAAAGGCATTGCAACCACTCCTCGCCGGGTAAATTCTCAGAATTTGCTTCCATACAAATCGATAACACCATACAGCAATAGTATTCGTCTTCCTCTTTGAAACTTTATGTGTCCAAAGTATTCTCATACTCATACTATTTTCCGATATAAAACAAAGAGCAGGGCAAGTTGGTCCACCCGTCACTTTGAAAAAAACGCTTTGAATTTTACAATTTCAAAAAAGGAATACAAAAATTCAATAACAGGGGCCCACCTATCTAACTCCATTCTACAATAAAAACGGTCGAATTCGCAAAATCTCAGCTCGCTAATTCGAACGAAGACTCAATATTACGAAATAAATGCTCATGCTCTCCGGGTTATTATTTTATGTGGTAGGGGTGACCCCCAGATATAACATACTAAAAGTCCCCAGCCCAGAGCCGCGAGCTTTAGGCAGGAGGGGGGGGGGGGGGTAAAGAAGCCCGAAGGATAAGTGTCGAATAAACGATTTTTATATTATTATCAATAAGTTAAGAATACAAATGGATTCCAGAGGTAAAATATATAAGGAAATTTCTGAACGATTTGATTTTCTTTGCACAAGCAATGAAAAAGTCAACGTTATAGCCTGGGCCCAGCGTTTGGTGCAAATTATCTGGAAGATTTAAGTTCTGAAATTGCTAACGAGTTAATACAATTCCATCGTTATGTGATGCATAAAAATGGCAATATTTTTAAATTTTTCAATCAAGCTAATTTATATAAGATTATGTGGGAAGATAAAATTACATCAGCGTTTCCGAACGTAGACACGGCATTACGTTTATTTTTAAGTCTGATGGTGACAAATTGCTCTGCGGAAAGATCATTTAGTCAATTAAAACGCTTAAAAAGTCCTTGTCGAACAATGATAAAGCAGAAAAGACTTGATGCACTATCTCTGCTCTGTACTGAGAGTGATTTGCTTCATGAAATAGATTTCGATGAACTTATAAAAGACTTCGCTGCTTAAAAAACAAGAAAACAGTATTTCAAAAATTAAGTAAATAATCTGTAAAAAAAAGTCGTATAGGTACATATGTACATATTCTTGTAACTACCATTATAAATAAAATTAATTTTTGTTTTATGGAATCCGTTGTAATTTGTTTTCTTAAGTATTTAATTTTGTATGTAGTAAACCATACAATATAAGAGAATATATGCAAAGGGGGCACCATTTACTCTTCAGGCCTAGGGCCCAAAAAAGCTAAATCCGGCGCTGCATAAATAGCTGTTGAGCTGTAGACCATGAGGCTCGAGAGATATTCGGCACCGAAAATGGCCAAGTTTTAACATCGCGAGCCCAATAGTTAAGAGCTTAACAGCCATGCATTGAAATAAAGTATACGCAATAATATTTGACAATGGATGACTAGATTGACCATCAGCTCCCAATGCAGAATGTAATTACTGTTCTATTTGCCGTTTTTGATGCCGAATATCTCTCAAGTTCCACTTATTATCTATGATTCAGATTAAGTATACAGGTATAACCTTTTAACCGATATATGTACATATGGTCACGGCCACGGTCTGATAAGGTGACATTTCTACAAGGTTTTCGCTCATAACTCAAAAAACAGCTATGCAAAGCTTGACATTTTTCATATGCGTATGGTAAGGCTTGCCGTATGCCTCACATTCCGTACACACAATATTTTTTGATATCTTTTATAGTTTTCGAATTACGGTCATTCAAAGTGGCTGATGAAGTTACATTTCACTTCAGAGATTATGTAACGTTATCAGCCACTTTGAAAGGCCGTATTTCTTGCAGGGCCCTACCATAGGCATATGAAAAAAGTTTGCCTTTGCAAAGTTTCGAACTATGGGCAAACATTATGTAGAAACCAAAACTATTTTTTAAATGAGTGTGTTTTTAAATGAGTGTGCCCCCCTCTAATGGAGATCCTGCATACGCCTTTGTGTATGACCCATTCGGGTTGCGTAAAAGGACAATTTTGCCAACTCTCCTATAATATTGTTATTTGACTGTGAGCAAGAAGGTGGAAAGTTAATGTTTCAAAATCTAATATATAAAAATAAGTTGCCTTCTGTTCGGACCAGATAAACACGAGAATGGCTGGGTCGAATTTTGCAATTTTTGTCAATTAAGTTAGCTATCCTGTTGAGGATGGTCTTTTTGTGAAAATTTGCCAAAATTCGGTAAAGGTAAAACCGCAAAATGCATTTTTAGTGCATTTTGTAAAATTATTTACAAATCTTTCGGTAGAATCTTCTGAGTATGTCTGCGAAAGTTTCTGTGAAGTTTGGTCAAAATTCGGTAAAGCGGTTTGCCATCAATGCATTTTTAGTTCATTTTGGCAAATTTCTAACAAATATTTTGGTAGGATCTTCTGACCATTTTTACGAAGGTTTCTCTGAAGTTTTGTCAAAATTAAGTAAAGCGGTTTGCCACAAATGCAGTTTAAGTGCGACTTATACAAGCGGTAAAGGTAAAACCGCAAAATGCATTTTTAGCGCATTCTGTGAAATTATTAATAAATCTTTCGGTGGGATCTTCTGAGTAGGTATGCCAGCGAAGGTTTCTATGAAGTTTTGTCAAAATTCGGTAAAGCGGTAGCGAAGTTCTTTTTGGTCCAGTATTTATCAATATAACAAGTGTTTTTCTGTAATTATAGAGAATCATTTGTCAATTTAATTTGAAACGATTTAAAATTGGAATAAGATCTGCGGGCAAATCGGGTCGATTCATTAGTTGTAAAACTTAAGGGTCGGAAGAAAACAAGCAAATAAATACACAGAAAATATACACACGAACAATTTTCATTGAAAAGTGAAATGAAAATCGCCAATAGTCTACTTAAAATTGCATGAATAACATAAATAAAATAAAAAGAAGGAATAACAAAATTGGGTAGTAAAGAAGTTGTCTATATTAATAAAGCTCTTATCTTGCTTTGTTTGTTTGGTACCGCTAATCTTAGAAACTGCGTATCCTATTTCAAAAAATGTTTTGATGTTTTGAAGGTTATTATTTGAGGATGATTTCAGGAGAAAAAAAAATTGTTAAAAAATTCTATTTGTGGGATGAAATGGGGTAAAAAAAAGGTATCCGATTTCTATTTTTTTTTTGTGTAATTGAGGTTATTTTTATAGAATGGATTAAATGCTACACATTTTTCAAAATTAAATTTTCTTCATAGGTTGAAGAAACAAAACAAAGGGATTCCAATTTTAAAAACTCTTCTTGTGCTGCAAAAGTTATAATAATAAAAGAATAAATACATAACTATAATTAAAGAATCAATATATACTTGGCGCTAAATATTTTTTGATATGTACTATATCAACGGGTGAAATGCGATTTCCGATTGTAAACATACTTTTTGTGCATAGTAGGTTATATGTATTTAGTATAGGTTTCTAACTCACAGCTTTCCAATTCAAACTAATATTTTTTGTTTTCAAAGTTATGCTTGGATTTAAGCCATTTGTTGTTCAAAATTCAGCTTCACAACTATAGGGTGAAAAAAAGTATCTATCCTTTTTTACTTTCTTTTTGTTGTCCTTCAATCAAATTCGAATGGCTGGACGTATTAATTAGGTACATTTAAATTTTTGTGTTGTTGTTAGCTTAGAGCAAGCACAAGAAATAAAAAAAATATTAAAATCAAGAGATGAGTCGTTCAAGTTGATGGCTTTGTACAAACTATGAAAAGGAAAGTGAAATACTTAGTTAAAATTTTAGCAGGTGGAGGGTGGTGGCTGTAGTTAATGCCTAGACGGGCAAACAAGTCAGGTGTAGTTTAGTATATCACACCTTTTAAAACGCACACTGGTTGCGTGGGCCCAGCGGCTTAAGAAATTTTTTCCATGAATGGATACACCAAGAATTTCGGATATTTTAAGGCGGTAAATACGCCCGCTTATGAACTAATAGGATATTGGAACACTATGCGAATTACTATTCATGGAAGAGGCCGGTGATGGAGTTTTTTTTGGTCAATTATATTTTGAACGAGGAAATTTGTACCAGAAAACACACATATTATACCGCCGAATATATATAGCCTTATTGTGAGAAATTGACTTTTAACTTTTCGCCTATTGTGAGTTTCAGCGAAAGGATGTTTAATGTTCAAATATTTTTGGCGGATTGTACCTACCTATCGTAATTAAGAGTTAAAATTTTCATTTATTTTTTTTTGGCAGCGAACCAAAGAAATTTATTTATTTTAGGGCAAGAGAACTTCAGCCGCAACTTAAACCTTACAGCTTTTAAAATTCCGGGTGAACAAAATTTTTTTTGGGTGAAATATTTTTTTTTTTTTTTTTTTTTAATAATTATTTTAACTATATGCCTGTAAGACCTAAGGTCTTTTAAATGCAACCTGAATTGCACGGCACTAGTTAGAAAGAGTAGGAAGATAGGAAAGATTTGGCACAGTGGATTGAGATCAAGGTGTTTATTATCTCATTAAATCTCACGGGTGGCGTCCAGTTAAGCTGAGAGAATATAGAAAAGAATGCTGCCTAGAATGGGGCGAAAATAATAATAAGGCTGATAATTTAAACTGTTCAATTAATTTAAAATTGTTATCTTTTTAAAAATCTTTTGTGTACCCGGGCGAAGCCGGGGCGGGCCAGCTAGTCTAATATATAAAAATAAGTTGCCTTATGTTCGGACCAGATAAACACGAGAATGGCTGGGTCGAATTTTGCAATTTTTGTCAATTAAGTTAGCTATCCTGTTGAGGATGGTCTTTTTGTGAAAATTTGCCAAAATTCGGTAAAGGTAAAACCGCAAAATGCATTTTTAGTGCATTTTGTAAAATTATTTACAAATCTTTCGGTAGAATCTTCTGAGTATGTCTGCGAAAGTTTCTGTGAAGTTTGGTCAAAATTCGGTAAAGCGGTTTGCCATCAATGCATTTTTAGTTCATTTTGGCAAATTTCTAACAAATATTTTGGTAGGATCTTCTGACCATTTTTACGAAGGTTTCTCTGAAGTTTTGTCAAAATTAAGTAAAGCGGTTTGCCACAAATGCAGTTTAAGTGCGACTTATAACGGGTGATTTTTTAGCTGGTTTGGTTTTGGCAACACTGGTTTTGACAGCTGACGTGTGTTTAGTACCTTGTGTCACTGTCAAACAGCTTCAGTTTGGTTTGCAATTTAACCATGGATCGTCTTACAAATGAACAACGCTTGCAAATTATTGAATTTTACTATCAAAATTCGTGCTCGGTTCGAAATGTTCATCGCGCGCTGCTTCCATTTTATGGTCGGCATTCTCGACCTTCTGAGCAGTCTATTCGGAAGATTGTGACCAAATTTCGCACCAAATTTACTTTGTTGGACATTAAACCACCAACACGTTTACGTACTGTGCGTAGTGAAGAAAATATTGCGGCCGTATCAGCTAGTGTGACAGAAGACCGCGAAATGTCGATTCGGCGCCGTTCCCAGCAGTTAGGCCTTTGTTACAGCACTACGTGGAAAATTTTTTTTGCCCGAAATGGAAGTTCTTGACTTGCATGATATGTGGTTTCAACAAGACGGTGCCACATGCCACACAGCACGCGAAACAATGGCGCAATTGCGAGGCGAGTTTGGTGAACAGTTAATTTCACGTTTCGGGCCGGTCAATTGGCCGCCTAGATCGTGCGATTTGACACCATTAGATTATTTTTTGTGGGGGTATGTCAAGGCTAATGTCTATAGGGACAAGCCCGCTTCGATTGACGCACTGGAAGCCAACATCCATGCATTCATTCGTGAGATACCGGCCGATATGTGTGAAAGAGTATGCCAAAATTGGACTCAGCGGATGGGCTACCTGAGACGCAGCCGCGGTCAACATTTGCATGAAATTATTTTTAAACATTAAATTGCAAGGTTCAAACTATCGATTCAAATAAATATTTCATTCATTTTTTCGAATTTTTTGTTTTTTTTTTTAAAAAGTTCTAAACCTCTTAAAAAATCACCCGTTACAAGCGGTAAAGGTAAAACCGCAAAATGCATTTTTAGCGCATTCTGTGAAATTATTAATAAATCTTTCGGTGGGATCTTCTGAGTAGGTATGCCAGCGAAGGTTTCTATGAAGTTTTGTCAAAATTCGGTAAAGCGGTAGCGAAGTTCTTTTTGGTCCAGTATTTATCAATATAACAAGTGTTTTTCTGTAATTATAGAGAATCATTTGTCAATTTAATTTGAAACGATTTAAAATTGGAATAAGATCTGCGGGCAAATCGGGTCGATTCATTAGTTGTAAAACTTAAGGGTCGGAAGAAAACAAGCAAATAAATACACAGAAAATATACACACGATCAATTTTCATTGAAAAGTGAAATGAAAATCGCCAATAGTCTACTTAAAATTGCATGAATAACATAAATAAAATAAAAAGAAGGAATAACAAAATTGGGTAGTAAAGAAGTTGTCTATATTAATAAAGCTCTTATCTTGCTTTGTTTGTTTGGTACCGCTAATCTTAGAAACTACGTATCCTATTTCAAAAAATGTTTTGATGTTTTGAAGGTTATTATTTGAGGATGATTTCAGGAGAAACAAAAATTGTTAAAAAATTCTATTTGTGGGATGAAATGGGGTAAAAAAAAGGTATCCGATTTCTATTTTTTTTTTTGTGTAATTGAGGTTATTTTTATAGAATGGATTAAATGCTACACATTTTTCAAAATTAAATTTTCTTCATAGGTTGAAGAAACAAAACAAAGGGATTCCAATTTTAAAAACTCTTTTTGTGCTGCAAAAGTTAATTAAAGAATAAATACATAACTATAATTAAAGAATCAATATATACTTGGCGCTAAATATTTTTTGATATGTACTATATCAACGGGTGAAATGCGATTTCCGATTGTAAACATACTTTTTGTGCATAGTAGGTTATATGTATTTAGTATAGGTTTCTAACTCACAGCTTTCCAATTCAAACTAATATTTTTTGTTTTCAAAGTTATGCTTGGATTTAAGCCATTTGTTGTTCAAAATTAAGCTTCACAACTATAGGGTGAAAAAAAGTATCTATCCTTTTTTACTTTCTTTTTGTTGTCCTTCAATCAAATTCGAATGGCTGGACGTATTAATTAGGTACATTTAAATTTTTGTGTTGTTGTTAGCTTAGAGCAAGCACAAGAAATAAAAAAAAATATTAAAATCAAGAGATGAGTCGTTCAAGTTGATGGCTTTGTACAAACTATGAAAAGGAAAGTGAAATACTTAGTTAAAATTTTAGCAGGTGGAGGGTGGTGGCTGTAGTTAATGCCTAGACGGGCAAACAAGTCAGGTGTAGTTTAGTATATCACACCTTTTAAAACGCACACTGGTTGCGTGGGCCCAGCGGCTTAAGAAATTTTTTCCATGAATGGATACACCAAGAATTTCGGATATTTTAAGGCGGTAAATACGCCCGCTTATGAACTAATAGGATATTGGAACACTATGCGAATTACTATTCATGGAAGAGGCCGGTGATGGAGTTTTTTTTGGTCAATTATATTTTGAACGAGGAAATTTGTACCAGAAAACACACATATTATACCGCCGAATATATACAGCCTTATTGTGAAAAATTGACTTTTAACTTTTCGCCTATTGTGAGTTTCAGCGAAAGGATGTTTAATGTTCAAATATTTTTGGCGGATTGTACCTACCTATCGTAATTAAGAGTTAAAATTTTCATTTATTTTTTTTTGGCAGCGAACCAAAGAAATTTATTTATTTTAGGGCAAGAGAACTTCAGCCGCAACTTAAACCTTACAGCTTTTAAAATTCCGGGTGAACAAATTTTTTTTTGGGTGAAATATTTTCCGGGCGAAAATAATAATAAGGCTGATAATTTAAACTGTTCAATTAATTTAAAATTGTTATCTTTTTAAAAATCTTTTGTGTACCCGGGCGAAGCCGGGGCGGGCCAGCTAGTGTAAAATAAAAATAAAAAATCACTTAACAAAATTTTTCAATATCTTTTTTATTAATTTTGAGTTTTCAAACGAATTTTTCAAAAAATGTCAACTTAATTTGTTATACAGGGTGTCCCGTACCTGAGTGGAAGTATTTTAGGATGTGATTCTTGGGGTTATTCTAAGAAAAAATTGTGTGGGGGGAAAGTTGCATCTCCCTTCCCTGAGGCAGGGGGGGCAGTTTCTGAAACATTGACTTTAAATGCAAAAAAAACATTTGAAATCAACGAAAACACATCTAATTATCTGCTAAAGTTTTTTGTGAAAGCTAATACTCCTTTCTTGCACTTGGTTTTTAAATCAAGTTGTTTGAGCGAATAGTTCTCGAGAAATTAAATTTCAGTCAAAATTTAAAAAAAAATGTGATTTTTTTTCTTAAGTCGATATTTTTTAAAATTGTACGTAATTAAGTGCATTTTTTGTGTTCAATATTCAATGCCCTCATTATTTTTTAGTCCATTACCGAAAACCAAACGTAAAAATCTTTCTTAGTTTTTGAGAAATTAAGAAAAAACTAAAGGTACTTGTCCATAATTTAACCCTTTTTTCGGGCTTTTTTGGTAAAAGTACCTTTTGTTTTTTCTTAATTTCTCAAAAACTAAGAAAGATTTTTACGTTTGGTTTTTGGTAATGGACTAAAAAAATTGAACAGAAAAAATGCACTCAATTACGTAAAATTTTGAAAAATATCGACTTAAGAAAAAAAACCACATTTATTTTTTTAATTTTGACTTTGATATTTAATTTTTCAAAAACTATTCGCTTAAACAACTTGATTTAAAAACCAAATGCAAGAATGAAGTATAAGCTTTCAAAAAACTATAGCACATTATTAGATCTGTTTTCGTTGATTTTAAATGTTCTTTTTGCATTTAAAGTCAAGGTTTCTTTTTGCATTTTAAGTCAAGGTTTCAGAAACTGTCCCCCCTGCCTCAGCGAGGGGAGATACAACTTTCCCCCTATATAATTTTTTTCTTAGAATAACCCCAAGAATCACACTCCAAAATACTTCCACTCAGGTACGGGACACCCTGTATAATAAAAGAATTCATTTTAATCTCAACAAATCTCCTCAAATCCTCGACCGGGGAGATTCTGTTCGCCCCTCTTTCCTCCTGCCCTTCTCTGCAAGGAACTAAAAGTTGCTGGCAACTTAGTTTCCTCGTGTGAAAGGGCACTACCTATGTACCTACTTTTTTTTGTTATTTCTGGGTGAATTGATAAAAAAAACATTGATTTTATAAGAAATAACATCCATCCTCGCACCCCAACTTGCTTGTTTGTTTATGTGACATCATCATGACATGACTAGAATGACCATGAATCAATGTACTTACTTTTTTCTGTTATTTCTGAAAACATTGATTTTATAAGACAATAACATTATTTTTCAAATGTTTGAAATGTGTACTCCTCGTAACTACCGAAAATATGAATAAAACTTTTTTTGTAGGAAATTTAATATTCTTCATTTTGTGTTGTACTTTTCTACTTAGTTTTCAAAATATTTACGGAAAATTACTTTACCCCCCATTCCTGCCCCCCCCCCCCCCCATTCCTGCCTAAAGCTCGCGGCCCTGGGCTGGGGACTTTTAATGTTATACGCCCCTACCACATCAAATAATAACCCGAAGAGCATCATTTATTGCATTTATTTTTCCTCCGTTGACTGGGCTACCTACTTTGTTGATAACATAAAAAGAAACAAATTCATTTTTTTTACTTTCGTACCCAAAAAAACAAAAATGAGCGCGTGGTTCTCCTTTGGCAGAAGAAATCCACCTTAAACCAATTTAGCACGTGTGATTCAGTAACTATGTTTCATTCGTATATGGTCTTCATTTAGCTCCCGTGGTTTCTCAGTTATTGGCGTGGTCCAACTTGCCCCGTGGTCCAACTAGTCCCGCTCTACCCTACTTATCGCCTGAACAGAATGGGAGACGGAGCTGGACTCCGGCTGCAGCATTTTCGACATCTATTCTTGCTTCCGGCTCCGTCTTGTGTTCCGTTCAGGCAGTAAGCTAAAATTTGTTAGTAAAAGAATCTAGTGTTGTTTATACCACCAAAACATAAATTTTATAATTGAAATTTCGGACGCCATGACAAAGTACCTCTAGATTCCAAAGAAGAAATTCTTGGAACACATTAACAAACGCAGCACTAGGTTCTCCAGTATCGCCACCATCAAAAATTGGATAAAGTGTCATGAAATTATCTGCATCGTACCGACAGCATGCTCTGCATGTTTTTTCTACAAACGATTTACTTTCGGATTTAATGTTAAGAGACATTTTTCCTTTTATTTCATTTTTTTCGATCTATATTTTGAATTATTATCGCCTCTTTCTTTATTGCAAATTAAGGATAGCAAATTTTACTTTGTTAAAAAACAGCAAAAGTACAAAAACAATACGCACGTTCAATGCAAATTTCAATACTCAACTCCATGGTATAAAAATACAAGGTATGTTGTATATGAGATGAAGGGTCGCCATATTTGGTTTTGTGTGACGTCATAGCGAGTGTTCACCAGCACATAGCTTTAAAAAATAAATTATTTATTGTTTTACTTGAAATTTAACAAAACATAACTTCAAAACATAATTAATCTATTGTTTTACTTTGAGTTTTAATAGCAAATAGCTTCAAAACATAAACAATTTCTATTTACTTTTTTTGCCATAAATGGCAAACAATTGAGATCATTCACTCGCAATGACGTCACGACTCAATTGCCTGAACTGTCAAGCATACCTTGTTATTCTTTTACCATGACTCAACTCTACTGCAGAAATTCTGCATTTTCAAAGCAATGATCTGATTGGCCAGTTGTCATAACAAGTAGATGACATCTGACAGCTGCCAATGGGTGCGTTCTAGTTGTGATAGTTGAACGGGTTCTACATCGGTATTTACATCACCCGATTTTTCCAGCACGATTTTTCAGAAAATCGGGTGAAATGTTTACATGAAACGATACACCCCGACTCCACAGGAGATAACTTCTCTCCAACTAAAGGTAGAACTATAATAGTCGGAAGGGCACTGAAGCTAATGTCAAAAACCAACGAAAAGTAGCTTTCCGTAACGAGAAAAGGGGAACACACCCATAATGTAACTATCATCTTTCTCTTTTTGGCCGTCCTATTTCACCAAATGTCAGTTTTACTTAACACCCCGACTCCACAGGGCATACAGATGCCCAACATCACAACCACAATCCAATCAACAATCAGCAGATTTTTTCTCGCTGGGCAATTCATGTCATGTCGTTTCATTTCCCTCTCACCGCTACTTCGATCTTTTGCAATAATACACGCCCTTTAGACTCCAGAAAACAGTAGAAAGACTTTTTTTAATATCCAGCTACCTCTAGATACAAGGAAAACCAGAAAAAACTCACATGCACGTGAAACGTCAAATCTCATGGCAAGCTTTGAACAGCGTACATGTCTTGTTCAAAAATGGGTTTTCTTCGACATGGCGTCGACAAGACATGGATTTTTCTGGCTCCATTGGATTTTTATTAGACATGTTCATAGTCTTGGCATCGTTCATGGCAGGTGGAGCCAGCATGTAACACCCCGACTCCACAGGGCATACAGATGCCCAACATCGCAACCACAATCCAATCAACAATCAGCAGATTTTTTCTCGCTGGGCAATTCATGTCATGTCGTTTAATTTCCCTCTCACCACTACTTCTATCTTTTGCAATAATACACGTCCTTTAGACTCCAAATAACAGTAGAAAGACTTTTTTTAATGTCCAGCTACCTCTTGATACAAGGAAAACCAGAAAAACTCACACGCACGTGAAACGTCAAATCTCATGGCAAGCTTTGAACAGCGTTCATGTCTTGTTGGTTTTCTTCGACATGTCGTCGACAAGACATGGATTTTTCTGGCTCCATTGGATTTTTGTTAGACATGTTCATAGTCTTGGCATCGTTCATGGCAGGTGGAGCTAGCATGTAAGTGAGGTGCGCTCGGGAGCGCAATAATAAAATAATAATGGAATAATAAAATAATGGAATAATAAAATAATGGAATAATTATCCGTTATTCACCCCGATTACAGAATCCGAAGAGGGAATCAGACTCAATTTTGACGTTTTTACTATGAACAAAATATCAAAATTGAGTCAAATTCCCTCCGCAGCGCAATGGTCAGATTCTGTAATCGGGGTTATTATTACAGCCCTATTCTGGCAATATTTCACTGATACCTCACAAGTCACAACAACCTCACATGGTGAGGTTAATTTGATTTTGTGAGGTTTTCGTATTCTGGCAGCAACCTCACAACTTGTGATCCTCACAAAAACTATCGAAACTGTGATCTCCTTCGGAGAAATTCACAAATAAAAAGTAACACTTGTGATTCCAAAAGCTACGACAATTCTTTGATGATTTAAGTGACCTTTCGTTTATAAATAAAGTTTCTTCTTGCAGGCTTTCAGGTCAAAGTTAAAGATTGAAAAAAGTTTACTTCTTTTGCGACGTTTGGAGTATGTTTATAATCTTCATCAAGCCTTTATTAACAAGATTACATCATTCTTAATATTTTAACAATAATTTATAAAATTATATAATACTTGCATACAAAAAAGTTAGGTCTTCAAATTAATAAATTATTTTAATGATTGAAAATTTTTAAAAAAAATTTTTTGAGAATAATGAAAATAAAATCAAAATAAATATATCTAAATATGTAGGTATATGAAAAAACAAGTGTAAGCTAATAATGTTTAACAAAGTTGACTATAGCCGCGTTTTACTATCGCTCATAACCCATATGGTTCACCTCGTGAAAATAAAACGATGTGGGTTAGTGCAAAAGCAGTGCTGTATATCAGTCTCTTTTTTTCTTATGTTTATTTGTTTTTCATGTAAGCACTTGTCTCTTTTCCTCTCTATTCCTTATACTGCTGACAAATCGCTGACATCCATTCACAATGGTAAATAGCCCTCTGCCGGCCAGAGTGAAAACCTCTATCTGGGTTATTGAAATTAACCTCGATAGAAACCTAGATCCCATGTTGTTTTTGTAATACATGTTAAAAGATAACCTCGACCCAGACCCAGAGATAATAAAACGCAGCTTATATATGCTTCTTAAGCCATCGCAATCCGAACGTCTATTAACCACATTTGCATTTTTTTGTATGTGAAGCATTTCAATTAACATTCTTTTTGAATAGTTATTTTCTGTATCTAAAATTTTTATATTACTTAAATTTAAATCTGCTTGATGGTTTTCTTCAATGCAATGAAATGCCAATGCAGTTTTTTTATCGGATTTGTGTCCAGCAATTCTATTTTTTAATTTTTGTTTTGATGTTCCAACATAAATTGAAGAACATAGTGATCCTCCTCCTAAACAGTTTATTTGATAAACTATATCACCTTCTTCTTCTTTCTTAATTTTGTCCTTAATTCTTGAAAATACATTTGTTTTAAGAGTATTTGAAGTATTGAAAGCTATTTTTGTTTTTAATTTGTCTCTTATTGGTGCATTTATAAGACGGTTAGTAAGATATGGAATATATATTATGTATAAGCTTATGGTGGACTAGGGGTATGATGGAAGAAAAAAAAATAGACGTTTGTTAACACAACCAACTATTTCTTGTACCCAACGGAGGTTTTTGGCATGCTGGCATTTTGTGCAGCTAGAGCTTAGTCGATGGGGGGGGGTTCTTTTCCGCTGTCCTTTCGGCCATAAAAAAAATATATATAATCATGCCGACTCAGGGAACTTGGGAAAAGGGACGAAGGGAGGCAAAATATCACTATGTGATTTTAACGATTTTTCAAAAACAACTAATTTCAAACTTGTTACGGCTGAAGTTCTGCCGGAAGCTAACCTAAGGAATGTAAAACAGCAAAGCTGTTGTTAAAAGGAAAGGAAAAGGGAACACGAACACAAGAGGAGTCTGGGTCAGATGTTATTGACCCACGGCAGTACCCACCCTATACCACTGACTTCATTGACAGGGCTCCTTGGCCGTCAAGAGCCGGATTTTATTGATTTTCAATATAGTTTTGGGTACAACCCCAAAGATACATTTATAGTATCTTGAATCATAATCAAAGAAAAGTAAAAGCTTAACAAAGCCAAACAGCAAATTGTTTTTAACTAAGTTCAATACAGTAAAGGTAGGTTCGAGTATATGAAAATTTATCTCAAAAGTAAAAATCAAATGTACTGAAAGTACATACAACATAAGTTAAAGTTAATTAAGTTTAATTTTAAGCAAAAATGAATTTAAGTGTATAAAGTACATACAACATAAGTTAAAGTTAATTAAGTTTAATTTTAAACAAAAATTAATTTCAGTGTATAAAGTACATACAGCATAAGTTAAAGTTAATTAAATTTAATTTGTAGTGAAAATCAATTTAAGTGTATTTTACATCCAAGGAAATAGTTTAAAATGTACTTTAAAATTCAGAAACATCTGGGTACACGTTTTAAATTCAAGCACCCGAACGAAAAATAATGAGTGTCGATACGTGAGATTACTTATCTAAGATAATTTTTTCAAAATACAAATTCTCAAACTAAGAGCAAATCCGATGAATGATATTAATACGCTTTCAGTACTTAATTTAAAAAAAAATAAAAAGAATTTAAAACAAAGAGATCGTGTTATCAACTAAATGGTTATTATCAAGTTCCTATTTCCGTTTATCAAAAGGATACACGACGATAAAGGATTATCAAAAAGTTATAATCTATACGAAAATGGTAAGTACAGCAAGATTCTTGATCTTGATATGGATAGTAATAATTCTCAAAAGTAAGGATTTGTTTATTAATGTTGTATTTTTCGATGTAAATAAAAGATAGATATCAGCACAATATAATAAGGATATATTTGAAATAAATGAAAAAAATAACTTACAGTTTTGTTTGTAACTCCCAGAGATCCGTGCGCACGAAGTCCAGTTGTTGCTGTAAAGGTGTAATTTCGTTACTATACAGAGCTGATACTTTCACTTGGATTTCTCGTTTTATTGTCTTTTAAGTTTTCTTTTAGGGGTCTTGGATAATAAATTCCCTTTTTTTTTTCTTTTTATTATTTAGGTTGTTTTTTCTTTTCTCTTTTTTTGTTTCAGGGTTTTATATTTACGGGTAATTTTTTTTTCAGGATGTTAAAATTTCTCTACACCCTAACACGATTTCCTTTACTTAATTAATATACGCGTTTAAAGATTCGAATTACTATTAAAATCTAATCGGATTTTTTCTTTCACACTTTAGAAGTACTTAGACTAATTTTTAATTAACTATTAAGTTATTTAGCACACTTTTAGCGCGATTTTCGGATATAGTATTAAAGAAGTATATAAAAAAAAATTAAAAGGAAAGAACATACAAAAAAAAAACGTTAAAAAAAATCACCCTTGCCGGAAGGCGAAGGGACGTGGATGTCGTCGTCGAAGAAGGGAGCACAAAGCAGGTCACGAGAAATGCGTCAAATATATGACCTCGTAGATGAGGATACCAAGGCTCACAGACAGTGGCGTATTTACAGATTTGGCGCCCCGGGCCAATAAGATTTTGGCGCACCATTTACTAACGAAAAAAGCTGATATAACTTCATAATGAAAATAAGGCATAGTAAAACAGACACAATTTTAATATTTTTGACAACGCACAAACTGGTTGACACATTCCCCAATAGCACTGTTATAATTGATATAATTGCACGATTTTGATCAGTCAGTGGCCTGATTAGGGAATACGAAGCGGATCGTTTTAGATGACGAAAATGAGGTTTGCTATTATTGCTTTAGCTTTCACCTTTTTCGTTTAACATTCGCCCTATTTTCGAAATCGAAAGCGAATGTGAAATGAGATTTCCGATAAGTTTTTCTTGGCGGATTGGTATATCGACGGGCGAAAGTGAATGTGTTAATTGATTGCATTGAAATAAATAAAAATGTGATGTAATTGTTACTTTTTATATAATAAAACTAATGAAAGAATTATAATTTATTTTTTTATAATAAACGTAAAACCGTAAAACAGCAACAAATTTCAGCGCTCATTGAATTTTTGAGGGAATATGAAGGGACAGCCAAAGGAGCACTCAATGCACCCTAATAGGAAACCTTTTTTTGAAAGCCGAAACTGCTTATTGAACCTATTTTTTATAGAACAAAGCAAATTTAAGATGAAAAACACTTTACACAAAAACACTCACTCTAAGCAAGGGAGATCAAGAGGTGAAGAAGCACTTTTTAATAACTTTCTTGAAAATTTGAGGAAAATTCTACATCACAGTTTCAGCATATTATATAAACAACATTATGGAGTCTATTTTTAATTTAAATAATACATATTTTAATTTTATTCTAAGCAAATGACAAAAAATTGTAAATATTTGCTCCTCGCCAAATGATTTTAATTAAAAAAACACAAATATTCTCTGGAAATCAGCTGTCAATTGTCTGGAAATCTTGGAAGTATAATTTACGACTCGCTTCGTATTCGATAATTGCTCAAATCGAAGCGAGTCGAAAAGGAGATATCGAATTGAAAACGATTCGCTTCGTATTCCATAATCAGGCCACAGAATGTAGGCTTTAAAGGGATGGCTTAACTGACGACCTTTATTTTGGCGAACACTTTTCGGAGGAATCAAATTGCTTTAACATCTGAATTTGTATTATTAAATGCATATTTTTTGCGCAAACCATACATTTGTAGTCTAAGAACTTTCTTATTTTTAAAGTTGTCGCTTAAATACGTCTGAAGCTCACGGTGAAAACTAAAAATATAAACCGAATTCAAGCTTGTATTTGTCATATGAATTTGTAGCAAATTAAATGCTTGTAAGCACACACCCCAATTTTACAGCTATAAAGTTTCTTAATATTTAAATTTCTGCTAAACAATAATGAAGTTAGCGAACAAAATAAGAAAACCATGATTCTCTTAGTGCACAAAAATGCTAGCTAAATTTATTTTTTATGCATACATTTTTTATACATAAATGAGCTTTGTAGCTCAAACGGATGGATATTTTCAATTTTATTTATTTTTTTTTCCTGTGGGTAGGCAGTGTTGCCAGTTTTTTAAAGGCGAGTGGAGCCCAATTTGAAAAATCTTGGAGCCGAAAATAGCCCCACTCAAAAATTAGTAATTTAAAATTATTTTTCTATGAATTACCTATTACTAAAGTTATAAAAATTCAAAATTTTATTGAACATTTTACATGATATTTCCCCATATAAAACTTTTTTCGCCTTGGGAGCCGGGTAAACAGTAAAATAAGGAGCTAAAATTTTACAGGATTCTATTTTTTGGGACAAACGTCAATTAAAATAAAACAATGACCTTTTGTAGGACCACCCTAATGTTCTTAATTTACAAAATTCAATCAAAACTGCTTCCAAAATGTCTTCCATACCAGAACATGACTTTTCTGTCATTTTCGAAGTCAAATTTGCATAAATGATTTTATTGAACAAGCTGTGGGTTGAGTACATACATATTTTTAGTCACTTCAAAGTTCTAACAGCAGTCTGGTTCGAACTCAAAATATTGCTTCAAAAGGGTCAAAGATTAACAAGTTATATATTGATAATCTCTGGTCCCAATTAATCAATTTGCTTCCAAAGTGCACAGTGTGCTAACTGAACCAACTTTTAGAGTTGAGAGTGGTTGCAAGCAAATATTGACATGTTCATTCACAATAAATTTTTCAAAAGTTGTAAGTTCCATAAATAGATGGAAAATAAAAAAAAATATTTTTCTGTTAAAATTTTTAAGGAGCCTAAGATCGCCCAATTTTAAAACTAAATACGAGTAGCCCAAATTTTGATGTATCGCAAATCACAATTTTAAGGAGCGAGTGAAAAGTTCAAGTAGCCCAATGGGCGATAAAGAGTCCGTTCTGGCAACCCTGTGGGTAGGTGGAAAACCTACTAAAGGTTCTAGGAGGACCGAAAAACAATTGCGCATAAGTGTGTGAGATTCTTACTGCACTAAGAGCACCTCCACTTTCTGATTGCAACTAAATTGAAAAATATCTACCAAATTTTTTTAACGAAGATAACTAACATGTTGCAGGTAACTTTTCGGTGAAAATTCCTGCTTATTCCGCGATTCTAAAGTGATTTTCCGTTCACCACTCCTAGTCTGAAGGTGTAGTTCTTTGCAGGAAACGTAGTTCGATTCATGAAGAATATCAATAATCGATGAATAAGCGTATTCTAGAAACCGATTTCTATGTTTTCGGGTGAAACTCCGTAGAAATTTTTTAAATGAAATTCACACTAATAATGCGCATTTTAAAATAAATAAATGCAAATTTAGATCGATATCAAAATTATTTGACTTTGCAAAATAAGGGACGTGCTCTTTAAATATGCCTCGCTTATCCGGGAGCGTTATAATTTGTCTGTTTTTGAGTACGGGAAAATTACCGTTCCTCACTGCAATTTGTCACTCCAATCTTCAGAAACATACGCAGGGTAAGGCCTGTGAGTCATTATATTAGTATGGTAAACAATTTGACGTTCTAAAAAAATATATTTGGTTTAAATTCACGTAGCTACCTATTCTACCTATCACACCATTTTGATGATATTCCGTCTGGAGCCTCTAGGCTTTACTTTTCCCATAGAAATTTTTAAGGAAATTTAAAATGTTGCATCCAAATTTGAATGCCGCTCTTCGCAGTATGCCGCCCCGGGCCATGGCCCTTATAGGGATTTCCCCTATATAGTAGCCGCGTTTTATTATCGCTCATAACCCATATGGTTCACCTCGTGAAAATAAAACGATGTGGGTTAGTGCAAAAACAGTGCTGTATATCATAGTCTCTTTTTTTCTTATGTTTATTTGTTTTTCATGTAAGCACTTGTCTCTTTTCCTCTCTATTTCTAATACTGCTGACAAATCGCTGACATCCATTCACAATGGTAAATAGCCCTCTGCCGGCCAGTGAGAAAACTTCTATCTGGGTTATTGAAATTAACCTCGATAGAAACCTAGATCCCATATTGTTTTTGTAATACATGTTAAAAGATAACCTCGACCCAGACCCAGAGATAATAAAACGCAGCTAGTATTACTCCTAGTTGGAGATTTATGCTAAGAGTACACGGCATGTAAAATGCCGCATGCACATGTGGCACAGACGTCACCAAAAACTGCTACATATGTGCCGCATGCTTGGAACAGGCGGAAGTGACTTCCTGCGCAAAAAAATGCTGAGTACACGACATGTAAAATCTGTCCCAAAAGCCACATGTTTGCGCATGCGGCAACATTGGTTACATGTACTGTCACCGCATGCACATGCGAAGGAAGAATATGCCGAGTACACGCCATGTGACAAATTGCTTGCATGTTACAAGCACATGAGCAAAACCTGACATGTGCATGTCGCTTTTGAGTACACGAAATGCGAAAAAGCCGCATATTGACGCATACGCTTGAAATATTCTGTTTTTCTGTATTGGACTTTTGCATTATTGTATATCATCTTCTATTGAAAGGAGGTTTCAGGGCAATTGGGTGATATTTGGATCTAAATACACATTTTTCGTCAAAATATTAAGCATTATTATGAGTTTCACGTGAACAACATTCCACCCGGAAAAATTGAAATTTCGGTTTTCGCCTATTGTGGGTTTCACCCAACTCATTTAAGCTCTCACATATTTTTCGAAGACGAACCCAAGATAAACAAGGGGTTTTAGTCAAGAGAAGTTCGGGCGGAACTCATAATAGCTTTAAAAATTCCGGGCGAAAAAAAAAACTTTCGGGCGAAGCTTATAATAGGGCTGATTGTTCGTCCTCCATCTGTCAATTCATCAATTCTCAAATTCCATTGAAGGATGGCTACGATGTCAATGGATTAAAAACACCTAAGAAATCTGAAATATGTTAAGATTTTTTACTGCTGTGATTTTAGGGCAAGTGGGTAACATTTGAATTGAAATATATATCTTCTTTTTCCGCAAAATATAGTTCGTGACTTTTTCAGCTATACACTGGTTCACTGGGTGGCACGAAATCAACATTATTCCCGTCATCACCATCACCCCTCTGCCCTCTCCGAATCGTCAAACATAATATTCAAAATGTTCTTTATTCATAATTCACTACATGGTGCACACAATATGAATGAATTAATAGAAATTAAAAAAAAAATCGATTGAAAGAGTAAATAATATATAAAAATACAAAATACAGGCTCCGACTTATACCAGAATTCGTTCTACATGCAAAAACATGCGACAGCAGAAACTCGCGCTGGCGCATGTTTGGGAAATGCCGCATATGCATGCGGCAATTGAAAAAATGTCGCATGTATTCACAATCTGCATGTGCCGAGCGAGTACACGACATGCGAAAAATCCACATGTTAACATGCAGCATTGTTGTCGCATGTGCATGTCCATTACATGCGGCTGTCACAAACATGCCGATGACACGGCATACGGCAATTGGGACGCATATCTGACGTAATAATGACGTCATTGCGCATGCACATGTGGCATTTTACATGCCGTGTACTCTTAGCATAACTCTCCCAGACGATAAAAATTGACTCGTCTGGACAAAGAGGACGAAGCGAAAAAAGTTCTCCCAACTAACATTTCAGCTTTGGTTCGGCCTAACTGAATAGGCTTTCTGATTTCCTTAAGACATTTGTAAAATTTCGTTAAGCATAAAAAGGAGAATATTGTAGAACTTCGAAAATAATTTCGGAAAATCTTCTTGGAGGCCCCGTACGCATATCTTTTAAAAGCTTCAAATTCTATACGATCTATAAGAAGTTTCAACGAGCGCTATTCGAAATCTTAGTGAAATTATGGTTTTGACAGATAGCTTCAGAAATGTTTCTATAAAAGTAAACACGCAACCCAACTAACATTTCAGCTTCGGTTCGGCCTAACTGAATAGGCTTTCTGATTTCCTTAAGACATTTGTAAAATTTCGTTAAACATAAAAAGGAGAATATTACAGAACTTCGAAAATGATTTCGGAAAATCTTCTTGGAGGACCCGTACGCAGATCTTTTAAAAGCTTCAAATTCTATACGATCTATAAGAAGTTTTAACGAGCGCTATTCGAAATCTTAGTGAAATTATGGTTTTGACAGATAGCTTCTGAAATGTCTCTATAAAAGTAAACACGCAAGTGTAATAGAAAGTCTTATAATACCTATTAGAAGCCGACAATACAGCTCTTACAGAGGTTGTAGGAAAATGGGGGAAAAAATATTATTCTTTTTACTTTCAATTTCTTCTGAGTGATTTTTACCGCATTTAATGTTTGTTTAACCTGAAACTATTATTTGTTTTCAATTATTTGTTAATTAATGAATTGGAAATAATTATAAAATAAAGATTTTGATGTGTAAACATCTTAGCGCTCGGTATGGGTAAAATTGAAAATCGGCTGTAACGGATATGGGCTCACGGTTCCGTTTGGAACCATTTTGTTTGTTGTAGGTAAGTAGAACTCTGTAAGCTCGAATAGGTAAGTCCCCTTTCACACGAAGAAACAAGTTGCTGGAGATTTTTTTGACGTTTTCTTTTAATCTCCTCAAAAATCTCTTGTACCTTTCATACGAGGAAACAAATCTCCAGGCAATTTTTGGAATTTGCATTGAAAATCTATTGGTTGAACACACCTAAACCTAGATGTGAAAGGAAATGTCAAAAAATCTCCTCAAATCCTCGACCGGGGAGATTCTGTTCGCCCCTCTTTCCTCCTGTCCTTCTCACCCAGGAACTAAAAGTTGCTGGCAACTCAGTTTCCTCGTGTGAAAGGGCACTAAGGTAGTTTTCATTTTATTCCTAATGGTTTTGGTATTTGCTAAGTGGAGTGAATTCCTTACACCCCGACTCCACAGTAGATAATTTCTCTCAGGATGTTCGTCTTGACATTAAATATCTAATAGAGTCACTCCGTTTCATATCTTGATTGGATGTCAAGATGCAATCATATCTTGACAGAGATATTTGACATACATTTTGCCAGGTGAAGATTTTGTTGCTTTTATTTCTAGAAATTTAATTTTTTATTTCATTATTTTGTATCAATATGCTGCTTTTGATGTTAATCTCTGCAATCGTGGGTGGCAGTTTTGGTTTGTGATACTAAGTGTTATTTGCAATTTCTTGATTTGAAATGTCATAACATGATTTGCCAAGTCGCGCATTCTTTTATGTTTCTCTAGTTAACTTTGGTTAATGTGTCAAAAAGAAGTGTTGTAATGTCATATTTAAAAAAGTTACTATTAACTAACTTTTAAATATGACATATAACTTTTCATAGGAGCGACAAAAGCTAAAAATATGACTGATCTGTCGAACAAATTGGGTAAAAAAAGTCGAAATAGATTTGGAATTAAAAATCAAGAAGAAATTGTGATTCCATTATTGAAAAGAACTTTTATCAGCACTTCGAAAATGCATACATTTTTCAAATTAAATTTCATTTCTAGCACAAAATTGAATATTTAAGCAAAAATATTTCCAATTTTTTTATCTTTCATTACTTGCACAAATTTCTTAACTACAAATCGATCAAATCAGATAAAAAAATTTCGCAAAACCTGGAAAAAATTTCCAAACTCACTATCGACGGTAAAATCAATAAAAATAAAAATATATTAGCTTTATATTTTCCCCCAGATCTGACCTGAATTGTATATGCATACATGTATTACAAAAACAACACAACATCCGACCTTGCTTTTGGATTTCGATTTGCAAATTAATTCTGACCATACACCCTTTGTACTCTTTTGCAAAATGAGTTTTTTCTCTCACAGGTAGATGGCTTTTTGGGTTGAAGATAGGGAGAAAATAGAGAATAGAGTAGAGAGAAAATACAGAAACAAAAGGATAAACGGGGATCGGATAGGTATATAACACTCTTGTCGCACTTGGATCCTGTTTGTTTTATTATGATAATCTGATCGCCGGATCAGATCTGGGGGATAGTAAAATTAAACTATTATATATTACAAAAATGAGATCAATTCCAAACCGAACGATCGAGAAGCAAATAAAAGATAACTCAAAATGAAAGCATCGTGATTTCAGCTGCTTTTGACGGATTAACCATTTCAACTCAGTATCAAAGAGATGAGTTGGAAGAATGTACTCAAAGCATAGATTTTAATATATACCTAGATAACCAACTTCGCCTTCAAAAGTGAAGCTCGGCCACCATTTTATTGGAGGCATTTACAACAACAATTCTATTGTGTTTTGTGTTTTGTTTACTTCTTGCAGAGGAGATTTTTTCTAAAATAAAGTATTTGTATTTGTTTAATTGGTTTTTTTATTTATGAAACGTGATTTTAAGGTGTGCAAGATTGCAAAAATATTAAAATACCTTGTTCTGGTAGTGTCTGTGCGTGTAAAAACAGTAACAAGAAAAAATGGTATTTTTGCCATATTTATTTGAGAAATGATAATAAATTATATCTGCAATTAAAGCCAACAATTTAAGCTTTCTTTTAATACCAAAAAATGTACACGTCATCACAGAATATTAAAAGATATCAGTGTACAATGACCCGATCCCTTACCTTCATGTGAAAACGAATGTTTACACATCTACCACGCGAGTCCCGGTACTCACACATTTTTTCTTACCCGTCTAGGAATCGAACACGGAACTCCTGCGTAAGAGTCCATCACTCTACCCACTCAGCCATCTTAGATATAAAATGGAAGATGCAAAAACTTAATCAGTATTTTCCAGTCTTACATGCTGGCTCCACTAGACATGAACGATGTCCAACATCCAAACCACAATCCAATCAGCAAACTGATTTGTATGGATATGTCACTGCACGGATATGGATTTTTGAGACTCCATTGTTTTTTTTAAAACATGTTCATAATCCAACCACGGCTCATGCCCAGTGGAGCCGCCATGTTAATAACAAATTTGTAACCCGTTCACATGAAGAAACAAGATGTACAAGATTTTTTTCAAATCACTTGTTTATTTGATTTTAAATTCAATCGCCCATTGTCTGAGGTTAAGTCTAAGCTTTTGATTTTTCAAAATTTCATCTTCGTCATCGCTTTCTTGAAAACATTAAACATTAAACTCGTGTGTGTTATCGCTCATAAAAGTTTCACGCCTCTTATGCTGGTAGTGGTGTTCATATCTACGTAGAGTATGAATATTTATATTTAAAAGAAAATTATAAACAGACAAACAATGAAACACACTTAAATCTTCTGGCTCTGGAGATATTTGATTTATCGATGAAAGATTTATTAAATCTGAACTTTCTTGCCGTCACGTCGTTGTCTTTCATTTGCATTCTTTTAATGATCTAAGTTACGAGCTCTCTGGAGTATTAAGAAACGTCTCACCACAAGGGATCTATAATAATTTCCCGACTTTTTAATTTTTTTCCACGAAGTAGACATATTCACGCAAAAAAAAAAAATTCACAAACAATTTATTCAATAAACGAAAATTTATCAATGACTTCATTAAAATGACTTTGACAGATTTGAGTCTCTTTAGCATAGACTGACATTTTCTATTATGGTTCGTTAATAAAGTCTGAGAAGTCTCTGCGAAGTATTCGATAAGGCTTCCCGCAAATTGTAACCGAAACCAGCGGCGATTCTTCTCAGTTGGCTAGGTTGGCTGCGCCAACCCTAAAATTTCGTCTTAAATACACGTACTACAAACAATTTGTTTGTATTAAAACTTGAGAATAAAATATCCTTTTATGTTGATAAAAAAACAACACCCCAATTCGTTTAAATCATTATAAAACCAGCAAAACCTATTTAAATCGAGCCATTCACTGCAACCCCTACGTGCTATATTAATCCCAGACAAAGTAGGAATCTCTTTATTTTTCTTTCAATGGCCGTGTTGGCTACACAAATTTGCGCCAACAAATCTCATACAAACTACATATTATTCCCGATGTGCTGTGTCACTCTATCTTTAAGAACAGACCCACAAAAATACCCACACAGGTTGGCTCTATTGAAAGAGCCAACGCCTGGGTAGAAAAATGTGAGTTGATTGCCGACCAGTACCCACCAGTGGACAACCTAGTTATCTGAAGCAAATGTTTTAGTTCGAACTTTATATGGTTAACTTGAAAAAATCATAACTCCCATTCTACTCATCCGATCTGCAAGGTTAAGGCCTTTAAATAAAGCCAAAATGACACGCTACATTGTGTGAACAAATCATTGGAAAAGGGTAAAAAATTTCATACTAAAGGGGTGATTAAGTCTGCCCTCAATTCGATTTGCAGCATTCTAAATTCAAAAGTTGATGAAAAATTTCACAATTTGAAAAAACAAAAAATGCTTATTTTTTGCTTATTTTCTCTTCTAAGATTATGTTTTGCAATGTTTTACCATCAAACCTACATGAGCGGTGCTAAAATTTTTTTAAATGATTGTTTACAAATAAAATGCATTTTAATTAAAAAACTGATCGACATAGCTTCATTAATATAATGATTACTCAAACAAATCTGCATGAATCTTTATAATTAAGATTTTAAAATACTGTCAGTAAGATAATTGTGAGATTTATAAAAAAAAAATACTATTTTTTACATGGTAACTATGAAAAAAATGTAAAAACAATTTGAAGCAATGTTTTTTTACACCTACTTAATGGCATTAATATCTAAAAATTTCATATAAATATTGAACATAGAAAAAAATTTTAATCAAGTATTTAAATTTAGTATAAAGACTAAATATATGTAGGTAATTACAAAGTTGTATATCCAACACCAGAGCAGGAAATAAATATTATTTGAATTTAATACATTTAAAACATGCTTTGTTGTATATTGTTCCGGCCTCACTAAAACGATAATAACTTTTTTAATTACCAACGGATTTTAATGAATCAGATTTTTTTCGATGAACAATTAAAAAACCTTTTATTTTAATGTATCATACGTCATTGTAAACCACGGAAAAGCTAAGAAAAAATGTACACAAAAAAAATACCTTTAACTTTTGCATATGAAAATAATTGAAAGAATTCAGTATAAATGTAACTTATCAACATTGGTAATTTTTTTAAATATTCCAAAATGAGGTGTCAAATAATGGATTATAATAATTTAAATTATTTTCAGCCAAACAAAATTAAAAAAACTTCACAAGAAATTTTAGGGGAAAACAAACTTATGTAGGGTCTCTATATAAATATATGGTTTTCGAGCACATTTAACTGAAAAATACATAACTTGAACATTAAGGAACTAAAAAAAACCTTATTTATGACTTAGTATTTGTCTTAAGAAATCAGAAATATCTAAATTATAAAGCTCAATTGGTAGTAAAATATCAAAAATGTGTTTTTAAAAAAGCCTCACATTAAAAACTACTAAATTAATCCCAATTTTGGCAAAGTATATGGCTTATATTTATTAACCAAGTCCACAAAATGGATTTAATTTTTCAAAATTCTATTTCACTAATCCTAATAAAAAATTTGATATATGAAACATTGCTGTACGTTGCTCAAAAGCTTGAGTATTGATTTTCGATTTATTAATTAATTCTCATAATTCACATTTTGATAATTTCCAAGGTAGCCGTAGAAATCAAATAAAATCAAAAATTGTCGATCCAACTGCATTAAATTTGCTATTAGTCCAGAAATACTGCTATGATTTTTAAAAATAAGGTGTCTATTGGCGTTTTTCTATTTTAGCTCAGAGCAGATCAGATCAGATTCACAACACAAAAATAATTGAATCAGAGGGCTCAGATAATAAAATTTTCAATTTCGGAATCTGATCTGATCTGCTCTGAGTTAAAAAAGAAAAACACCATATAGAGAGATTAATCCTCAATTTTTTAGAGCGTTACAGTTTAAATGTTACATTTTCATAAAATTTGAGTAGCTGAGATGCTTCGAAAGGCTTAAAAGCATGTTTTTTTTACTATATTTACAATAATTCCATCCTTATTTTTCAAAGTGTTTAAATATATGTGATAATTTGGACTTATGTGTCAATAGAGAAAGAAATGTTGTCGAAGATAAGAAAAAGTGAAAATTTTTAGGAACCGGTTCTCGAAATTTTTTGAAAATAGAGTGACGACTGGATTTTATGTAGGTATAGATAAATGAGTTGAATTAAAACTCATTATAGAGGAAAAAAATTATAAATGTTTGCTTTTATTACATTCAGCTTTGATCAAAGGATTATTCGTAGCCAACCCAGAACTCAAGACCAGAAATCGCCACTGACCGAAACCTTTTAAAGACAAAGTGACAGGAGCTTCAATTAAATTAATCTATACAATCTATATACAGTGACAGCTTCATGTTTCTTCGTTAATGTTATTAACTGAGGAAACAAAGACGCTAGTCTCGTTTAATTTTCTATATCAAGCTTTCAAACGACTTTAAAGAAGCAGTTATTGAAATCATGACGTCTATTAGAAATTTATTTTTGATGAAAGCTTTATAGAAGCTTTATACATATCCAGACTTGCAGCATATCGATATTTCTAAGCTAATAAAAACTGAAATGTTAGTTGGGAAGTGTAATAGAAAGTCTTAATACCTATTAGAAGCCGACAATACAGCTCTTACAGAGGGGAAAAAAATATAATTCTTTTTACTTTCAATTTCTTTTGAGTGATTTTTACCGCATTTAATGTTTGTTTAACCTGAAACTATTATTTGTTTTCAATTATTTGATGAGAAATGAATTGGAAATAATTATAAAACACAAAGATTTTTCTTACCTGTCTAGGAATCGAACACGGAACTCCTGCGTAAGAGTCCATCACTCTACCCACTCAGCCATCTTAGATATAAAATGGAAGATGCAAAAACTTAATCAGTATTTTCCAGCCTTACATGCTGGCTCCACTAGACATGAACGATGTCCAACATCCAAACCACAATCCAATCAGCAAACTGATTTGTATGGGTATGTCACTGCACGGACATGGATTTTTGAGACTCCATTGTTTTTTTTTATAAACATGTTCATAATCCGACCATGGCTTATGTCCATGATACAACTAAATAAGATAGCGCTTTGCGCATCATGTACATAGAATGACGTCATCGACGCACACAAATATTTTTTCCTAGATTAATGAAACAACGACTTTTTTAATAAAATTTTATAATTCAATATGAAATATCATTTCTTTAAAACAATGCACTTGTTTTTAGGCTTCTGAACACGCATTTTTATTATAAAATGAACAAAAATATCAGCGAAATTTGTGCGTCGATGACCACTGATCTCTATATATAACTGGATAGTGTATTCCATAGAAAGTATAACAGTTTTTTTGACTCCAATTGAAGATGACATTTGTTAGGCATTCTCACTTTTTGACGTCTGCTGAGCACAAAAAAAAAAGTAATTTGAAGTGAGATTTTTATTTGTACAAAAACAGAATATTTTATTTATTTTTTTTAAGTTCTGTCGAAATGTGAACGAAACTCCTGTGCAGCTCATCAAATTCTCGAGAAGTGTGGTTTGCAGATGTCTAACGCGCACTGGGAAGTAGTGGTCAGTTTGAGGAGGAACATACATTTCTTCGACAGGAAAAAAATTTCGACCGGGGTACAGGCCGACTTTGGCAAATGCCACCAACAATCTACGGAACTGGCTGGTGATTTACTGCCCAAGCGACAACTGCGTTGCTAAGAGCTTATTGGATCTTATGGAGATGAATGCTAACACCATGGGTATCAACGTCCAGTTTGCCCCGCAAAATCGCCGCATTGAGTCGTATGTAGGGTGTTTGCGAGAGAACATTCGCCAAGGAGCTCAGACTGTCGTTTGGCTGGGGGAGATGTCATCACCTGGGACCTTCGTAGGACATGGTTAGTCTATCTTATTTTTGTTCTAGATATCGTTAGATGCTAAGCAATGTTTTATTTCATTTTAGTGGACCAGCTGATATTAAACAAATCTACGAATACGGAGGACGTACTGTGAGATTTTTTCCCAACAGTGAAGTTGTCTATGCCAGTATTGGTCGACCCGACATAACTCTAAAGGTATACATAGCTAAATCAACTGTTCCACTTATTGAATCGTCCCTTAAATTATATGGTGGAATGTCGATGTCAAGAATTAAATAAGTTTTTGCTGAGAAAATGTGTTTTTATTTACGAGAATGTGGAGACTTCTAAGATCCCAGAAATATAAAAAAATGTTTTATTGTTAAGTTTTTCATTGATCTAATAATGTATTAATAAAATTCTATTCTGTAACATATCTAACTGTGGTTTTTTTTTTAATTTTCTTGGCTTATGTTTTAGGGCTGCTGAATCCTTGATATTGATAGATAGACCAAGCTCCCATTTCCAAACTATTTGCTTTATTTGAATGATTGGAACACATTTAAGTCTCTTTTTAAGTATTCTAACTAGAATCAAAAACCATTTTCAATTCGAAAAAGGATTTCAAAAAATTTGCATATAAAAGTGGTGTCATCATTTTTCCACCTTCAAAAAACTCCTGAAATGTGTTTTGTATGCAAATTTTTCGAAATATAAGTTTGAATTGAAAATGGTTTTAAAAACCATTTAAAGGACTTAAATTCAAACTCAGAAACGTTCCAATCATCCAAAAGGACCAAATATTTTGGAAATGAGAGCTTGGTCTATCCATCAATTTCAAGAAATTTCTAAAAATTCGTAGAAATTTCTTGATATTGGTAGAGAGACCAAGCTCCCATTTCCAAACTATTTGCTTTATTTGAATGATTGGAACGCATTTAAGTCTCTTTTTAAGTATTCTAACTAGAATCGAAAACCATTTTCAATTCGAAAAAGGATTTCAAAAAATTCGCATATAAAAGTAGTATCATCATTTTTCCACCTTCAAAAAACTCATGAAATGTCTTTTGTATGCAAATTTTTCGAAATATAAGTTTGAATTGAAAATGGTTTCAAAAACCATTTAAAGGACTTAAATTCAAACTCAGAAACGTTCCAATCATCCAAAAGGACCAAATATTTTGGAAATGAGAGCTTGGTCTATCCATCAATTTCAAGAAATTTCTAAAAATTCGTAGAAATTTCTTGATATTGGTAGATTGACCAAGCTCTCATTTCCAAAATATTTGGTCCTTTTGGATGATTGGAACGTTTCTGAGTTTGAATTTAAGTCCTTTAAATGGTTTTTAAAACCATTTTCAATTCAAACTTATATTTCGAAAAATTTGCATACAAAACACATTTCATGAGTTTTTTGAAGGTGGAAAAATGATGATACTACTTTTATATGCAAATTTTTTGAAATCCTTTTTCGAATTGAAAATGGTTTTCGATTCTAGTTAGCATGCTTAAAAAGAGACTTAAATGCGTTCCAGTCATTCAAATAAAGCAAATAGTTTGGAAATGGGAGCTTGGTCTTTCTACCAATATCAAGAAATTTCTACGAATTTTTAGAAATTTCTTGAAATTGATGGATAGACCAAGCTCTCATTTCCAAAATATTTGGTCCTTTTGGATGATTGGAACGTTTCTGAGTTTGAATTTAAGTCCTTTAAATGGTTTTTAAAACCATTTTCAATTCAAACTTATATTTCGAAAAATTTGCATACAAAAGACATTTCATGAGTTTTTTGAAGGTGGAAAAATGATGATACTACTTTTATATGCAAATTTTTTGAAATCCTTTTTCGAATTGAAAATGGTTTTCGATTCTAGTTAGAATACTTAAAAAGAGACTTAAATGCGTTCCAATCATTCAAATAAAGCAAATAGTTTGGAAATGGGAGCTTGGTCTCTCTACCAATATCAAGAAATTTCTACGAATTTTTAGAAATTTCTTGAAATTGATGGATAGACCAAGCTCTCATTTCCAAAATATTTGGTCCTTTTGGATGATTGGAACGTTTCTGAGTTTGAATTTAAGTCCTTTAAATGGTTTTTAAAACCATTTTCAATTCAAACTTATATTTCGAAAAATTTGCATACAAAACACATTTCAGGAGTTTTTTGAAGGTGGAAAAATGATGACACTACTTTTATATGCAAATTTTTTGAAATCCTTTTTCGAATTGAAAATGGTTTTTGATTCTAGTTAGAATACTTAAAAAGAGACTTAAATGTGTTCCAATCATTCAAATAAAGCAAATAGTTTGGAAATGGGAGCTTGGTCTATCTATCAATATCAAGGATTCAGCAGCCCTAAAACATAAGCCAAGAAAATTAAAAAAAAAACCACAGTTAGATATGTTACAGAATAGAATTTTATTAATACATTATTAGATCAATGAAAAACTTAACAATAAAACATTTTTTTATATTTCTGGGATCTTAGAAGTCTCCACATTCTCGTAAATAAAAACACATTTTCTCAGCAAAAACTTATTTAATTCTTGACATCGACATTCCACCATATAATTTAAGGGACGATTCAATAAGTGGAACAGTTGATTTAGCTATGTATACCTTTAGAGTTATGTCGGGTCGACCAATACTGGCATAGACAACTTCACTGTTGGGAAAAAATCTCACAGTACGTCCTCCGTATTCGTGATTTGTTTAATATCAGCTGGTCCACTAAAATGAAATAAAACATTGCTTAGCATCTAACGATATCTAGAACTAAAATAAGATAGACTAACCATGTCCTACGAAGGTCCCAGGTAATGAAATCTCCCCCAGCCAATGCCGTCATAAACAAACGATTGTGTAACGACCAGTCAGCACCCATTAGAGGAACATTTGGTGACTCCAAGGACATTATGTCTTGTTGAGAGCGGACGTTGTACAAATGTATTATTCCTTTCTTTTCGGCCACCAGCACCTTGCCAGGTTCGTCTGGGTGTCTGGATGCCAGTGCACTGACAAACCAGCCTAAGACAGGCAGAAGGTTGTAACAGTTTCAAAGCTGTGAGCTGAACTCCAAATCTTACACGAATGATCGTCACTAACGGAGGCAAGGAACTCTTCGTCATGCTCCCAGGCCACATCGTTGACGTAATTCGTGTGTCCTTTAAGAATGAATTTGTAAAAAGCCATAAATTTGTTCGGAAAAGTTTACCACATGAGATGGATCAGTTTTAGTTCGCATTTTTAATAAAGTTTTAGAATTCTCTTGAATATTAATTTTAAACTCGGAAAAGTTAAACCTTTTTGTTTTTTCACTTTTTGACGTTTGAAGATGTCAGTTTTCACTTTTTATGTTATACTTTCATACAGTATAACAAAAAAAAATAGGCAACGTCACTTATAACAGTTCTTCAAATGGAGTCAACTTTTTTGTATGGATACGCTATCCAGTTATATATAGAGATCAGTGGTCGATGACGTAATGCACAGAACGAAACAAAAAAAAAACAGGAAGGCATTATCTGTTAAGTTGTATCATGGCTTATGCCCAGTGGAGCCACCATGTTAATAACAAATTTGTAACCCGTTCACACGAAGAAATAAGATGTACAAGATTTTTTTTTCAAATAGCTTGTTTATTATTGAAATTTAAATCTGAAGAGCTGAGTGGTTGATTTTTAATTCAATCGCCCATTGCCTGAGGTTATTTTCTTTTTCGAAAATACAAATACAAATTTGAAAACGCATATCTGATGCGAAAAAAAATAAATCTACTTACTGCATTTTGTTTTTGGATCAACTTCGGAAAATTTTCCGATTAGTGGCAGCGCTGTACCTACGTTCTGTAACTCTCGCATCGATAAAATCAGTCGAGAAACGTTGAAAAATGGAACAAAACCCATGCATTTTGTTTCAGTTTTCATGGTTTCTCGACCAATTTTTTCGATGCGAGAGTTACAGAACGTAGGCACTGGTCAAAACTGAAGACACAAGACTCTGGAAAAAGTATGAAAGAGAAAGTAAACATACTGGAAAAATTGTGAGAGTTTGCCAGGAACGGACGATTTAATCCTTAAGCCTAGTACGCTGCTGATGCGAAACGAAATTTTTAGTTGGTCTCCAACAATACAACGAAATGCTTACGAAAACGAAGCGGAAAAATATTCATTGACAGTTGCACGAATTCAAAAATTAAAACAAATGCAAATGCAAAAAAATCACAAGCAGCCATGCTGTAATGAAAGAAACAACAAAAATAAACACGAAAAAACACAAATGTCATTTTTTCGTACACAATAAATGGTCTGAGTAATTAATTGTGTGCGAAAAAAGAGTGTAGACTTCTCCAAATAATCTGCTACAATTTTCAATTTCGCTCATCGAACAGCGTACTGCAGAACGAAAAGTAGAACTAAATTTTTATGCCGGATTTACACGAATGGAAAGCTGCCAGTATAATGACAAAAAGAATGAAATTGTCCATTCTTTTGTTGTTGCTTTTGTCATTATACTGGCAGTTTTCCAATCGTGTAAATCCAGCATAAGTTTATGATTTCGTTGTGTCATTTTTGTATGGGATTTTTCGTTTCGCATCAGCAGCGTACTAGAGGCTTTATGCCGGATTTACACGATTGGAAAACTGCCAGTATAATGACAAAAGCAACAACAAAAGAATGGACAGTTTTATTCTTTGTATCCTTAAATTTTTAGGATAACTTAGGATCTCTTTTCTACCAACAGCTGTTTCGTCATCAGCTGTGTTTTAACAAGAGATTACAACAACACTAACCCAGGGCCGTAGCTACGGTAGGGCATTGTGGGGCAATGCCCTACCTTAAGATGCCAATGCCCTTCCTCAAAAATACCATCACCTATCGGCACAATTTGCTAATTTTCTTTAATTTACAACAAAAAACAAATTTGAAGGAAATGGCTCATATATTGATTTCATGTCCAACAAAAAACCACTTGGATTAAATTTAATCTAATATAAAGATGATGGAATAAACAACAGATTTTTTCAACACGTCCACCCGCTGTATCGAGAGGAAATCTTAAATCTATAAAATCTGAAGCAGTCAACCGATTGAGATGAAATAAAGAATAAAAAACATTTAAAATAGGTCATATAATCGTGGCAAGTTGATATAATTGAAGAATGTGCTTTTTAGAAAAGTTGTAATAATTTTTCTATAGGTACAAAACTTTTACACGCCCAATTTTGAGGGTTTTTGACAAAAATTTAGTTTTTTGACAGTAATTTGAACGAAATAAAACAAATTACCCTAATAACAGATTTTGAGTAAAGCAAAAACAAATTGTATCGTTTCCTATAAAAAAAATCCAAAAAAATATATACCTAGAATAAAATGGGTAGGAAATGCCTTTTTTGAAAATAAGGTCATTCAAAGTTGTTTACCACACCCACATTTTAGAGGTTTATTGGAGAGGAGTAGTTCCGACTAGAAATAGCATATTAAAAACTCTATATCGTAAGCGATAGTGAAGGGTGGTAAGGAAGTCATAAATTGAATATTTTACAGCCCTTACAAAATTTTCTTACGAAGGAAAAATGAAAATGGTACTAATGCAAAGATCCAGCTCCACAAGTAGCATTAGTATTGTTATTTTTCACAATTTAGGACAAGGAATTGAAATCCCATAAAAAAAGTTATTCAAGAATTTTTCATTTTCTGTGGGAGGGGGGGAGGTGTTAAAGACATAAGCTCGGTGTTTCTGAAGGTTCACAGATATCAGCAGCTAATTTTGTTTGTATTCGATACAGATAGTGGAAAAATAACAAATTAGTCAAAAAAATCAGATAATTAGAAATAATAATTGTTAAAATATGCTCATTTTTTATCTTCAATGTCACTGAAATTTCATTTACCTATCTGACATTTTATATTTAGAAACTTAAAAAAAAATTGATTGTAACGCTTCAACTATTACTTGATCAAACTGCAATGTCAAAAATCAAAATATTTAACTGTCGGTACAATTTTTGTACGCCCCTGAACCACAGTGCACCGGTCTTTGCGTCTATATGTCTGTACGTCTGTACGTCTGTGAATCTATGTCTCCACTACCACTATACATCGATCTAGTAGACTCTAGTCTAGATCCGAAACCGAATAGAGTATATCAATTTGCTTCAAACTTGGTACAGAGCATTTTTATGCCGTTCTCTAGATGAGAAATTCAAATATTTCTTGTAGCTCCTCTCGAACGAGAAGCGGCCGTAATTTTTTCCAAAAGTTTTTGGGAAAATTGTCTTATATTTGGTTTATTTCTATAATGTATTGTTAATTGCTTGAACAATTTGCTTCCAATTTTGCAATACTTCTTTTACCAACTTTTTGAAAATATTATTCCATACCGAAATTTTTCAAACTCAATTTGTTGTTATAAAACTATGTATACAATTCTTGAAAAAAAAAATAACTTGGTAGTGAGAAAAAAAAATCGTCAAAGAAAAATATCCGTTGTGTGAATGAATTTTTTCTTTCATCGTCATCGTCAGCTTACAGTTTGGCAAAACAAAAAATCGTAATGAGACAGTTCTATGCAGAAAAAAACACAAATGTCAAACAAACATTTGTTCCCCAAAAGAATTTCAGTGACAGTCAATGATAAAATTAATTTTGTTAGTATTTCTTAAACTATGTAATTCGTTCACAATATTAACTTGGTATTGTTATAAAAACTTTATTTCAACCATCTTCCTTCAATGCCTAATGCCGGATTTACACGAATGGAAAGCTGCCAGTATAATGACAAAAAGAATGAATTTGTCCATTCTTTTGTTGTTGCTTTTGTCATTATACTGGCAGTTTTCCAACCGTGTAAATCCGGCATAACCACCTAAAAGCCTTGAACCACAAGAGCAATTTCGTGCGATCCAGTCATGCAGTCATAAGTCAAAATTTTTGCCAGATTACATCAAGTAAAATTTGTAATCCAGCCCTACCTGCTTTCATCACTGCCCTACCTGAAATTTGACACTTGCTACGGCCCTGCACTAACCTATCCAGATCGCCTTATGCCGGATTTACACGAATGGAAAGCTGCCAGTATAATGACAAAAAAAATGAAATTGTCCATTCTTTTGTTGTTGCTTTTGTCATTATAGTCCCCTTTCACACGAAGAAACAAGTTGCTGGAGATTTTTTTGACGTTTTCTTTTAATCTCCTTAAAAATCTCTTGTACCTTTCACACAAGGAAACAAATCTCCAGGCAATTTTTGAAATTTCCTTTGAAAGTCTATTGGTTGAACACACCTAAACCTAGATGTGAAAGGAAATGTCAAAAAATCTCCTCAAATCCTCGACCGGGGAGATTCTGTTCGCCCCTCTTTCCTCCTGCCCTTCTCACCAAGGAACTAAAAGTTGCTGGCAACTCAGTTTCCTCGTGTGAAAGGGCACATACTGGCAGTTTTCCAATCGTGTAAATCCGGCATTAGTTCGATGTTTGAACGTGGCCATTCATTGTTATTATACTGGAAGCTTTATCGGCAAATACACCACCCGATTTTTGTAGTACGATTTTTCCCAAAATCGGGTGAAATGTTTACATGAAACGATATGAAACGATCTTTCCAGTCAGATTTGTGTCTCTGTCCTCTTCATACTTTATTGCTGTCCTTTTCATTTTGCACTCAGAGGTAGATGGCATTTGGCATATTAAAACCAGCGTTTACCTATTACATTTTTTTTTCGTAAAACAAATCTACTGCCAATAAAATACTTTTTGGTTTTCTTATTAGCTACGCCACTGACTGATTTAAAACAGCTGTTCAATTAATTCTATTCTCATTCCATGTCATCACTTCTGTACGCATTTTATATTTTATTTTAGTTTTGCGTCCTCACAACGTCTTATAAATGGAAAGAATGAAACAGGGAGATGATTTTAGTTTATAAAAAAGCGAACGTCACAATTTGTCCGGAAAAATAATGCTTCGAGCATTCTTTTTCCGCGCAAAATTAAGTGGAGACTTTCTTTTACCTTTTCACGTACAGCGGTTTCAACTGTCAAATTTTGCGCTGGAGCTGCGTACCGCTTGGAAAAAAAAACCGAGATAAAATTTGTCCGGAGAAAAATTTTATATGGGAGATAAATTTTGTCTCGATCTGCGTAGGCTTTTACAAAAAAAAATAAAAAAAAAAATAGTTAAGGGCCAGTTTGTTCACAGTGGGTTAAATCTGCAATTCGATTAACACTGATTCTGTTAAACCAATGGTTATAAATTTGTGATAATCAGACTGTTTGTTCACTTCAATTTTCAGTTTGATTTGATTTCCATTCGTCTAACTCCAGCATACCCCTCACTTTCTACTCCCTTCATCAAATGAACAAAAGATCGTCTGTGGAAAAATCGTGTGGTGTAAATGCCGACAAGCCTTAACTGCCGACAAACTGTACTAGGCTCTCCTTGTGCAACTTGAACGCGGCCATTGGGCACGTTCCGCTGGCTATTCTCAGTTATCCGGATAGCTTTGTGTTGTTGTAATCCCTTGTTAAAAAACAGCTGATAACAGCTGACGCAACAACAACTCAAGTTATCTTAAAATTTTTGGGATAGCTAGATAGCATAGCGAATAAACATTGGAACGCGAGGATTTCCAGTCTCCAGTTTTCTCCACGTGTTTACGTTTTGTGTTTTTTTGACAAGAAACGAAGAATACTTTTATTCAAATTAAATTAAAAAAGAATGTTAAATCGGGCACAATTCCTTACCCTGTTCAAGGCAGGTGAATTTACATTTTCCAATCTTCTGCAATTTTGTTAAAGTGTACTGCTTCCTGTATGGTTTTGGTTTGAATAGGGTTATAAGTGCATTGCAATTCGTATGTCATCTAAACTGCGTCCAACTTCTTTATTTTTTTTTTTAATATAAAACAATTGCCAAATTTCAGTTCCTTATATAGAGGCCGACATAATATGGAGAGAGTTTCAAAAAGAACGTACATATAATTATGTACTCTTGCGTACATATTATGACTACTTGGCCGAGATCGCTGACAAACAAATTTCACCCACAAAGCCATCCTCATGGCACAGTGAAGTCATAAAAACTGAACCATGTCATGAATTTATTTGTATTTTTAAGCGTGGTAATCGTGGGGAGGAATTGGCTAAGAGGATTTGTGACCTGCTATCATTGTATATAAATTCTATTGGATATACAATGCTGCTATGTCGAAAGTTTTCTTAATCGGGTGTGAATGTGATAGGCACTGTCCAATGACCGGTAGCTGTCTCCCTGTAGCAAGAAACCTACGAAATATGTTCATATGACGTAATATTATTACATTTATAAATGGTTTTGACCAGTTACCTCAGTGTGACAAACAGCCGCAATGCCTCCGGTAGTCCTTTTCTATTGCTAAGCTAAGTCAAATGGGGTTTAACTAAATTAAGCAAGTGTTGAACTGGGGATCTTCCGTCCTTGTGTAGTGGAAGAATTCTGTGGTGTTTGGTAGAAACATGATAACTCCACTTTAAAATTTGCGTCTTTGCGTCCACTTTACATCGACCGACAACCTAAACGGGTGAACCGATTTTCTTTAAATTTGAAACATAATTTTTCAGAGATTATGTTCATAAGTATTCCAAATTTGAAGAAAATTTGTGGCCTCGTTTACACTCTAGCTTGATTTAAAGTGGGCGTAAAGACGCTAATTTTAAAATGGAGTTATAAGGTTTCTACCAAACACCACAGAATTTATCCTCGTCGTACTGAAGGATTTCTTGCAACAGGTTTCAATAGTCACCTCGAGTGCTTCGCATTTGGTTCATGGGATGATTCTCGTTGCCCTTTCAACGAGATCCACAACTTGCGTAGTTTGATGTATTCGATTCGCCGCGTCCTGTAATCTATTTAAGCGACTGAAAATGTATTTATTCTAACTTCATAACGTCTACTGACACTGTATTAGTGTGTTTAACGGGGTTTCAGAATATCCCAAGTACGCATTACGGGTTTAAACAGACCCAGTACCTACGTATTTCAACAACTTTGTAACCAGAGAATATCAAATATTTTCAAATTTCATATTCTCTGTTTGTAATTTTTTTAAACATATTATTTTACTTACAGCCCTATTATTGACACGATTCAAAACTAATTTTAACATAAAACTAGTTTTATATAGTCCCGGAGCCCACCGTATGATTACCTATCTCATCGTGGCCACGCAAAAATTGGATGCCAACCGATAGCTTTAGTCCAAACATTTACAAAACTGCTGGTCGGACAAGCTATATCTGGTCGCAATGGTTAGAAAATGCACTTTTCAGGTTGCATATTCCGCTAAATGTACCTATAATATAAGCAACTTATATAAATGGGGTATCAACTGAAAGCTATGACTGTCCTCTACACGATACCATTGGTCGGACTGACTTTTTTTGGCTGTTACGACGTCTCATAACAGCTCCCAGACTATATAGAACTAGTTTTACGTTAAAACTAGTTTTGAATCGTGTCAATAATAGGGCTGTTAGGATTTTTTAATATTGTGAGGATTGCAATATTATAGTTTTATGGTAAATGTTCTTGTTAATGATGTTATATGGCCATTTTTAATATACAAAATATTCTTGAGTCGTCTAGATTTCTTGTTCCACTTTCTTTTTCTAGTTTTTAATTGGTCAGAAGCCAGAAACTTAGTAAAACTTTATGAAAGTCATAGAACAAAAATGCATTTTTTCGGGTTTGAAGTACACCACAATGAAAAAATTTCTGCATGGTGATTGTAGGACTAAAACACATCCAAAAATAACAAAATGGCCGCTCACGCCCATGTTTCATACAAATTTGCCCATTCTCCTTTCTTTTTTGTCTTCGCTACTTGTGATTAGTTTATTTTATTTTTGTATTTACTTTTTGTTTGTTTAAATATGAAATGGACAAATGTCAAATAAGAGCTTTCTTAGTTCTGATTTTTCTCATAGGGCCTTAACAATAATCAAATTTAGCAAAGTTAAATATTTCAGTGAAATGAACCAAAATAATAAACCATAGGTACATGGAATGTTAATTGTTTTGGAGTTCATACCACATTATGGTTTATTGTTTAGAGCCCAATTAAATATTAAGGTCATACCATGTTATGGTTTATTATTTAGAGTCCATTTCATTGTGGTCTATTAATATTAATTAAATATTTTTAATTAAATATTTAAGTCTTCACTAAATTTGATTATTGGTAGGGCGCATAGTTCTCGATGTTTTTACTGCTTTGTACTTTTGTGTACTTTTTACTTTTTGTGTTCCTAATCCTATGTAGTTCAGCCTAAAGTTGTATTTTGTGATTCAGTTCAGCCTAAAGTCGTATTTTGTGATTTTTCGTGAAGGGTCGTTTGGTATGGTATCACCCATATGTATATTAACAAAAACCAAAGAAAGAAGATTATATAAAAATAACTACAATGTTTCAGTAAAGAGCAGACAAAAATTAAAATTTAGGTTTCATAAACATGAAAATAAAAAATTGTGGCTTGAAGATTCGTTTTGGTAAAAACTAATATCAAAGTTCGTAAAAGTCATAGTAAATAGACATTTTGTCATCTGCAGGTGGTTATATTGGAAACAACTAGATACCAAAGTTTGGATATGTCTTAAGTATCAGTGTTCTGAATCTGTTCGCACAAAATTTTCTTTTGTTAAAATTTGTTTGGGGTCAAACCATAGGATTACTCGGCTAACCTTCCAGTATTTTTTTATTTTTAGATCAATCATATTTTCAGATATATTATGTACAATAGGGTGACATTGTTCAAAATATACGCCACGGCTTCACATGGTGGCATGGATCCGAGGCGTCCAAATTTGAATGCTCTTACCACATAGTTCCGGCTGAGTTTGAACTAGGGATGGGAAAAACCGGTCGGTTAAAACCGAAACCGGTTATTTTGCTTCGATTAACCGGTTTTTATCGGAGATTTTTTTTATCTCGGTTAAAACCGGTGTTTTTCCTAAATAATAATAACCGGATCAAAATAAAACCGGTTATTTGCTTTGACATTTTCATAGCACCTCCAAAATAAAAAATGCAGAAAACTTCTTCGAAACAAGGATTCGTTGTCCAATGTGACTTGCTTTCGTTTTCAACCTTCAACATTTTTCACTACTTTCGCCGTTTATAAGCTGTTACCGTAGCATTGCGTTTGGTTAGAGTTATATTTTTGAACCGGTTTTGGGCCATATGAGGTGATCAATCGTTGTTCAGTTGAGTTTTAAGGGAGATGAAATGAATTGAAGAATAAATGGCTTCAGTATTTTTATTTCACAACAAAAAAGTTTAAAGACCTAAACACGAAAGTCCTATTTGAAGATATTAAACTAAAAAGGTATATATTTTTATATAAAAATATATAAAAATGAAAGTACCCAGTTAAATTTTTTTAAACAACTCACCGAGCAGTTTGACGAAGCTCATTTCTGTTTGAAGTTAAAAGTGCAGAGTGAATTCAAACTTTACCTCAAGCAGGCTTTATTGCGAAGATTCTTAGTAAAAATTTATTTGATTTATATTTTAGCCTGATAACAAACCTTTAAGAACAATTTTTCTTAAACAAAACCGAAAACCGGTTGTTTTAAAAACCGGTTTTTTTGCCCAGGTTAAACCGGATGGAGAGAAACCTGAATAACAGAAAACCGGTTATTTTGAAATAACCGCCATCCCTAGTTTGAACGATTATTTTGACTTTGAGGGCATCAGTTGATTGCGGCTCATTAGCATAGACCTGCAACTTTTAGAAAACCCCACGAAAAAAAAGTCTGTCTAATGGGGTAAAATGGCACTATCTTGGCGAACAACTCACGTCACCTCCTCGAAATATAAACCTCTGTGACAATGACCGTTTATGTAGAATATCTTTTGTTGTATAAGCTGTGTGATACATAGTGCTGTCCTTTTAGAATAATATTTCGATCACATCGATATCATTCAATTTTGGCCTGGAGAAATTTTGTATTCTCTATTGGCAGGGATCTCCGTTGACTAAATCGACGAAATTGATTACATCGGGTTCGCCTGTCCCCTTACCCCTTCCCGAACTGACGCTATTATTTCTTTTTTGAAGATCAACCCACCGTCGTGGTTGATGGGAACTAGACTTTTGTGTTCTTAGAAAAACATTTTATCTAGAAACAGCAAAAAATGTAAAAATTGTATTTTTTGCCTACTTTTTAAAAAGTGATAAAAATGCGCAACCTCTAAACATTCTTCTTGAAATTTGGTATAAATATCTTTTTTGTCAAAGAGACTCGGGGCGTGAGCAAAGTCAGGGTAATATTTTACATTTTATTTTGTGCCTTACAAAATGAAACATCCTAATGTATAATGTACCTACCTATTCATGCTTCCTGGTTGTATTACAAAGTACTACAGAATCTAAAGCTACATGATATTGCACGCAGAGGAAATAACATGACTTCTTTTTTATCGTAAATTCTAAAGCAACGTCTCACTTTGAATGATACTAGTTGAATCAACCGATCCGGTTTTTGAGAAAAAGAGCTTGCAAATAAAATTATTGAAAAAAATCATTTTTGTTTGTACTGGATGCGATTGTATGAACATAACTCCATTATTTGTAAAATTAGTACGTTGTTCCAGCTCTATTATACTATATAGGTATATAGCGTGCTCTAAAAACTTCCTTTAATTCTTTTCATGAAAAGAATCTCTTCCTCTAATCCCAAAGATTAATGGTTAGTGCATTTAGACTATCACGCCCATGATCTGAGGATCGCCTCTGCCACCATAAAATAAACATATTTTTTTTGTAGACCCCTCCATTCCTACCGACCATTAGAAAATTGTGCTTACGAAAGATGGTGCCTTGGTGGGATGTCCTCTCTTTTCCCATAAAGTATTTTTTAAATTTGAGCTTATTCGTGCTTTATTTTCACTTTCATCACCATCATAAAACAGACATGACTTGGTTGTCCCGCATTATTTTGTTTACATTAAACATAAATTTTCTTTCAGAGCGCTTAACACGATACACAAGTAATTTTCCCGCTGCCATGTCCGAAGCCATCGATGCATTTAACCAAAAAAAGGAGCAACAAAAACAACAGAAACTTGAACATAAAACACGTTGTATAAAAAAACGCCAATGGGTAGAAAATAAGTTTAGCGATGAAGAGATTGCTGCGAAACGCGCCAACTTTGATCCAGCTGATAGAATCAAGAGGAAGAAATGTGCCCTTTTGATGGGATATTCTGGTGCGGATTACTATGGCATGCAGCGGAATCCGGGGATGCTCACCATCGAAGAAGATCTTTTTACTGCTATGCTTAAACACAAATGGATCACCGAGGAAGGCTTCAATCAAGCTCAGCAAACACAATTTCAGCGAGCCGCACGGACAGACAAGGGCGTGTCGGCAGCGCGACAAATATGTTCTATTAAACTTCGTAAGTACATATTTGGAATTTTAAACTCGTGTTCTTAAGTGAACTTAATTCTCTTCTTCTAGCTGATGATATTGACGTGGGCGCTTTAAATTCAGATTTACCTGAAGTAATTCGCGTATTTGCCGTCAAACGAGTTACGAAAGGCTTCAATGCAAAAGATAAGTGCAATGCTAGGACCTATACTTACACGCTTCCTTCTGTAGCTTTTGAACATCATTCCAAGGAACTGAACATGGAATTATATCGGATATCCAATGAAGTCCTGGAAAAGGTTAATTCAATTCTGAAACACTATGAAGGAACCAAAAACTACCACAATTTCACAAGCAAAAAGCAAGTTTTAAAGTTTCTCTCCCCGCCACATGCTAAATCAGTAATTCATCTTTTTTCAGAAATTTTCTAGACCCTTCGTCTAAACGGTTTATGATTTCATTCACATGTAGTGAACCATTTACCAGTCCCCAAGGCATTGAATTCCTCACACTAAAGGTAAAAGGTCAAAGTTTTATGCTGCATCAAATTAGGAAAATGGTTGGAGTCGCCATATCCGTGGTGAGAGGAAATACGAGCGAGTCAACAATCACTAGAGCTTTTACAGAAGAACGATTGGATCTACCAATGGCTCCAGGATTAGGTTTAGTACTGGATCAGGTGCACTATGACCGATATAATGAACGTTATGGTGAAGATGGAATTCATCAGGCTTTAACGTGGGACGAACTAGAACCAGAAATAGAAAAATTTGTTGAGAAATATATTTATTCGAATATTTACGAAACTGAATACAAGGAAAAGTCCATGATTGAGTGGTTGCAGACATTGAAACTACATTCATATGATGTGAGAGACAATAAAGATGAATTAAGTGGATCCGAGGAGAAGACTGATGCCACAGAGCAAGTGGCACAGTAAAATAGAATTTTCTTTATGTTTATTGATTTTTCGATTGTATTATGACCTTTATAATCTTTCCCGGTACATAATCATTCAATATAACTCTTGGACTAAAGGTCTTAATTAAAGTAATAGCATGGTATTGGCTGATAGTGTGCCAATTATGTATTTTTATCGAAGAATCCTTTCAAAATCAAATAAACGTCCGCTTATATATCATCAAGACAAATTTTATAATCTACTAGCTGGCCCGCCCCGGCTTCGCCCGGGTACACAAAAGATTTTTAAAAAGATAACAATTTTAAATTAATTGAACAGTTTAAATTATCAGCCTTATTATTATTTTCGCCCGGAAAATATTTCACCCAAAAAAAATTTTGTTCACCCGGAATTTTAAAAGCTGTAAGGTTTAAGTTGCGGCTGAAGTTCTCTTGCCCTAAAATAAATAAATTTCTTTGGTTCGCTGCCAAAAAAAAAATAAATGAAAATTTTAACTCTTAATTACGATAGGTAGGTACAATCCGCCAAAAATATTTGAACATTAAACATCCTTTCGCTGAAACTCACAATAGGCGAAAAGTTAAAAGTCAATTTTTCACAATAAGGCTGTATATATTCGGCGGTATAATATGTGTGTTTTCTGGTACAAATTTCCTCGTTCAAAATATAATTGACCAAAAAAAACTCCATCACCGGCCTCTTCCATGAATAGTAATTCGCAGTGTTCCAATATCCTATTAGTTCATAAGCGGGCGTATTTACCGCCTTAAAATATCCGAAATTCTTGGTGTATCCATTCATGGAAAAAATTTCTTAAGCCGCTGGGCCCACGCAACCAGTGTGCGTTTTAAAAGGTGTGATATACTAAACTACACCTGACTTGTTCGCCCGTCTAGGCATTAACTACAGCCACCACCCTCCACCTGCTAAAATTTTAACTAAGTATTTCACTTTCCTTTTCATAGTTTGTACAAAGCCATCAACTTGAACGACTCATCTCTTGATTTTAATATTTTTTTTATATTATTTTTTTATTCTAGTTCTTTTTTTATATGTAAAAATTTAACTATCTATGTAATTTGTTTTGATGGAAAACTTAATTTTCAAAGTACATACAGCGATTATAATTATGTTTTGTCAACTAGGCAGACGGCAGAAAAGCCATGCTTTTTGATTTTTGTTAAACATACTTTGTTATCATTTTTGATCAATATCAAATAAAATCTAATCTAATCTAATCTAATCTATTTTTTTTTATTTCTTGTGCTTGCTCTAAGCTAACAACAACACAAAAATTTAAATGTACCTAATTAATACGTCCAGCCATTCGAATTTGATTGAAGGACAACAAAAAGAAAGTAAAAAAGGATAGATACTTTTTTTCACCCTATAGTTGTGAAGCTAAATTTTGAACAACAAATGGCTTAAATCCAAGCATAACTTTGAAAACAAAAAATATTAGTTTGAATTGGAAAGCTGTGAGTTAGAAACCTATACTAAATACATATAACCTACTATGCACAAAAAGTATGTTTACAATTGGAAATCGCATTTCACCCGTTGATATAGTACATATCAAAAAATATTTAGCGCCAAGTATATATTGATTCTTTAATTATAGTTATTTATTCTTTAATTATTATAACTTTTGCAGCACAAAAAGAGTTTTTAAAATTGGAATCCTTTTGTTTTGTTTCTTCAACCTATGAAGAAAATTTAATTTTGAAAAATGTGTAGCATTTAATCCATTCTATAAAAATAACCTCAATTACACAAAAAAAAAAAAATAGAAATCGGATACCTTTTTTTACCCCATTTCATCCCACAAATAGAATTTTTTAAAAAAATTTTTTTCTCCTGAAATCATCCTCAAATAATAACCTTCAAAACATCAAAACATTTTTTGAAATAGGATACGTAGTTTCTAAGATTAGCGGTACCAAACAAACAAAGCAAGATAAGAGCTTTATTAATATAGACAACTTCTTTACTACCCAATTTTGTTATTCCTTCTTTTTATTTTATTTATGTTATTCATGCAATTTTAAGCAGACTATTGGCGATTTTCATTTCACTTTTCAATGAAAATTGATCGTGTGTATATTTTCTGTGTATTTATTTGCTTGTTTTCTTCCGACCCTTAAGTTTTACAACTAATGAATCGACCCGATTTGCCCGCAGATCTTATTCCAATTTTAAATCGTTTCAAATTAAATTGACAAATGATTCTCTATAATTACAGAAAAACACTTGTTATATTGATAAATACTGGACCAAAAAGAACTTCGCTACCGCTTTACCGAATTTTGACAAAACTTCATAGAAACCTTCGCTGGCATACCTACTCAGAAGATCCCACCGAAAGATTTATTAATAATTTCACAGAATGCGCTAAAAATGAATTTTGCGGTTTTACCTTTACCGCTTGTATAAGTCGCACTTAAACTGCATTTGTGGCAAACCGCTTTACTTAATTTTGACAAAACTTCAGAGAAACCTTCGTAAAAATGGTCAGAAGATCCTACCAAAATATTTGTTAGAAATTTGCCAAAATGAACTAAAAATGCATTGATGGCAAACCGCTTTACCGAATTTTGACCAAACTTCACAGAAACTTTCGCAGACATACTCAGAAGATTCTACCGAAAGATTTGTAAATAATTTTACAAAATGCACTAAAAATGCATTTTGCGGTTTTACCTTTACCGAATTTTGGCAAATTTTCACAAAAAGACCATCCTCAACAGGATAGCTAACTTAATTGACAAAAATTGCAAAATTCGACCCAGCCATTCTCGTGTTTATCTGGTCCGAACATAAGGCAACTTATTTTTATATATTAGATAAAACGCTAGTTTATCTAATATATAAACGTATTCCCCATCAAAGTTTCTCTATGTTTGAAGTGGAATTATGCCGCTCTCTCTTGTAAAAATGTGGTTCAAATTTTGATCCGTGGTTCAAATATTTTTACTGCCTGATTTCGGAGAAATTACTGAGGTTCAACGATGGTCCAAGTATGTTACAGTCGCCAATTTAATGCCTGAACTATGTGATGCTTTTTTTAGTTTCCAGCTGAGGTAGGTCAGCGGGTCCAGGGTCAACAGAAGAAAGCAGAAAAACTCGGCCAATAGATAGTTCAGAACTCCAGTTCCAAAGCATATTTATTTAATATTTATTATATAGTATAACAAGGTATTTCATATAATTTTCCAATATTTTCGTTCTTATAATAAGCTAGCAAAGTATTTCATATACTTTAACAATGTGTAGTACCTCGTGGCATGATGGTTAGTGCGTAGGACTGTCATGCCGAAGGTGTGGGTTCGACTCCCCATCGTGCCATCTAAAAACAGAAATGTTTTGTCCGAGGAACTGACAAATCCTCCAAGAGTATACTTGTCATGAATAAGTGCTGCTCACTTAGCCGTTCGGACTCGGCAAAAAACTGTAGGTCCCCTCTATTTCTGCCAATAACCCGCACACAGGAATGGTTGAGAGTTGTAAGTCACTAGGTCCTTGTTCTCCACGAGCTGTTGCGCCACCCAATTTATTTATTTTAAGAATATTTAAGGTCTTACGATAAACTAACAAAGCACTTCATATACACTAATGGTCGGATCAGTTCCCTAGCCTTGTACGGAGCTAAAGACAGCGAAGGTTGGGATAGAGTCCCTAGTCTTAGGCAACGACAAAGCAATAATAAACGGCGGATAGCTGAGACGGCGACGGTTGGGATAGAGTCCCTAGTCTACAGCGATAATATCGTTGGAAGTTAAGACAGCGAAGTGTGGGATAGAGTCCCTAGTCTTAACTATGACGGCGGAGAAGAAAGGCTTAGACAGCGAAGGTTGGGATAGAGTCCCTAGTCTTAACTACGGCAGCGGAGGAGAGGAGGCTCAGACAGCGAAGATTGGAATAGAGTCCCTAGTCTGAGGTAAGGATGTTAAGACGGCGAAGGTTGGGATAGAGTCCCTAGTCTTAACTATAGCGACGGAGGAGAGAAAGCTCAGACAGCGAAGATTGGGATAGAGTCCCTAGTCTGAGCTAATGATAAAGGAGGAGGAGAGCGGAGGTATTTAACGGCATAAAGCCAAAATGTTTTGAAGCTACTATCCGGTGTATATAACCAGCAGTGTGATTCGAATTAGTACGAAACTAATTTATTCGAGAAAATCTCTGCCTTGTACACAAAATTGGTACATTAATTCACGGTGGCAAGACGATTCTCCATTTCTATAAAATTTCAACCCTCCCATGTCAACTTTGCTGCCAATAGTAAATGTGGTTTGTAAACATCGCAAAAATAATTCAGTTTCTGACGTCGTCAACCACCAATGTGTGTCCTCTTTTGCATTTTTGCGTGGGCGCCTCAGGATATGCAATACTTTTGGGTAATTGGCTGCCGACGTGCGTCGTAGCCAGCGGCAACTCTTGTCCTCTTCTCGGTGATATGCAATTTCGGCGTTTTGCATTCTCTGGATGTAACTTCGTTACAACTATCGATGAACCTCAGTCCATTCTCCAAAGTCGGTGGGTTAAAGTTGCTGACCCACGAGTTAAATATTTGTACAACTGGCCCTAAGAAAAACAGTGAAATGCAATGTCCCGACTTTTACCAATTTTTTGTTGTCAAAACCTAGTTTGACTTTAAATTATCTGAACGTGCGGGAAGGGTACGATATCCCGAATGGTAAAAAATTAGAATCTTGAATGCCAAAATCCCGAATACATTCGATTCGAGATTGAATCCCGAATTTCAATACTGTTGTAGTACTATTTCCAGTACTTTCAAGGAAATCAAACGGTTTTGTTTGCCTTTTTACTTCCTCGTTTTCACATCATGGCACTGAATTATGACAATGAAATAAAGGAGAATCGGCAAAAATGTATGGGGACTGGTCCAAATTTCCACCACGACCGAGACGTATGCAGTTGAATAGTCCGATTAATATGGAGTAATGGTTATTATGGCGCCAAAGAAAAAAACAATAGGAGTTAAAAGTTACGACCAAAAATACAGTACATGTAAACAGTACTGAGAAAAAAATCGTATTAGAACTAATAGTCCAGTAACTTTGTAGTTTCATTGGACTGAGACCTTGAGTCAGGTCCGGTAGTTCTGATTTTTTGCAGAGTTGTTTACGATGTTGGCCTAGTAATAAATCCGATTTTTCAACCTCGAGCGCCGAACGCAACATTGGTTAAAATAAAAAAAAAACGCGAATTTTTCGCGGTTTTTTCACTTATTGGCCATTTTACGCCTTAATTTCCGAATAAAACATTGCTCTACGATTTCAACCTTACTAAATTTGTTTCAATTTGAGTAGAGCAATGTATGATAGGTCCCGTTCGTGGTGGATATTTGGACCAATTCGCGCATTCTCTTTTGGAAATAAACAATCACGCTTATACTTACTTACTTAAGGTGGCGCTACGTTTCGGGGTGGACCAGGGCCTCAACCAAAAAGCATCTTCCAGCCGGCTCGGTTTCTAGCTAGATACCTCCAGTTTTGCACGCCAAGTTGGTTGAGGTCCTCTTCCACTTGCGTGTGCCACCTTTTACGCTGTCCACCTCTACTGCGTTGTCCCACGGGGTTGGATTCAAAGACTCCGGGCCGGAGCATTAGTGTCCATTCGCTCTGGGTGACCCAGCCATCTCAGTCGTTGGCTTTTCACTTTTGTGGCTAGGTTGGTGTCACTGTACAGCCCGTACAGTTCGTTGTTGTATCTTCTTCACCATTCCCCATCTATGCAGACGGGACCAAAAATCACCCGGAGAATTTTCTTCTCAAAACAGCCTTACGCGTTCTCATCCAACGTTAACAGTGTCCATGCCTCTGCACCATACATCAGGGCGGGGATGATAAGCGTCTTATACAGGGACAGTTTAGTTGCTCAAGAGAGGGCTTTGCTTCTCAATTGCCTTCTTAGCCCAAAGAAACAGCGATTGGTAAGAGTAATTCTTTGTTTGATCGCAGCACTGGTATCGTTCGCTGAGTTTATAGCGGATCCTAGGCAGACAAAGTCTCTGACCACCTCAAAATTATACTGTCTATAGTGACGTTCCGTCCGAGACGTCGGTTTTGGGTGTCCTTTCTTGTAGACAGCATATATTTCGTTTTGCTTTCATTCACCTTTAAACCCATCTTCTTGGCTTCCTTCTCAATACTCACAAAAGCTTCACGCTTTTTTCGTCCGATTATGTCAGTCAGCGTAAACGAGTAATTGAACGGACTTTTGAAAGATTGTGCTTCTAGCGTTGATGTGAGAGTTTTGCACCATTCTTTCAAGAACGATGTTGAAGAAGTCGCATGACAGCGCGTCGCCTTGCCTAAAACCTTTTTTGACATCAAAGGTGTCGGCGAGGTCTTTGCCGACCTTGATGGAGCAGCGTGCTTTTTCCATCGTCATCCTGCACAAACGGACGAGTTTGGCAGGGATGTCAAAACTAGACATTGCTCTATATAGCTCGTCTCTATAGATGCTGTCATACGCGGCTTTGAAATCGATAGATAGAGGTAGTGGGTATCGATTTGAAACTCCTCGTTTTGCTCCTAGATCTACCGTAGTGTTAATATTTGGTCGGTGATGAACTTCCCTGGCCTAAAGCCGCACTGATATGCACCTATCAGGTTATTGACGAATGGCAGAGAAGATCTTGTAGGCGATATTAAGAAGACTGATGCCTATGTTGTTGGTGCAGTCCAGAGGATCACTTTTCTTGAGGATCGGACAAACAATGCTGAGGTTCCATTCATCGGGCATGCTTTCCTCCGACCATATTTTACAGATGAGCTGGTGCATTTTCCTAACCAATTCATCGCCAGCCGCTTTGAATAGCTCAGCCGCAAGGCCATCAGCCCCAGCAGCTTTATTGGACTAAGTTTAGATATAGCTATCTTCACTTCGTCGAGATCGGGTGGATGGAATTGTTGGCCTACGTCGTCCAGGTTGAATGGTGCAATCTGCATGGTAGCGGAATTCGGTTCTTCATCATCGTTATACAATTTGCAGAAATGATTTTTCCATATCCTCAGCACCGACTGCGATTCTACCACGATGTTCCCCTGATCGCCCTTGCAGGCTTCGGTTCGGATCTTGTAACCTTGGAAGGTTCTTTTTACTTTTTGGTAAAACTTCCGCGCGATCGAGGAATTAGAGGGATGCCATTGCAGGAATGAAGGCAATGGCATCCCTCTAATTCGTCGATCGCGCGCTTCTCATGCTCTTTCTTTTTCTTTCTTAGAAGCTTGTGTACCTCTCTCCTCTTCTGCTCGTAGAGCTCGCGAGTAGCTCTGGTCCTTCTATGCAGCGCGGCGTAGTGAAAAGTCACAATCTAAACAGGATCATACTTTTGAAAGAAATTCAGAACCGAAACTGTTACAACAAATTCTATGAGTGGAGTTGTTACTAGGTGAATTTGTGTGTAGATTAAAAAGAACCTAAGTGTTTCTAGAAAGCTTTTATATATTTTCGAAGCGGAAATACAATTTTTACTAGAGTAAAATTGTATTAAACTTTAAATAAGAGAAAATAAATGCATTTGCATAGCTTAATGTCTACCCTTCTTCTTTTTATTGTGGCCACCGCCTTTGCGGTGCTGTTGGCGTGGCCCAGGAGTGGCTTCTTGATATACCGGGGTTACTGGTGAATTTTTGCTCAAATTCTGAGTTTTTGACATATCACTAAAAAAGAAAATAATTCAGATAAAAGAACCTTATTAGATTAGATAAACTCACTATTGATCTGCAGCTCCAGTTGACATTCCTTGTGAGCCCTTGATGATATCCTTGGCTCTGCGATCCCTCTTCTTTCGGAAACCAGCCCTCTCATATTTCGGAAGCCATCTCTCGGGGTCAGGTCCAACCTCAGCATTGTAGTTCTTAGGCAACTTGCCCATTCTCTTTCGATTGGACTTCTTTTTCTTTTGTACATCTCCTGGGGTACTAGGCGATTGTTCGATTTTGGCATTAGCAGACTTCTTAGCCGCTTTGGTGCTCATAACCCAGTTGGCCGCTTCAAGAGCATCAATTTCAGATGTTGTGGTCAATGTTTCAAGGGCAGGAAGTTTTTTGCTGACTTCGAGGGCTTTTTTTGGGTTGATCTGAGCGTAGGCGATGACCAGTTGAGCAATAACCTTCATGTCGTTAGGTTTCAACTTAAGAAGTTCTTCAAGAGAGCTTGCAGCCGTATCAGTTGCACCACCTCGAAGATGAAACTCAGCAGCTTGGCGCCACATGTCAGACAGATCAGCACTACTTAGCTAAAATTTTGATTTAAATTAGCATTTACTCAAAAACTTACATTTTATATGACTTACGTTATTCTTCTTGTACCAGTCAACGGCGGATTTTAGAAGTGCGGATGCTGCTTGTTTGTTGTCGGTACCTAGATAGAGAGTTACCAAAGCTGAAACAATTCCAGGTTTGTATTTGGACTCTCCAAGAGAAAGAAGAACTTCGATGGCTTCTTTGCGATTGCCCTGTAAATATCAAACTGAAGAATTGTCTTACGAGAAGTTAATACGTTACAAACCTGTAACAACAAAAGTTGAATGATGGCAAATTTGCAGGCAAACGAATTTTTTTCATTGGCAGCTGCATATTTCGTTAAGATATCGACAGCTTCTTTGTACTTCTTATCCTTAGCCAGCTGACTGCATTTAATAAGGAGCGCTTGAAACTCCACATCCGGATTGGATTGTATCAACTTGTTGCACAAAGTTTGACAATCATTGGCATTGGTAAATAATGCCAGCAGGCAATTGTTCAAAGCAATTACTTTCTTTTGACGCGAGGTCAATTTGTGCTCACAAGAATCAGCCATTGCCGAGCGAATCTTTTTCTTTGAGTCGAAAACATTTTGATCCTTGTTTATGACCACTGAATTATTGCTAGCCACAGCGACAAGGGCTGGATCTTTAGGTTTATTTTTAAGACAATCAGCGTATATGACACCAGATTCTTTAATTTTGCCTTGCATTTGGAGACAGTAAGCAATTTGAACCCTAAAATGTATAAGATAAAAAAATGTTTTCTTAATTAGACCAGCTAAGAAAGTGGCCTTACCCACTTTTTTTTCATTTTCATCAAAGTATTAACAAAATTCCTATTTTACAAAAGTGGTCGGACTTGTGGCAACAACCAGCCTGTCTGAACATTGGTATCGTGAAGAGGACAGTCTTAGCTTTCATTTGATACCCCATTAATAGAAGTTGCTTATATTATAGGTACAGCTAGCAGCCATAAATGCAACCTGAAAAGTGCATTTTCCATTGCTGCAAGCTCGTTTTGAAGAAAATACGAAAAAGACGTATCTCTTTCATCAGCAGAGGCCAGGTTTATGTATATAATATATTATTATTATTATTATTATACTGTATTATATTTTATTATATTATAATAGAATAGAATAGAATAGAATAGTTTTACAAAAATAATTAATTTTAAAGCTATGGCTTTGCCGACAGTTCGGTTAGCAATTCGTTTATACAATTAATTGTTTTAATTTAAATTGAATAAAATAGTAGAAAAATAGTTACATGAATTCGTTTATTAATAACATCCTATATTTACATAATTATATATATCTTTCAAAAATTTGCAGTGTTTTCCAGTCGAAACCATTCAGAATTTTGATTGTTTCCTGTAATGTTAATGTTCTTTTCCCGAAGTATGTGAGGCGTTGTGGAGAAAGTATGGGAGAAATGATAACAAAGTTGAAACAGTCTTCTTTGGATCTTAAGGGCTCCCGTTTAGTTCACATATCACATCTCACTTTAAATATGAGCGATATTTTTCTGAAGTTTAGCAAGTCGTGAAAGTAGTTATTTTCCAATAAATTGGCATTGAGCTGAGAATACTCTCCGATTCGAGAGATTTCGCTGTAAAACTGTCACGCTCAGAGTTTTCATTTAGCTGAATAATGCGGTATAGCTGATCTTTAAGAGGGTCAAAGTTGCCGGGCAACATGGAAAGAACTACCCCATAGTTATTTCCTATCTTTTTCCATTCAGACATCCACCAATCCTCGTTCCTAAGCTCATAGAGTATCATTTTTTTTAGAAAGACGTTCATCTTGATGAGACAGAATCTTAACAATGTAATCTGCCTGTAGCTTCAGCGTATGCGTAAACAGTTTAGGTAGACTAGTTTCTAGATAAAGTCAAAAGTTGGCATTTTCAGTGGCAGATTAAACAGCTTTTTAATGAAATTTCTTTAAAATTTTCCAGTATCCCGATATTCATCAATTCACCTCACCTGAGCAACGTAACACAGAGTAGACTTTGCCACAGCATCAAATATTTTATATTTCGGTGAAAGTTCGATACGTTCGTTTAAGAATATGTTTCTCCAAGAGAAATTGATCAGGCTTTGTGCACTTCTTGATTTATCTGAAAGATGTTTATTGAAATCAAGAGTACTGTTCAGTTTCACTCCCAGATACTTATACTCATTTGTAACTTCTAGCCTAGATCCATTGAAAGACCAATTATATGTGTTGCGGCTTCTAGCTGATCTTGAAAACACCATGACTTTTGATTTGCCTGAGTTGATGATGAGACTCCATTTGAAACAGTATTCTGCTAATCGGTTAATCATCAGTTGAAGGCCTTCTGGCGATTCAGAAAGCACTACCAGATCATCGGCATACTGAAGAACATTGATACTTAAATCAGACATGCGGATTCCTCCAGGAAGATAAGCTACAACATCGTTAATGAAGAGTGCAAACAAAAGAGCACTAAGAAGGCATTCTTGTTTAACGCCACTATTCGTTTCGAACCTTTCAGAATAGATTGATCCATCCCATACCGCTGCTTTTGACTCTGTATATAGATCTTTTAATGTATTGATGAATTGCGAAGACAGTCCTAATTGTGAAAGTTTGTAAAACAGGGCATTACGATTCACAAGATCAAAAGCTGCCTTGAAATCAACAAAGAATGCATACACTTTTTTGTTTCTTGCTTGGAACGCTTTCACAATTGAAGTTAGTGTGAAGATATGTAAGTGTTAACACATGTTTCGAGTCTGTTGACAAGAACACCACAAAATAATTTTGCAAGTACATTCATGAAAGAAATGCCTCGATAATTTTCAACTCTATTTGGGTCTCCTTTTTTTGAACTGGAAAAATCACAGATCTTTTGAATGAAGATGGGACTTCTTCTCCTAAGATTATTCGATTGAATAACGATTTAAGTTGGAAATTAATAGCAACAGTTGCATTCTTGAAGAACTCGTACGGAATCCTGTCTTCACCAAGAGCTTTTCCATTTTTACCTTTCAGTGCTTATTTCTGCTAGAGAGATTTCAGAATCACGAATCTCATCGAAAGTCATCGGTTCCGCATAAGAAAATCTGACGTCTGAGTTACTGTATAAATATATTTATATAATATAATAATACTTTTGAACTGGTTAGAAAGATCTTCGGCAGATAATACTATTTCAATTTCAAAGATAGAGCCATTTATCTCCGTGACAGTCTTCCAAAATTCCTTCGAACTTTTTACCTAAACGAGTGAACAAGCTTGTTGGTTCTCGAATTCGGTTTTATTTCTTAGACACAATTTCTTATAACATGTGTTAGCTTCAAGGTACCACTTCCTTAGAATTTGGCACTTAGAAATTCGCAGTGCATTTAAGAGAGTAAATGATTTTTTTCGGGCTATGATACATTCTTTTTCAAACCACTGTTGCTTATAATAAGGACGGTTTTTTGGAATAATTTTGTCTGTCGAATTTCTAAGGCAAGATGTTAGTTTATTGGCACTAGCTTCGGTAGACTCAGTCAACACATTTAAACTCACTAGATTTTCATTCAATCTTTGTTGATATACAGCAGCAGTTTCTTGTTTCCATTTCAATCGTGGTAAAAGTTTCAGATCTGTTCTCTTAGGTGTAGTATCATCAATCCATTCTACAACTATCGGCATGTGGTCGGAGTAGTTCTTGCAGTGGATTTCAAATTTTTGCACTAAATCATTCCAATTGTTTTTAATCGCACAATAGTCTATGACAGATTTGCCTTGTCCTCCGAGAAATGTAAAGTGCCCTTAGTAGTCACCGTTTGTACAGCCATTCAAAATTGTACAATCATACAACTGCAGGAGATCAAGTAGATTTGTTCCATTCTGATTTAATGCTCCGTCCATTGATGTCCTTTGGTTATGATTTATTAGAGTGTTGGTTGTGCTTCGTACTGTTGAAACTTGTACATTGCTGATTCTTGCGTTGAAATCACAAATAACTAAGACGCTTTTGTTTCCAAAGTGATGCATAATGTTGTTAAGTCGCTCGAAGTCTTCGCTCCACTTGTTGCAGTTAATGTAGAATGGAATTATATACAAATTATTATCACGCAAAAGTTTAACTACCGTAACGCCTTCATGCTCTTCAAAATCATAGGTTGCTAACATCGAAGTTTTAATCCCATATAGGGTTCCTCCACTTGCACGTCCTTTCGTATGTGTTTTAACTGCTTCATTCCAAACTAATGTCGTTTTTCATTGTAGAAAAGATTTGATCTTTTTGGGAAAAGATTTGCACTTTGTCTATTTTTGCATGTTTTATTAAAAAAGAGATGAGATCTGAAGACGAAAGATAAGATCTTTCTAGTTTGAGAGATTTGATCTGCGTTCACCCATACATGCAAACATTCTTTAATTTGTTTGTTTAGTATTTTTTGTGCCCACGCCATACGACATTTTTATGTGTATGCGTGTATGTGTGCTATGTGTGTAAACTGAATCCTCTCAAAATATGTCTATATGTTTCATTCAAGGCAGCAATTCTAGATTTTAAAATCAAATCTTTCAGATTTCACCCTGAGGCCACACGAGCCAGTACTGGCCAGCCAGTTGGCTACACAGACTACCTGTCAAATTCCTATGCGTGTGTATGCTGTGACGTAGGCGGCATGCCACACTGGCTTCTCTACTGGCCAGCGTTCGGATCATACTCCAAATGGAGTAAATCTACTCCGATTTTAAGGAAAGAAATTTAACTACTACGACTACCACCTTTTCAAGACTGAAGATGTTACCACTTCATTATATTTTCTGTGTGGTGTAGAGTGGCATTTTACATACTCTGTGCTCACTAAACAAGCCTGACATGTTGCAAACTGTCATTAGACGTAGTACTTAGTGTATTTTTATCTTCGCTTAAAAAAGTAACATGTTAAATGCAACAACAATATGGAACTATACCGGATTTTGGTTGTGTTTAACATGCTTCTTTTCTTCTTCTTCTTTTAAGTGGAGATAAAAATGCACTAAAAACACACGCACTGACGCCTTGCAACATCACTAGCATAAAACAACAAAAGCCAAAGTTTCGTTGTCATTACTAATGTTTCGCGTTGGTTTTGGATAGCCTTAACTTATTTTTATCAGTAAATAACATTTATCGTTAAAACTCTTGTTTTATTTTTCGTGTGCAGCGATACAAAATATGACAGTAACACAATGGTAAACAACAACAAAAAACTGTCGTCGGCCAAGAACGTTTCGTGTCGGTTTGGGAAAGCCTTTAATAGAGCACTTTAACAAATAGCAATACATCACTCTCTCGTTCATTTACAAACGTCAAAATCAGCACTATGGGGAATTTATCATATCGAAATTACATAGCTGTGGAATTGTTTTTTTTTTTTTTGCTTCGCACTTTGGAATTTGACACTTCCGCCTCAATGGAAGCTGTCACTCTTAAAATTGACAGATTCTTGAAATTCCCTATCAATTCATTCGCCATTATTTTTGGCTTTCTTGTCAAACGGAAATACAGAACACGATAGACGAGACAAGTGTGGTTCCAGCTTTATTCATCTTCAAATATTTTTTAGATTGCTAATCAAACTTTGAGTTTTAAGCGAATGGGCACGGACTCCCAATTTTTATTTTATTAATAGTCCTGTTTTTTAGTGCATTTTTATCTTCGCTTACAAAAAAGTAACACGTTAAATACAACAACAATTTGGTATAACTCCGTATTGTTGTTGTATTTAACATGCAATTGTTTTTTTAAGCGAAGATAAAAATGCATTAAGAAACAGGGCTAATATTTTGTGAAAGAAAATGTGGGTAAACTTAAGTTTTAGTCCTATTTTTCCAAATATGCTACGAAATAGTACTGCCGAACCCTGTTACTGGCTGCTCTACTGGCTTCCCAACTGGCTACGAAAAAGGCAAGCCAGTTGCTCAGGTTTGTATGTGTTAGTAAAAAATGTGAGTGTATTGCGACTGGCTAGCCAGTACTGGCTCGTGTGGCCTCAGGGCCAATGAAAAACGACATAATTTAAGCCCACCAAAATACTTCGTAAATAATTTAAAATTTGCTTTAGTAATATATAAGTTTCGTAAAAAAAAATCAAAACTTTTAATATAATTAAAAAAATCAACAAATAACATTTTATTATTAATATTGAGCTGACGGCATCACAATTTCAATTATGTACTGAAGTACTAGAACTTCCACTATTTTGAGAAAGTGGCATTCCTGGCGTAGCAACACGAACTAGTCTAGACCATTCATTAGGTTCGTTCGTTGAACTTTACCCAGGGTTGACCCAGGTTTTCTTGACAACCCAGAGAGTTGTCAAAAAAAAAACAGTTTTTTTTTTTTTCAATTCTCAAAAAACACCAAAGAGCTTTCAATTGAAATGTTGACACTAGCAAAAGACAAGAATTTCTTAAACCTGATAATTAAAACTTAAAATTTATCTTCAAATTGAATAAAAACAAATCAAACTTTCCATTTTGTATTTCTTTTTTTTAATATTGAATTAAAATGTGGTTATTCTTTATTTTCCGTTTCAAAAATAAATAATAACAAGTAGCACGACAATCTACAACAACACAAATGATTCACAACTCATGTCACTTTGACAATTTATTCGTTACCTCAACTTCAGGGCAAGTTCAGGGCGACCCTCAAAAAACAAAGAATTTGCTTGCCAGGGTGAGTTCAGGTTTTTCAAAAAACGCTTTAGGGCGACCCCAGGGTGACTTCAGGGCTCAACGAACAAATCTGTTATGACGACTGTTTGACAGATTCGAAGTCAAGTTCGCCAAAAATTTCTCGTTGTTGTTGTTCACCATCACCATTTTTATATTAAATATTATTATAATTAATTAAATAAAATGTTTTTTTCTTCAACCACCAGCAAATTGTGTTTTAAGCCTAGTTTACAGTTCCCGTGCGCAAAAAAAAATATATGCAATTATTCTCGCATGTCAAAAATAATTGAGGTGAAATGTAAAACTAAGTGTTTGCATGATTGGTTTACAGTTTCATGCCAAAAAAATCAAATACTGTCATGGAAAGTCATGCAAAACAATGGACTGGCAATTGATTTGCATGCGAAAAAAGTGTGGTGAATAAAATATTTTTTTTTTTGTTGATGGTCGGTTTAAACTGTAAACTATGCTTTATTTGTATTTTTTCATTTGGTTTTAATTGCTTTTCGATAACTAGGAAGTATTCGGCGTTTGAACTGCATTTGTTTTGTCAGGTCTCGTTGTAGGAAAACACCTGAGCCTTTCTGGCCGAGCAGAATGGTGTAGCTGTAGTTGCGGCGTGTAGCACCGTCAAAGTAAAAAGATACACAAATAGTATACAGTGCCACAATGAGAAGCCGTAAATGTAGCAAGAAATGTATGGTGTAGCAGAAGTTAAACAAAATTCAACTCTTGCTACAAGCTGCAGCTACATTAATTCTTTTCAAAGGGTTTGAGTTTTGATGAGTTTTTAAACATTTATATTCTATTTTCCTTTGATCCGGTGTTGATTTTTAGTTTTATAACAGAGTTATTTTCGCTTTATTTAATTGTTTCTGTGAATTGGTTTGGGTCACCAAGTAAAAAGGTCTGTTTCTTTACTTTTGGGATAAAGTTTGGAGAACAGTTCGGGAAAAAGTTTGGGATTGAGATTTTTGATGTTGTTGTTGTAATGTTTAACCAGAAATGAAAAGTAAAGAACCGCATTTGGGATTTTTCTGGTTTGTTGCGGCTCAAATCACCTATTTAACATCATCACCGCATACAAAATTATGCAATTTCAATTCTTTTTGCATGTACTTATCATTTTGGGCTCCATTAAGGAACAAGGAGAAACATTTTACTTTAAATTTGTATCCATTTTATCATTTTCATTTAATTTAATTAAATTAAACCATTTAAGGTCTGTTTCTTTACTCGCCCGCGGGATCTCAAAGTATTACAAATCTACCCAAAACGTGTTTCTTTACTATTTTCTGGCACGAAAATGCCAGAGCTTTTGATTTTTTTCATTTCCCCCCCAGAAGAATCTATCCGAACATTTCAGTTACTGCACTTTCTTGCTTCTCAAACAAGAAATCAGCTGATCGAAAAATTTGAAATAAAATTATTTGCATCTCCTCTAATGCATCGCACCAGTTTTCAAATTGTTGTATTTTTTTGGTCAAATCTTCATTTTGTAACCGCAAGGAGTTAATCTCAGTGTTCAACCTGTGAAGGTCATCCTTCGTAGCTAGCTTGGCGGTAGCGATTTCGAGTTTCTTGTGAAGTGACGATTCAATGATCATTTTTATTTTTTGAAGACCAGATTCAGAAATGGACATTATGAAGCGAGAACTGGAGGATATCTAGCCCAGGAAAATTAGTCAATATTTTGGACCTATTACGGAAAAAGTTCTATAAAGCCGAATTTCGGTATACACCTTCCGTATACCCTGCCTTGGGTGCTAATAATTATAACGGTAAAAAAAAACGGTTTTTTTTCCATTTCTAACGGGTTTTCATCCAGTTTAACTACCTTGGCAGTTTTTTCTGCAGACGGTGGTACGGATCTGGACGTTAAAAGTAGAATAAATAAAGCTCGTGCTGCCTTCGGTACTGTCTCCAATTTGGAAATCCAGTCAAATCTCCTTACGCACGCAAGTTGAGAATCTTCGAACCCAATGTCAAATCCGTGCTGTTATATTACTACTACTACTACTATGCTTTTGAAACCTGGAAAGTCACATCTACCATTTCGATAAAATTGCAGGCTTTTGTGAATCGCTGTCTTCGCCACATCCTAAAGATTTGCTATCCACAAATAATATCAAACGAGAAATTTTGGCGCAGGACAAGTCAAGAGCGGCTGGACATCGACAAAGAAAGCGTAAATGGCGTTGGATTGGTCACACACTGAGGAAACCAAACGATGAAATTGCAAAGCAGTCCTTTGAATGGAATCCTCAGGATGCACGGAGGGTTGGAAGACTAAGAACAATATGGAAATCAACTATCTTAGCAGAAGCAGAATCCCAGAGAAAGACGTGGCCATAGTTAAAATACCTTGCAGCAAACCGTGAAGGATGGAGACGCTTTGTTGACACCCTATTCCCCAGATGGAGTTACAGGACACGATGATGATGATTACACGTTACGTTATTTGTAAAACAACACAATCACCTACGATTGTCGTTTAACTAAAACGCTAGTAAAACGACAAGGCTCCAGAAACGACAAGTATTTTTGTTTGAATGCAACTAAGAGTTAAGCGTTCTCTTCGCTCTTCACTATTCTCAACACTTCAACGGTATTCGTTTTATTGAAACGCCAATTGTCGCTTCTAGAGACGTCTCATCATCATATATATTATTTCTGTAGTATGTCTCCCTTTTTAAGCTTACACACTAAACCGATTTTAATGAATAAGGTGTCAAAAGATTCGAAATTTCCTGAGGATTAAGCGAATTATATTTTTATTTTATAAATATTTAGTATATATTTATATGTCGTCGTCGTTCAATGAAAACTCCCTAAGTCCATTTTGATTTATTTTGAGATAATCTGTACTTTTTATCGATTTTTAGTGACCAGTACCTACGTTCTGTAACTCTCGCATCGATAAAATCAGTCGAGAAACGTTGAAAAATGGAACAAAATTGAATTGAATTGATATATCGTATTTACGAAAGGTATCTCAGTGCTGAAAAAAATGGAGTTAAGGAGTTTTGTTTGAACAATGTGAAAACTAAAAAAAAAAATTAATGGCATTTAGGTTTTAATTTCAGTGAAAAACAATTAAAATTGAATAAAAACGAGTATCTATTGAAACTAAATCACATTTATTCACAAACATACAAATAAACGGTTCATAATGCATTATCTGTAAAACCAACTCTTCGATCCAGGTCATTCGTCGATTTGCAATTTCCCGCGGACGTCAGAATCAAAGAACAAACAAACTTTACAGCTGTTCACTAAGTTGGCATTTACATTGATCTATTTTTTCAAATACAATCTTTTTGTTGTTGTAATAAATTGCTTTCCCTCATTTTGAATTCGATCATATTCCCTCCACACGAAAAATTGTACAAAAATCGTACTGTTATATGTACCGACAAACTCTTTTAAAAACGGGAATTGTGAATGAAGTAGTTTTAATATCATGACTGTCATCCGACAGAAACTTTCCAAATTCTTATTAAACTATTTATCACTTTTCCAATCCATGACTTCTATCAAAAACAAAGAACATGGTAAAAACCCTTTTTTAGCGTTTTGAAATGTTGAGAGTTATATTAACATCATTACACTGCATTTGTGAAAACTTTTTCTGATTTTCATCATCGTCAAGACTGTCAAGAAATATTATCCTTTTCATTGTATCTATATCCTTTATTAAAGCAAATTACAATGCATTTGAGTTTTGATATTTTGAATATGTATACATTTACGCTCAAAATATTTGCATTTAGCTTTTATGAAGATCAGACATTTATCATTTGCATTTTGCAGTTCCTCCAATGTCAAGTGCGGTCCTAGCTTTATTTTCATCCACCTATTCAGGTTAACAGAACAGACCTAATTTCCCATCAAATAGTCCAAACCGATTTGGAAAGCACAGTACACATATCTAAGGTATTATCTTGCGCATGTGGTCCGAAATGAGAACTGTCAAAGAAATTCAAGATGGCAGCCTTACGTGACCTCTTCCACTGTATTACAACAACAACGAAGAAAACAAACACAAAAGGATAATTTAAATAACACTAAAAAAATGTTAATAAACACTAAAAAGCTTGAAACAATTGTGTTTGTGAATAAATAAGTTACAAATGAACACATAACACACAACAAATTTTGATGTTTAACTAGTCGGGGTCACGTAGAGTCGCCATTTTTCACTGATTTTGATGGATGCGCAGAACTGAACAAAAATGAAAACGCTAATGATATTACCTTCAATATGTGTACTGTGTTTGGAAAGTGGAAGTGTTTATTTTGACAATTTATTTTCCATTTCATACTTAGCTCTCTTCATATAAGGTGCTCTAAAACGAACACATTAGGCGTGTTCAGAAAAATGAGATCTCTGAGACCTCAGCAACCTCTCCTCAACAATTTTTTTCAGTTTTGCTGTCAAATTACTGACGGAGCAAAACGAACACAAACGAACATGTTTATCTTCATAAAAGCCTCTATAAATGGTTGTTGTGAAAGGCGCATCCGGTGAGAAACGTAGATGTTTAGTATGAAAGAAAGAGAACGAAAATTTCACCCAAAATCCACCGATGCACCACTTTTAACAATAAATCTTTGGCATGACCGCCGAGCATCATGAATTTTGTATTGTGCAAGTGACAGGTGTATGTTTTGCCTGAGATAGGGAAGGATATTCTGGAACTGAAAGTGTATTTTCTGCATAGTATAGACATGGGACTTTCAGTAAAATGACAGTGTAGACACGCACTAATATATTTTCAATGGATTCATTTTTTGGCATTGTGGTTTGCCAAACTCCACTTTTCTTCAAGTCTGCAGATGCACAAGCATGCAAATTCACCACCCATCTATGTTAGTCAACCATAGTCCTCGTGAAAATAAAACGATGTGGGTTAGTGGGAAAACAGTCCAATATATCCATCTCTTTTTATCTTTTGTTTACTTATTTCTCATGATGTACGACCTGTCTCTTTTCCTTACACTGCTGACAAATGGTGATTAACAATGGGAAATAGCCACCTGCTGGTCAGAGTGAAAACTTATATCTTTGTTATTGTTTGTTGTTTTTGTAATAAGTATTAGTGCCTGTCTACATTGTCTTCTTACTGAAAGGTGCATCCAGTGAAATAGGTAGATTTTATGTGCAAAAGAAAATGAAAGAAGATTTCACCCAAAGTCCACCGATGCGCCACTTTTGAAAATAGTTCTTGGATTCAAGACGGATTTTTTTTCTGTGCGACTTAGAGATGTATGGACCTTAATTGCGTGAAATAAGGAACGGTATATTGAACAGAAAGGATTTTTTTTGCATAATGTAGACACGCTGTTCATCAAAATGACTTTCAGTAAGAAGACAACGTAGACAGGCTCTTACCTCGACCCAGACCCGGAGATAATAAAACGCAGCTTAAACAAACTATGGAAAAGAAAACAAACCAAATGCTTCTTGAAATTTAAATTTCAAAATTATCTCAAAATTATAACTGAATGAATTCTATATAAATACAAAACTTTATGAGCACTTTTTATTTTTATTGGTGCGAGAGGTCTCGCACAGGTAGGCTAGTATATATTATTTCTGTAGTACGTCCCCTTTTTAAGCTTACACACTGAACTGATTTTAATGAATGAGGTGTCAAAAGATTCGAAATTTCCTGAGGATTAAGCGAATTATATTTTTATTTTATAAATATTTATAATTTTAACAAAAACTTGATTCAAAAATTAAATATTATTCCAATGAAAATGAACACTTCGAATGAAAATGAATTTTTAAAACAAACACTTCCACTTTCCAATCGTATTGGATAATTAGGTCTGTTCAATATATGGGGTGCATGAAAATTAAGGTAAGAAAGCAGTTCCGTTTACGGAACTACATTTCAGTATAAAAATAAGAAATGAACAAAAAGTTTATATATATATATATAATTTTAACATATGCATTTATATATCGTCGTCGTTCAATGTCAACTCCCTAAGTCTATTTTGATTTATTTTGAGACATCTGTACTTTTTTTCGATTTCTAGTGACAAAAATTTGAAAATGTTTGAATTTGGGTAATTTTTCCAACTTAAGATTTAGATATCTTTTACAGAACTAAAAGTTCTATGTTTTACTTAATATATCCAGCCGTATTTATTTAGAAAATTTAAAGGCTTCGTAACTTTTAAGATACCTTCAAATTGCTCTTAAGTGCGAAATCGGTATCTGTAATCAATGTTCACATTTAAGCAACGTTACTTTTATGCATCTCAACTTAGACGCCATCCTCTGCCTTTAAAGATAACTCAAAGCCATCTTAAACAAAAGTTGATATTGGAGAAGAATTGCTTTTTGTTTTTATTACAGAAATATCGCTATGCCTATGCACGTATGCAGGTAGAGCTTTCGTATTTTTGATGTACCTAATGAAAGTTTTGAGATTAATGATTTCCTTTAGTAAATTAATTTGTAAAATAAATTTCTTTGTTGAATTATCAACATATTTTCTATCAAAATACTAAGGTGTGAATTAATAAATAAAAAAAAAGAATTTCTGGACACAAAAATAAAAGCATCAATTATTATAAGCATTATTATTATTATAAACCAGAATGGCGCAATGTTTCATTTCTTTTGCATTTGACTATGCCTAGATGCTACACCCAGTTGCTTCTCTTTCTATCTTATAAGAATGCGCTCATTTTTTGTTTGCAAGCTGTCAAAAAACAGCTGAAATGTACATGTATTTGTGAGTTTTATCACATTACGTTACATTTCAATCGTTTAGTTAAGTAGCAATAGAAATTTGATTATAGATGAGAATTTAAGTAACGTAATTTAAAGGCAAGTTTAATATTTAAGCGACCTCTTAGAGGCATTTAAAGAAAATCTAATAAATTCGGCTGATCGTATTTACGAGAGGTATCTCAGTTCTGAAAAAATGGAGTTAAGGAGTTTTGATTGAATGGCGACAATATTTTAAAATTACAGAAACAAAATTAATGCCATTTACGTTTTAATTTCAGTGCAAAACAATTAAAATTGAATAAACACGAGTACCTTTTATTCGTATCTATTGAAACTAAATCACATATATTCAAAGGCATGAAAATAAACGGTTCATAATGCATTATCTGTAAAACCAACTCTTCGATCCAGGTTATTTGTAACAAATTTCGACGCGACTTCACTCGTCCTGACTCAAAACAAGCCCCTTTTTAAATCGATTCAGGATTATAAAGAGTCGAAGCGAGCTTCAATCTCACTCCAATACCCTAAAGTTTAAAATGCATTGTTGCTTTGTTTACATGCGGTAATTTGCAATTTGGAATTTCCCCCGGACGACAGAATCAAAGAACAAACATTCTTTCCAGCTGTTCACTAAGTTGGCATTTACATTGATCTATTTTCCAAATACAATCTTTTTGTTGTTGTAATAAATTGCTTTCCCTCATTTTAAATTCGATCATATTCCCTCCACACGAAAAATCGTACAAAAATCGTAGTGTTATATGTACCGACAAACTTTTTTTAAAACGGGAATTGTGAATGAAGTAGTTTTTGTATCATGATTGTCATCCAACAGAAACTTTCCAAATTCTTACTTACCTTACAAATCCGTGACCTTACAAATCCGTGACATATAAAAAAAAGAACATGGTAAAAACCTTTTTTTAGCGTTTTGTAATGTTGAGAGTTATATTAACATCATTACACTGCATTTGTGAAAACTTTTCCTGATTTTCATCATCGTCAAGACTGTCAAGAAATATTATCGTTTGCATTGTATCCATCTACTTCTTTATTAAAGCAATTTACAATGCATGTGAGTTTTGATATCTTGCATACATACATTTACGCTTCAAATATTTGCATTTAGCTTTTATGAAGATCAGACATTTATCATTTGCATTTCGTAGTTCCTCCAATGTCAAGTGCGGTCCCAGCTTTTTTTCTTCCACCTCTTCAGGTTAACAGAACAGACCTAATTTCCCATCAAATAGTCCAAAACGATTGGAAAGTTGAAGTGTTTATTTTGATAATTATTTTCCATTCCATACTTAGGTCCGTTCATATTAGGTGCTCTAAAACGAACACATTATAGCCTATTGAATAGACCGGAAAATGAGGAGTATAAAGGAACAATTACGTGCAAGGGTTTTTATTATTGAATATGTTTGTTGGGCCCATAAGCATGCTTAAAACCGAAAATGCTACTAAATTTACCCATGCACTTCTGAGAGAATGGTCACACCGGCCACTTTTAAATATTTTTGGTATAACTCGAAAACTAAGCCGAATTTGACAATTTTACATATAAAACTTTTTGTTCAAAATTGAATTTTCTATTGGAATGGAAAGTTGAAAAATTTTATAAAAAAATTTAAGCAGGAAAAGTTAACAAAAACCAACCTACAAAAAATCGAAAAATCAAAGATATTTAAATTTTGTTCTAAATTGCGCATTACTTTTTTCAGAGCAAAGATACGCTCAAGACATGCATGAACAAAGTAAAGTAGAGTTTTTAGGCCATAATATGACATGTTTAAAAAGACATATTATTTCAAAATTGACAGAGATATAGCCATTCAAACTTTACCATTTCTTATCATTTTTCGCAGTTTTTGCCCGAAAGCCAATTTTTTTGCTACTTTATGACAAATTTTACATTCCTAGCACATAGTACCAAATCTTATGTTAATTGGACCAGCCGTTCGGTCTGTAGGTCTGAAAGCATTTAAAAACAGCCGAAAAACGAAATTGCGAACTTACACCCTTTTTTATAAATTCTCTATAGTTGTAATGTAATATTATATCAAAATTTTGATTTCGAACATTTTTACGAAAGTGAAAATTGCCATATTGTACCGAAAAAGGGACTTTCGGGCCAAAACTGTGAAAAATTATAAGAAATCATAAGGTTTGAATGGGAATATCTCTGTCAATTTTGAACAAATATTAATTTTTGAACATGCCATATTAAAGCCGTAAGACTTAAGCTTATTTTGTTCATGCATGTCTTGAGCGTATCTTTGCTCCGAAAAAAGTTATGCGCAATATAGGAAAAAATTTAAAAATCTTTGATTTTTTGATTTTTTTTATGTTGGTTTTTGTTTACTTTTTCCTGCTTAATTTTTTTTATAAAATTTTCCAAACTATCCATTTCGATAGAAAATTTAATTTTGAACAAAAATTATTGTATGCAAAATTGTCAAATTCGGCTTAGTTTTCAAGTTATACCAAAAATACTGAAAAGTGGCCAGTGTGACCATTCTCTCAGAAACGCATGGGTGAATTTAGTAGCATTTTCGGTTTTAAGCATGCTTATGGACCAAACAAACATATTCAATAATAAAAACCCTTGCACGTAATTGTTCCTTTTTAAAAGGTCTATTCAATAGGCTATTAGGCATGTTCAGAAAAATGAGATCTTGGATCAGCAAACCTCTCCTCAAAAATTTTTTTCAGTTTTGCCGTCAAATTACTGACGGAGCAAAATGAAAGCAAACGACATGTTCATCTTCATAAGTGCCTCTATGAATGGTTGTTGTTGTGAAAGGCGCATCCGGTGAGAAACGTTGATGTTATGTGTGAGAGAAAGAGAACGAAGATTTCACCCTAAATCTATCGAAGCAACACTTTCAACAATAAATCTTTGGCATGAGCGCCAGGCATGATGAATTTTGTATTGTGCAAGTGACAGGTGTATGTATTGCGTGAGATAGGGAAGGATATTTTGAAACTGAAAGCATTTTTTCTACATAGTGCAGACACAGGACTTTCAGTAAAATGAAAGCGTATACACACACTAATATACTTTTGATGGATTCATTTTTTGGCATTGTGCTTTATCAAACTCCACTTATCTTCAAGTCTGCAAATGCAGAAGCATGTAAATTTACCACACATCTATGTAAATCAACCGTCATCCTCTTGTAAAAAACGATGTGGGTTAGTGCGAAAACAATGCTATATATCCATCTCTTTTTATCTTTTGTTTACTTATTTTTCATGTACGACCTGTCTCTTTTCCTTACACTGCTGACAGGTCAGAGTGAAAACTTATATCTATGTTATTGAAATAAACCTCCAAAGAAACTTAGATCCCATGTTGTTTTTGTAATAAGTGCTAAGAGATGACCTCGACCCAGACCCGGAGAAAATAATATGCAGCTTTTAATAAAATTATGAAAAAAAAAAACAAACCAAATGTTTCTTGCAATATGATTTTCAGAACTATCTCAAAATTATAACTGAATGAATTCTATATTAAATATAAAACTTTATAATATTTATTGGTGCGAGAGGTCTCGCACGGGTAGGCTAGTCTATGACATAAATTTTGTGATGCCATTTTCTCAAAAAGTATTGGACCGATTTGGATAAATTTTATGTGGTTGGAAAGCTATTGTCGCGGGGAGTGTGCGAATCAAAAAATTAAACACTGCGGGTCCATTTTAGCTATGTACCATTTTATACTGCCGCTCACTGTGCACATTCAAAAAATTAAAGGAGATGGCCAAAAAAAAACTCAGAGTCGACAGAAAAAATTCATATGCAGTTTTTGAAGGCTGAATAAGTACATTCAAAATATGTAATCGTTAGATCGAAAAACCATCGGGGATCTTTTATATTTAGAAATTAAAAGTTCGAATTAACATTAATGCACAATTTGTTGGAAAAAATATTTTCTGATTTGGAGATAATGGGGAAGAAAGTTTGGTTTCTATTGTTAAATATAAACACAAAACTAAAAAATTAATTGAGTAAGCAAAAACTGTTATAATTATAGCAAAACAAATACGATTTCAAGCTACATTTATGTATATTAGATACTTGTATTATTATACTTTGTGAGGATGGAACAAATAATTAGTGTTATTTATTGAATTTTTGGTTTTTGTTTTTTTTAATTTGGTCTAAAAGCTTTTTGTATTTTTTTAACTTAACGTCTGGTTTTTGCATCTTTTTTGTTTGCAATTTTTTTTTTGTTGATAAACTACCATCTTCTTTATTCTTTGTTTAAATGGCTAAAAATTACCATGGTGTGAAACAAAAAAATCGTCAATATCTCACACGCAACTTCTTTCATTTCATTTTATTAACTGTCTTTTATACAAACAAAAAACAATATGAAGGGGATTTTCGTATTCCTAGGCGTATTTGTGGGCTCATAGCTCCTATACTATATGGATTTCGGGGTTAAAATAAAAAAAAATAAAATTGTTTTTTGCTTCAATTTTCAAATATTTTATATATAGTTTTCATTTTTTGATTGGCGTCGAATATAGAAACGAGGTGGGGACGAGACTAGTTTTAGTAAAACGACTATCGTAATAAGAGTGAATTTTAATTTGACCTGCGCGTTAAACAGAGAACGGTTAGTGGCGTTCTTTGAAAATCTACAACCTGAATTTGCCCGTGGTTTTCCATTCAGCAAACGAAAAAAAAGTTGAGAAACTTGCAAGTACCAAATTGTTTTTTGTAAATCGCGTGACATGAATTCGTTTTAGTCGATCGGTTTCGTATCTTTACTAATGTTATAGTTCTACCTTAACCTTAAATTTAAAAACTTCTGCCTCACTTGGCCATCTCTTTTCAAGAGATGAGAGTGAGATACAAAAAAACAATAAATCTTCAAAATGATTCGCCTCACGTGAAGCTTGGAGCCTGTTTAGATTGGGAAAATTGAGTCCGGACTCGTGAGTCTCATCGTGTCTACATTAGAAAATTTGAGGCGCCTCAAAACATATAGAAGCAACAACAACTTCAATGTTTTGCGCATTGAAACAACAACAAAATGAGACTCATGAGTCGGATGTTTATGTTTTCTTCATGCCTCACGACATCCCTGACCCCCCACTTCTCTTGCTCAGAAAACACCGTGAGACCAGTCTCAGCCTTCCCAATCTAAACAGCGTCTTGTCTGAACACCGTCAAAGGAAGCACCATCAGCGCATGTGTAAACACCCGATCTATTGTACTAGATTTTTCATTGTGAATGAAAGAATATAAGATTGAGTGCGAGTGACATCGATATATGTACATTTCTTCCACTTGCACTCTTCTTGCCGAAAAATGTAACACGCCGTCTCCATTGGAGATACATTTATCGCAATCGCAATAGCAATAGCAAATAGCAGATAGCAGACGAACTGTCAGATTTTCTTCGGTGGGCATTTCATCGCATACCAAATGACAGTTCCGCTTGCGATAAAGCAAGCGATGAATAGCTTGCGTGAGAGCATACTATCTATCGCATGCTATGAAAATATAGCTGCGATATTGGTCTCCACTTGCTATAATGAAAGCATGCTTTAAAGCTAGTGGAGACCGCATGTTACATGCGGCTTTACTAGCGATAAATTCATAGCATGCTTTAGACGGTGTCCACATTGGGTATGAAAAAGTGGATTTTTAATGACTTTTCAGTATTCATATCTCGCTCCCACTCCTTCATTGAAGTGAGATGTGAATACTGAAAAGTCATTAAAAATCCACTTTTTCATACCCAATGTGGACACCGTCTTAAAGCATGCTTTCATTATAGCAAGTGGAGACCAATATCGCAGCTATATTTTCATAGTATGCGATAGATAGTATGCTTTTACGCAAGCTATTCATCGCTTGCTTTAAGTGCAATAATGCTCTGAACGTATCTCTTTGTATCCAACGTCATCGTAGCTCTGTCTTCACTATACTAAAAAGGTATTCGATGAAATGCCCACCGAAGAAAATCTGACAGTTCGTCTGCTATCTGCTATTTGCTATTGCTATTGCGATTGCGATGCATTTATCTCCAATGGAGACGGCGTGTTAACAAACAAATTTCCCCATTACGATTACGACAACTTTGTGAGTGCGAGTATAAATGAAAGAGGACAAAAATGCTTCCCCTTTTGGTAACTTTTTAATTATAGACCAATTAACAAAATTTCGACAATTCATCAAAAAATCTTTGAGGGAACAAGCTGGTTTTAGAGAAGGATTTTCCACGACATTCCACCTACAGACGATAAATCAAATAATAGAAAAATACAACTAATTCAGACAACCGGTGTACCTGTTGAAAATGGAATTTTGACTTTAGCAAAGCTTTTGACTCCATCGAACATGAATGGACTGCATTAGCATTAAAATTAACACGACCGTCATCAAAACAATAAAAAACATATAAAATAATAATACAGCACGAATTAAAACAGACACAATAGGACGACAGTTTAAAACTACAAGAGAGTTCGAAAAGAAGACCCACTATCACCTCCATTATTCTGCAGTCTTAGAAGACATTTTTCAAGAGACGAATTGGAACCAAAAATATGGGTTATATATATGGGGACAGCTCTGAAATAATTTGCGGTTTGTCGACGATATAGTCCTTCTTTTGACGAACGCAAAACACTTCCAGGAAATGCTGACCGATCTAACAAACTTACAAACTTATGTAACAACTACGGACTTTACATTAGCCCTGTTTTTTTTTATTGCATTTTTATCTTCGCTTGGAAAAAAGTAGCATGTTAAATACAACAACAATACGGAACTATACCAGTTTGTTGTTGTAATTAACATGCTACTTTTTTCTAAGCGAAGGCGAAGATAAAAATGCACTAAAAAACAGGGCTATTAACAAATCAAAAACTAAATGACAAATTATATAAGAAATGACATCATATTAGACAGTACGAAAATCAAGTTTGTTGAAGACTACATTTACTTGGGATAGTTAAAGTCGTTCAAGGATCAAGAGGCAAACAAATAGATAGACGTATTATCAATAGTTGGAAACAATTCTGGAGTTTAAAACAACAACTTTAACTATCGGCCCCAAGCAAGGAAACACAAAAATACATAGGTACTTGACTCCGCTTTTTTTTGCCGATAATGACTTACGGACTCCAAACTCTCAGTTTAACCTCCAGTTCACTCGATTAAATGAGAATCTGTAAAACTCCATCTTGAAGGAAAATACTTAACATACGACTAATACAAAGAGTAAGAAACAATGAAATCAGAAGAAGAACAGAGATAATAGACGTAGTCGAAAGATTAAGAAGGCTAAAATAGAGTTGGGCAGGACATATATCAAGAATACAGGACCAAAGATGGACATAGAATCATGCTTCTGCAACTTCAAACTTTATATCAAAGGCGTGCTAGTAATAATTTAATATTTTTTTCACCAACTAATCAGTGGCGAAATTGATGCTCCTGACTTATTAGCATGTATAGGTATTAAATCCCACGGGGGATCCCACCACCTACGAAGATTTGAACTTTTCATGTTCCTTTTCATAGAACCAATTATGGTATTCACGAGCCTCTTAATCGTATCTACAAACTTTTTAATTTGAACGCTGTCTCTGTTGATTTTAACATAAGTAAAGTAGGATTAAAAACGTTGTTGCGAACCAGTGCTCCACTCTTTTGAATTTCTACGTCTTGGTTATATCTTACCTTATTTAAATGTTTTATGTTCTGTGTCTAATTTAGTAAATAGTTTAAATTTGTTTATTTATGAGCTTGTGTAAGCTCTGCTTAATCTACTAACCACCAACACATGCACTCATGATGAGCCTCTGATTGTAAAATGCAGCTAACTTTAAGCTCATTACAACACAGAATACTGAAGTTTAAAAGATAACTACTAAATGGAAGCCACAAGAAATCCCAAGGCCATTAGGAAGACCCAAGAAGAGATGGTCCGATGACCTTGACCAAATAAAACCAAAACTGGTTTAACATCGGAAAAAATAGGGAACAATGGGCAGGTTTGGGGGAGGCTCATGCCAGAGTTTAATTAAACTTATGTAACCACACTTAAATAATTTGAATTATTTTTTTATTTTTTGTTATGTATAATTAAAATACAAGAAGATTATAAATAGATCCAAGCAATAATAACGTGAACATTTAAACAGAAGAATATTATTTTCCAATTTTCTTCAAATTAAAAATATTTAAAAATGGTGAAAAAAAGCTTATAATAATTATAATAACTAGCCTACCCGTGCGAGACCTCTCGCACCAATAAAAATAAAAAGTGCTCATAAAGTTATGTATTTATATAGAATTCATTCAGTTATAATTTTGAGATAATTTAAAAATTAAATTGCAAGAAGCATTTGGTTTGTTTTCTTTTTCATAATTTGTTTAATAGCTGCATTTTATTATCTCCGGGTCTGGGTTGAGGCTATCTTTTAATACTTATTACAAAAACAACATGGGATCTAGACTTCTATCGAAGTTAATTTCAATAACATAGATATAAGTTTTCACTTTGACCAGGAGGTGGCTATTTACCATTGTTAATCATGTCACCGATTTGTCAGCAGTGTAATGCTACATTTCCAAGTAACGCTAATCTGAGAGTTAATAAGATTTACCTCAAATCTTCTTTTAATCTCGAAGATTTACCATACAAATATATTTCGTATATCTTGAAGATTGGAAATTAATTTTTTTAAATCTTCCTAGGACAAATACTTTTACAAATCAAACTCACTATGCGCCCGAGTAATAATATAATATTTAATAATATTATATTAATTATAATAATTTTTTTCACCAACTTATCAGTGGCGAAATTGATGCTCCTGACTTATTAGCATGTATAGGTATTAAATCCCGCGGGGGATCCCACCACAAACAAATTTCCCCATTACGATAACGACAACTTTGTGAGTGCGAGTATAAATGAAAAAGGACAAAAATGCTTCCCCTTTTGGTAACTTTTTAATTATAGACCAATTAACAAAATTTCGACAATTCATCAAAAAATCTTTGAGGGAACAAGCTGGTTTTAGAGAAGGATTTTCCACGACATTCCACCTACAGACGATAAATCAAATAATAGAAAAATACAACTAATTCAGACAACCGGTGTACCTGTTGAAAATGGAATTTTGACTTTAGCAAAGCTTTTGACTCCATCGAACATGAATGGACTTCATTAGCATTAAAATTAACACGACCGTCATCAAAACAATAAAAAACATATAAAATAATAATACAGCACGAATTAAAACAGACACAATAGGACGACAGTTTAAAACTACAAGAGAGTTCGTAAAGGAGACCCATCTATCACCTCCATTATTCTGCAGTCTTAGAAGACATTTTTCAAGAGACGAATTGGAACCAAAAATATGGGTTATATATATTGGGACAGCTCTGAAATAATTTGCGGTTTGTCGACGATATAGTCCTTCTTTTGACGAACGCAAAACACTTCCATGACCGATCTAACAAACTTACAAACTTATGTAACAACTACGGACTTTACATTAGCCCTGTTTTTTTTATTGCATTTTTATCTTCGTTTAGAAAAAAGTAGCATGTTAAATACAACAACAATACGGAACTATACCAGTTTGTTGTTGTAATTAACATGCTACTTTTTTCTAAGCGAAGGCGAAGATAAAAATGCACTAAAAAACAGGGCTATTAACAAATCAAAAACTAAATGACAAATTATATAAGAAATGACATCATATTAGACAGTACGAAAATCAAGTTTGTTGAAGACTACATTTACTTGGGATAGTTAAAGTCGTTCAAGGATCAAGAGGCAAACAAATAGATAGACGTATTATCAATAGTTGGAAACAATTCTGGAGTTTAAAACAACAACTTTAACTATCGGCCCCAAGCAAGGAAACACAAAAATACATAGGTACTTGACTCCGCTTTTTTTTGCCGATAATGACTTACGGACTCCAAACTCTCAGTTTAACCTCCAGTTCACTCGATTAAATGAGAATCTGTAAAACTCCATCTTGGAGGAAAATACTTAACATACGACTAATACAAAGAGTAAGGAACAATGAAATCAGAAGAAGAACAGAGATAATAGACGTAGTCGAAAGATTAAGAAGGCTAAGATAGAGTTGGGCAGGACATATATCAAGAATACAGGACCAAAGATGGACATAGAATCATGCTTCTGCAACTTCAAACTTTATATCAAAGGCGTGCTAGTAATAATTTAATATTTTTTTTGACCAACTTATCAGTGGCGTAATTGATGCTCCTGACTTATTAGCATGTATAGGTATTAAATCCCGCGGGGGATCCCACCACCTACGAAGATTTGAACTTTTCATGTTCCTTTTCATAGAACCAATTATGGTATTCACGAGCCTCTTAATCGTATCTACAAACTTTTTAATTTGAACGCTGTCTCTGTTGATTTTAACATAAGTAAAGTAGGAAACGTTGTGGTAGCTAGTACGCAGTTCCCGCATCTCGATATTCATAAGGGGACATGGCGAGTTCCTGGTCAATCAACCACCAACCAAATTGACCACATTGCGATCGACGCAAGGCACTCATCCAGTATAAAGGATATCCGAACGTTCCGAGGAGCCAACGTTGACTCGGACCACTACCTCGTTGTAGCAAAGGTAATGCTACGGATATCCAGACCAAAGCCAAAACAGGGAAATACTGTCAGGAAGTTCAACGTCGGACGGCTACAGTCGCAAGAAATCGCCAGGTCCTTTTCCGATCGAGTCTCTCGCGCCCTCTTAACTAGTCCTTTTTCGCCAACTGCAAACATCGAGAACCAGTGGAAAAACTGCCAGGAAGCCATCAGAGATGCCGCCTCTGACGTGCTGGGCTTCGCACGACCACCACAGCGAAACCCCTGGTTCGACGAGGAATGCCGGCAAGTACATGCAGCCAAACAACAGGCATACAAAGCGGCGCTGCATAGAAGGACCAGAGCTGCTCGCGAGCTCTACGAGCAGAAGAGGAAAGAGGAACACAAGCTTCTTAGAAAGAAAAAGAAAGAGCATGAGAAGCGCGCGATCGAGGAATTAGAGGGATGCCACTGCAGGAATGAAGTTCGGAAGTTTTACCAAAAAGTAAAAAGAACCTCCCAAGGTTACAAACCCCGAACCGAAGCCTGCAAGGACGATCAGGGGAGCATCGTGGTGGAATCGCAGTTGGTGCTGAGGATATGGAAAAATCATTTCTGCAAATTGTATAACGGCGATGACGAACCGAATTCCGCTACCATGCAAATTGCACCATTCAACCTGGGCGACGTAGGCCAACAATTCCGTCCACCCGATCTTGACGAAGTGAGGATAGCCATATCTAAACTTAAGTCCAATAAAGCTGCTGGAGCTGATGGCCTTGCGGCTGAGCTATTCAAAGCGGCTGGCGATGAATTGGTTAGGAGTATGCACCAGCTCATCTGTAAAATATGGTCGGAAGAAAGCATGCCCGATGAATGAAACCTCAGTATTGTTTGCCCGATCCTCAAGAAAGGCGATCCTCTGGACTGCACCAACTACAGAGGCATCAGTCTTCTTAATATCGCCTACAAGATCTTCTCTGCCGTACTTTGTGAACGCCTGAAGCCATTCGTCAACAACCTGATAGGTCCATATCAGTGTGGCTTTAGGCCTAGGGAAGTCCACCATCGACCAAATATTCGCACTACGGCAGATCTTGGAGTTCCAAATCGATACTCACCACCTTTTTATCGATTTCAAGGCCGCGTATGACAGCATCTATAGAGACGAGCTATATAGAGCAATGTCTAGTTTTGGCATCCCTGCTAAACTCGTCCGTTTGTGCAGGATAACGATGGAGAATGCACACTGCTCCATCAAGGTCGGCAAAGACCTCACCGACACCTTTGATGTCAAAAAAGGTTTTAGGCAAGGCGACGCGCTGTCATGCGACTTCTTCAACATCGTTCTTGAAAGAATAGTGCAAAACTCTCACGTCAACACCAGAGGCACAATCTTTCAAAAGTCCGTCCAATTACTCGCTTACGCTGACGACATTGACTTAATCGGACGAACAAAGCGTGATGTCAGTGGTGCTTTTGTGAGCATTGAGAAGGAAGCCAAGAAAATGGGTCTAACGGTGAATGAAAGCAAAACAAAATATATGCTGTCCACAAGAAAGGACACCCAACACCGACGTCTCGGACAGAACATCACTATAGACAGCTAGAATTTTGAGCTAGTCAGAGACTTTGTCTACCTAGGATCCGCTATAAACTCAGCGAACGACACCAGCGCTGAGATCAAACGAAGAATTACTCTTGCCAATCGCTGTTTCTTTGGGCTAAGAAGGCAATTGAGAAGCAAAGCCCTCTCTCGAGCAACTAAACTGTCCCTGTATAAGACGCTTATCATACCGGTCCTGATGTATGGTGCAGAAGCATGGACACTGCTAACAGTGGATGAGAACGCGTTAGGCTGTTTTGAGAGGAAAATTCTCCGGGTGATTTTTGGTCCCGTCTGCATAGATGGGGAATGGAGAAGAAGATACAACAACGAACTGTATGGGCTGTACAGCGACACCGACCTAGCCACAAAGGTGAAAAGCCAACGACTGAGATGGCTGGGTCATCTAGAGCGAATGGACACCAATGCTCCGGCCCGGAAAGTCTTTGAATCCAACCCCGTAGGACAACGCAGTAGAGGTGGACAGCGTAAAAGGTGGCGCACGCAAGTGGAAGAGGACCTAAACCAACTTGGCGTGCGAAACTGGAGACAGCTAGCTAGAAACCGAGCCGGCTGGAAGAAGCTTGTTGGTTGAGGCCCTGGTCCACCCCGGACTGTAGTGCCACCTTAAGTAAGTAAGTAAGTAAAGTAGGATTAAAAACGTTGTTGCGAACCAGTGCTCCACTCTTTTGAATTTCTACGTCTTGGTTATATCTTACCTTATTTAAATGTTTTATGTTCTGTGTCTAATTTAGTAAATAGTTTAAATTTGTTTATTTATGAGCTTGTGTAAGCTCTGCTTAATCTACTAACCACCAACACATGCACTCATGATGAGCCTCTGATTGTAAAATGCAGCTAACTTTAAGCTCATTACAACACAGAATACTGAAGTTTAAAAGATAACTACTAAATGGAAGCCACAAGAAATCCCAAGGCCATTAGGAAGACCCAAGAAGAGATGGTCCGATGATCTTGACCAAATAAAACCAAAACTGGTTTAACATCGGGAAACATAGGGAACAATGGGCAGCTTTGGGGGAGGCTCATGCCAGAGTTTAATTAAACTTATGTAACCACACTTAAATAATTTGAATTATTTTTTTATTTTTTGTTATGTATAATTAAAATACATAGAAGATTATAAATAGATCCAAGCAATAATAACGTGAACATTTAAACAGAAGAATATTATTTTCCAATTTTCTTCAAATTAAAAATATTTAAAAATGGTGATAAAAAGCTTATAATAATTATAATAACTAGCCTACCCGTGCGAGACCTCTCGCACCAATAAAAATAAAAAGTGCTCATAAAGTTATGTATTTATATAGAATTCATTCAGTTATAATTTTGAGATAATTTAAAAATTAAATTGCAAGAAGCATTTGGTTTGTTTTCTTTTTCATAATTTGTTTAATAGCTGCATTTTATTATCTCCGGGTCTGGGTTGAGGCTATCTTTTAATACTTATTACAAAAACAACATGGGATCTAGACTTCTATCGAAGTTAATTTCAATAACATAGATATAAGTTTTCACTTTGACCAGCAGGTGGCTATTTACCATTGTTAATCATGTCACCGATTTGTAGTGTAATGCTACATTTCCAAGTAACGCTAATCTGAGAGTTAATAAGATTTACCTAAAATCTTCTTTTAATCTCGAAGATTTACCATACAAATATATTTCGTATATCTTGAAGATTAGAAATTAATTTTTTTAAATCTTCCTAGGACAAATACTTTTACAAATCAAACTCACTATGCGCCCGAGTACGTTGCATTTTTTTTTTTTTTTTTTTTTTGTATTGAAAACTGGTAACAAGTAAGCTGAAATTTAGTATACTGATAGCTTATATAAACAGTTATACGAACAAAATATTTTTTAAAAATGTTTGCAGCAGTGCATCAAATTGAACGTGCATGTGCGTTGCATTTTTTTTGTGTAGAAAATTAATATCAGGATAATTGAGTACTCGCATAGCAATAGCTTACATAACCAACTCCGAAAAAAATAGTCAACTGAACTTAAAAAGATGCAAAAGCCAGCAGCTTTTGAGTTGAAGATGCACTGCATCGCATTTTGAGTGATTTATACATTAAATCGCGTTAATTTTTTTGTATACAAAACTGATTTCAGATAAGTTGAGCACGGGCATAGTAGTAGCTAAAATATACAGCTAAAAGAAAAAAAGAAAGAAATTAACTTCCAGTGGAGGTTAAACCAGCAGCTTTGCAGTTGAAATGCACTGCATCGCATTTCGAGTGATTTTTGCATACAAAAGCTTTGGGCATGGGTATAGTGTAGCAAGTATGAGAAGGTGTGAATTCTAAAATTCGTATGACATTTCTTTGAGTGTTGTGGACTGGCATGCTTGTTGGTGCTCGGCTCGAGCTCGCCGGAACGGTGTGGGAACTTGTCCACGCAACTCAATCCCCCCTACTACAAAACACATATCATGCCATTGTTAACAATAATTTAAATCAATAGAAGATTGAATTAAATGAAAATCGGACGGACATTTACCTCTAGAAGGCGCTGTGGTGTTAATCAGCGTGTGGCCTAACCCACCCTACCATGGAAGTTCAGTGGCCATATTATTGAACTGCCCCTTTGCTCAGACTCACCTTTTCTTCTCCGCTCAGTTCGTTTCCACCGATCTCGTCACCTTCTGCATCCCCTAAAAAGGAAAGCCTTAACAAGCCATCAAGCTATTTGCTTGACAAAGAAAAACGTTATTTCAACCATGATGGTGCGATTTACAAATCAAATTTTTATTAATTTTGGGCTTCATAAAAAAATACATTAGACGTTTTAATTAATAAATTTACCAATTTAAACAGTACAAAAAAGAATAATGATGGTAACCCTAAACAAAAAGGAAAATCTTAGTAGCAAAATAAATAACTAATTAGCTATAACCACGGGATAAATTTTATTTCTAAAAGAAAAATAAGTATTGAGGAATTTTATTTTAACAAACGATTTTCGCGGTATCACCTAGCTTCCTCCTTCACTCATTTCGGGAAAGAAAACCTTTTCCAATCACAAAAAAAATACAAACAAAAAATGCACTTATGTGCACTATCAGACTTCCTACCTAAACCGAGCTCAATAAAGGGTAGAATTTCTGATAGGATTTGTCTAAAACTAATTTCTTTATTAATAAGTATGTCAAAGGGGAAACCAAATTTAACCACCACTTAAACAAATGAATACATATATAAAATAAAATTCCTATGAATACCCTTACACAAAAGTGTTGAATTTAAGTTAACAAAAAAAAATAACATTAAGAAACCCACAAACAAAAAAATGGGTTAGAAAATGAAGAATGTTATCGCACCAACAAAAAAAAAATAATAATAATACAAAATTTAAGGGTTCTTCGTAACAATTGTTCCATATACTTAATATCACATGTCACGTAAAGTATATAATATATAAGTATGGTGCAGTATATATACATATATACGATATAAGGGATACTATAAGATGGCTCCTTTTTTTTTTGCTTAACTTTAAACTTAACTTTTGATTTTGGCGTAAAATACGAAAGAAGAATAAAGATACAAAAAGAACAGGTTTTTTTTAGGACTCAAAGCAGCGTCGCAAATTTTCGCACCTCCTTCAGTTAATCGTTCCTTGAATAATTAACTTGGCTTATGGAAAAGAGGGGTGGGCGATCACGACTCCTGGGTTTGGTAGTCTGTGATCGCCAAACTGCATGAAATCCTAGCGAGAAATAATTTAACTTTGTTTTTATATTCTTTTATAATTAAACTAATTATAAAAAAAGAATTAAAATTGACACAAGAAATAAAAGGTAATCTTTTCTTTCCTTTTTTTTTGTCAACCAAACACTCACCAGAATTTAATATTGTTGAAGCTTAATAATTCCACTATATGCTATATGCATAGAGGTAGGTTGCTATATGTATATATAGTACTTTGGGTTGGTATACGGAATATACTCGTGTTCTCTATAAATCAGGTTTCTTAAATTTTAAATTTACCACTAATTCAAATTGACTTACTAGTTTTCTTATAGTAGCACAGTATATTTTAACAATTGTAGTTCGTATTTATTTTGTCTCGTTATTATACTTAAACAAATATATTCAAACTTAATTATTTTTGTTTTTTTTTTTTGTTATAGGTATGTGTATGTTTGTATAATTTTCTTGTTTAAATTATATTTCTTAGTTATAACTTTAGGTTTTATTGTAAGCTATGTTTTTGCCGTCTTTAACGTACGACGGTTCCTATAACTATGCTTAGGGAAGGGAGCCAGAATTTCAAATTCTATTTGTTCCTTCAATCCGCTCAACGGCTTAATCATTTGATTTGAGCCGCCAATCAAATTTATCCACATAAATCATCCTATATAATTCGCAAACGGTGCACTTATATAAAATCGATAACGTGTAAATCGAATTTGCACGTCTTCGATTTTATTCCTAGATACCACGACATCTATGCTTCAATCTATCAAAAATAAATCTTTTGGTGGCGGCCATCATTCTTCTTACTAAAATTTTAGTATCTCTATGTTGGTATTATTTATCTCAAAACAAAACAAAAAAATTAAAAAAAAAGTGGCGTAGGTACTTGAATAATTTTGTTTGCGTTCGACGGTAGCCGAGCAAATTAAATTTATAGTTATAGCTTTTAATCATATTTATGACAAAACAAAACTGTTGACGATTTTAATAAAAAAAAACTTCGTCTCGTCGACTAGTAATAAAACAAGAATTGTTTTATTTAAATTTTGTTTTGGCCGTCGCAGTAGTCAATTCATAGTTCACACGGGGGTGCGGCGGCGGCTGCAAGGAAGGCCTAACCAAATATATAAAAAAAATAAAAAAAAGAACTGAAGATCATGACCTTATTGTCCATTGGTTGGGTGAAGGGCTATTTGTGCAGTGCACTGAGCACCTGAGATAAGCGAATGCTGTAGTGCTACCTGCCTTTTGTTCCAGGTGGTTGGTGTCCACAACAAAGCACTGGTCACGATGGAGAATTTTTCTACAGCGGGAACAATGAATTGGACGCCACCATTACTAGGAAATGATATGTATAATATGTATTCCATAAGTATCTTGAGTTCAATCCTAAGCATTTCGCTTTAACAAAAATAAACAAACTAGGAGGTGTGAAAACTTAAATAAAATATTTATATTAATAAATGCAAGTTGAAGCGGTATAATTATGTGTTTCTGTTTTTTGGTTCAAGATGGATCATGAAGGTATACTGAAAAGTGTACAGGGGGTATCGGTTAAAATCCTTACGTTAAGAAAATAATGATTCGGTGGAAATTTCTTGTTTTAAATTGTGAATAATAGGGTTTTATAATGTGGGGAAGAACCCTCACAAGCCGGGCTGAGATCCTTTGTACCTATGGTGATTGAGATTGTATCTGATATCTATTTATTTATTTAGGAACTAATTTTAATTTTCTTATTATTGATTGACTACTATAACAACCAAGATATATGGCTCCTGCTTAGTCATATACGTCTCGTATAATCGAATATATATAAAATGATGCGATTATTTACTTTACAGTTGTATTGTTTATTAATGAGATTTCGCAAAGGTTTTCATATCATGCTAAAGACACTTTCGCAAATAAAATTACTAAGTTGTTGAACTATACTACTTGATACTCTAATTAATCGATAACCAATTACATAATTTAATAGGCATTCTAAGCAATAAGAAAATAGTATTACAAAGAATAACAAAAAAAATAGTGATATAAATAGGTACATAGGTACATAAGGAAACAATTTAAATAGTTATACTCAAGAGTAGATAAATAAATGAACGAATGAATAGATAACTCAACAAAAAAATTGAATAAATTAACAAATAAATAAATAAATTAACGAATAATTAAATTAACAGTTAATAAATAAATAGGTTAAAAAAAATCAATCAATTAACGAATAAATATATCTAAATTAACGAATAAATGGATTAACAAATAAGTAAATTAGTAAATAAGTTATAAAAAAAATCAAGAACGAACGAAAAAATAAATTAATTAACGAATAAATAAATAAGCAAATAGGTAAATTAAAGATGTAAGCTAACAAATAAATATTTAAGCAAATTAACGAATAAATGCAACAGTTTAACTAGTAACTAAATGAATCGCAAATAAATTAATAAGTAAATAATTAATTTAACAAATAAATAAACAAATTAACAAAAAAAAGGTAAATTAGGTAAAATAAACTATTAGGGAGTTAATTAACCAACAAATAAATAGTAAATGTATAAATAAAAAAAAATAGACTAATCAATGCTACTTAACCTAATATTGCAACCTAAACCCAATGTAAATAAATAAAATATCACAGTGCTGGCTTGATTTAATGTTTTAATGAAGACTTGAAACAAAAAAAATCACTAGTCGGAAGGACTTCACTGATTTAATAAATAATCGATAAACTAATATAAAATGAACTAGTATGGCAACAAATAATTGAAAAATATACGAATAAATATAGCTATGAAACCAAAAATCTTGAAATAAATACTTTAACAAATTTAAATGCATAATCCTGTAGGTATAACAAAATACATTTACGAGAATAATATACAAAAAGGTATTAAATACGTAAATATCAAGATATCGCAATAAAAAAAATAATATGGGAAACTGAATTTTATTTCACTACTTGATATCTTTAGCTTGATAAGTATCAGGAATACCTATTGAACTGTAGTAACACAAATTAAAACAAAACAAACAAATGTTCAAAGTCCAATATGAACTTTTCCTACGATTTGAGATATCTCTCATGATTTCAAAGTCAGATTTGGAATTTCTGAATTGACGCGTACTCGTATAAGGCAACACTGGACACTCTGGTCTGAACTTTGACATTCGAAAATACCAATACTCTTCTTGGGCCGATCCTGAGGGCATAGAATGAAAGTGTTTTAAAATCTCAGTCCAATGAAGAAACTTAAAACAAAAACTATAGTCCTTAACGGATATCTTTTCTAGCATACCATCAAATTGTATACTCAATTGGTCGACTTGAATCGGGAAGCTACTCCCTTTCCCTGAATTTGAATCGTCATATGGATTTGGCAAATCGTCATGGTAACCGTTACCGAATTTAACATCCGGTTGGTATTGAGGTAAATGGGCTCGCTGTGTGAATTCCAAGTTTTTAACAGGTTTTAAACTATAAAGAGGTTGAGATACCTGAGCTGATGCTTTCTCTTGGAGATTTTGAACTACAGGTTGTGATACTTGTTCATATTTTTGGTGGTGATTTTGTACTTGAACAGAATCCTTTTTGATTGTGTTTAAGTTTGAAGGGATTTCATGAATTGTAATTTCCTGTACAGGGTCAGGACGAACTACAGAATTGATCTCACCCAAAAATTCTAAGAAATTATCTTTAAAAGATTTTTTGATAATATCGGAGATATCTGACGTCAAAGCTTCTGCATAAGATGAAAATGCATTAACAATTGCAAGATTTATATAAGCTTTGATATCAGCTGGTATCATGTGTGTACTATTTACGCCTCCATCTATTTCTGCTGTTTCCATCTTGGTTGTTTTATGATTATTACTTTATATCGAAAATTTTTAAGTAATGGTAATAGAAAGTATTTCGGATTTTTTGTTTCTGTTTTTTTTTTTTTGTTTTTTTTTTTTTAATGTTGAAAGAAAGAATGTATGTATTTGTAAGTTTAAGAAATTAGGGTATGCTTTGAATATTTCTTTAGATGTAAGACATGTTATGTATATAAGAGTACCTATATTATAGGTGTTATGTAATTTTGTATATATAGGTATATATACCTAAAGCAAATTTTATATTTATATAATTATATACATACATAGGTATTTCAACTTTTTTAAATTAATTGTTATTAATTGTTTATGTTTTTATGTTAGAATAGGATTTTTTTGAATAAACTTGAAAACACACTTTTTTCACAAAATTCGTATATCGTATTCGTATTTTCTTGTTTTGTGTTCATTTATCACTGCGGGGATGCTTCGGGTAAGTGTTTCGGTGAAAGAGTCTTTTTATTGACGACTGTTGAACTGAGTTGGAGAAGGTAGAATTCTTGAATTCAGACTGTCGGACGGACTATTGTTGAAGAATTCCCTCTAGTGGTAAATATTTACATATAATTTTAACAAAGGACATACTCGCTGCGCTATCTGCTCCCGCAATTCTAGACAAGCCTGAGACTTTTGCTAGAAGACATGAAGTCAGATAGGCAACACATAAATCGAAGGATAAAAAGGATGAAGAAAATTGTGCAACAGTTGTGACACTACGTCATCTAACTGGCCACAATTCTTTGTCGGAAAAACGAGACAGAGGAGAGAAAATTGAAAAATGAGAAAGATAGAAAAGTTAAATATGTACACTTAAGGGATAGGTAAAGACAAGACAAAACATAGTTTAATTGTTGTCGTCATCATCTTCTTGTTATCTCGTCGCAAATGAAAGTGGTATGTCTGAGACTTTCCCGATCATGACATACGAGTTGCCGAAGATGATGACGAAGACAATTAGGGGATATTAAAATTGGGAAAAAGGTAAACGAAAACAAAGCCCCACGTTGGGCGCCATTTGTAGCAAGTATGAGAAGGTGTGAATTCTAAAATTCGTATGACATTTCTTTGAGTGTTGTGGACTGGCATGCTTGTTGGTGCTCGGCTCGAGCTCGCCGGAACGGTGTGGGAACTTGTCCACGCAACTCAATCCCCCCTACTACAAAACACATATCATGCCATTGTTAACAATAATTTAAATCAATAGAAGATTGAATTAAATGAAAATCGGACGGACATTTACCTCTAGAAGGCGCTGTGGTGTTAATCAGCGTGTGGCCTAACCCACCCTACCATGGAAGTTCAGTGGCCATATTATTGAACTGCCCCTTTGCTCAGACTCACCTTTTCTTCTCCGCTCAGTTCGTTTCCACCGATCTCGTCACCTTCTGCATCCCCTAAAAAGGAAAGCCTTAACAAGCCATCAAGCTATTTGCTTGACAAAGAAAAACGTTATTTCAACCATGATGGTGCGATTTACAAATCAAATTTTTATTAATTTTGGGCTTCATAAAAAAATTCATTAGACGTTTTAATTAATAAATTTACCAATTTAAACAGTACAAAAAAGAATAATGATGGTAACCCTAAACAAAAAGGAAAATCTTAGTAGCAAAATAAATAACTAATTAGCTATAACCACGGGATAAATTTTATTTCTAAAAGAAAAATAAGTATTGAGGAATTTTATTTTAACAAACGATTTTCGCGGTATCACCTAGCTTCCTCCTTCACTCATTTCGGGAAAGAAAACCTTTTCCAATCACAAAAAAAATACAAACAAAAAATGCACTTATGTGCACTATCAGACTTCCTACCTAAACCGAGCTCAATAAAGGGTAGAATTTCTGATAGGATTTGTCTAAAACTAATTTCTTTATTAATAAGTATGTCAAAGGGGAAACCAAATTTAACCACCACTTAAACAAATGAATACATATATAAAATAAAATTCCTATGAATACCCTTACACAAAAGTGTTGAATTTAAGTTAACAAAAAAAAATAACATTAAGAAACCCACAAACAAAAAAATGGGTTAGAAAATGAAGAATGTTATCGCACCAACAAAAAAAAAATAATAATAATACAAAATTTAAGGGTTCTTCGTAACAATTGTTCCATATACTTAATATCACATGTCACGTAAAGTATATAATATATAAGTATGGTGCAGTATATATACATATATACGATATAAGGGATACTATAAGATGGCTCCTTTTTTTTTTGCTTAACTTTAAACTTAACTTTTGATTTTGGCGTAAAATACGAAAGAAGAATAAAGATACAAAAAGAACAGGTTTTTTTTAGGACTCAAAGCAGCGTCGCAAATTTTCGCACCTCCTTCAGTTAATCGTTCCTTGAATAATTAACTTGGCTTATGGAAAAGAGGGGTGGGCGATCACGACTCCTGGGTTTGGTAGTCTGTGATCGCCAAACTGCATGAAATCCTAGCGAGAAATAATTTAACTTTGTTTTTATATTCTTTTATAATTAAACTAATTATAAAAAAAGAATTAAAATTGACACAAGAAATAAAAGGTAATCTTTTCTTTCCTTTTTTTTTGTCAACCAAACACTCACCAGAATTTAATATTGTTGAAGCTTAATAATTCCACTATATGCTATATGCATAGAGGTAGGTTGCTATATGTATATATAGTACTTTGGGTTGGTATACGGAATATACTCGTGTTCTCTATAAATCAGGTTTCTTAAATTTTAAATTTACCACTAATTCAAATTGACTTACTAGTTTTCTTATAGTAGCACAGTATATTTTAACAATTGTAGTTCGTATTTATTTTGTCTCGTTATTATACTTAAACAAATATATTCAAACTTAATTATTTTTGTTTTTTTTTTTTGTTATAGGTATGTGTATGTTTGTATAATTTTCTTGTTTAAATTATATTTCTTAGTTATAACTTTAGGTTTTATTGTAAGCTATGTTTTTGCCGTCTTTAACGTACGACGGTTCCTATAACTATGCTTAGGGAAGGGAGCCAGAATTTCAAATTCTATTTGTTCCTTCAATCCGCTCAACGGCTTAATCATTTGATTTGAGCCGCCAATCAAATTTATCCACATAAATCATCCTATATAATTCGCAAACGGTGCACTTATATAAAATCGATAACGTGTAAATCGAATTTGCACGTCTTCGATTTTATTCCTAGATACCACGACATCTATGCTTCAATCTATCAAAAATAAATCTTTTGGTGGCGGCCATCATTCTTCTTACTAAAATTTTAGTATCTGGGCAATTCCATGGTAACTCACGTTACATTTGGGAGAGTTTTACGCTCTTTTTAAATAAAATTTCAATATTTATATGAATATAAATAAAACAAAATTTAAACGCTTTACATGGTAATGATTTCGACTGCTAGGAAAAAATTAAATTTTTGGGAAAAATAAATTCTTTATTATCAAAAAATACTAAAACATGTTGGTAACTCACGTTACCATATTCGGACACGGGTTTTGTAGCAGTACAATGCCTATTTTCTAAAAATTAAACAAACCAATAAGGCTTAACTGGCTTGTTGAATTAGATATAAGAAGTTATCAGCCTGTTTATATCTGTACATAAATTTTAAATTATTGAAAATATTTTATACAAATTCAATAAAATACATGGTAACTCACGTTACAAAAAGTCGGTAACTCACGTTATTTCACGTTTCTAACTTAAAAATTTAGGGCTACGCCTTTTATAATTTAATTTTATTTTCAACCGTATGTTTGTTACTTGACGGATATTTTGCTATTCTAATTTTAAAACTAGGAAACAATAGACAGGGGGCGAGATAAATTTTCCATTTTTCTATCTTCATGTCCATTTTTTCATGGAATTACCCATCTCTATGTTGGTATTATTTATCTCAAAACAAAACAAAAAAATTAAAAAAAAAGTGGCGTAGGTACTTGAATAATTTTGTTTGCGTTCGACGGTAGCCGAGCAAATTAAATTTATAGTTATAGCTTTTAATCATATTTATGACAAAACAAAACTGTTGACGATTTTAATAAAAAAAAACTTCGTCTCGTCGACTAGTAATAAAACAAGAATTGTTTTATTTAAATTTTGTTTTGGCCGTCGCAGTAGTCAATTCATAGTTCACACGGGGGTGCGGCGGCGGCTGCAAGGAAGGCCTAACCAAATATATAAAAAAAATAAAAAAAAGAACTGAAGATCATGACCTTATTGTCCATTGGTTGGGTGAAGGGCTATTTGTGCAGTGCACTGAGCACCTGAGATAAGCGAATGCTGTAGTGCTACCTGCCTTTTGTTCCAGGTGGTTGGTGTCCACAACAATAGTAGTAATTAACATATACAGTTAAAAGAAAAAAATTATCTAATGATCTTCCAGAGGTGGTACAACCAGCAGCTTTTGAGTTGAATATTCTTTACAAAGCGATACAGTGCATTTTGAACACAATGTTGCTGGTTTTATCACCGTTGGAAGTTCATGGGACTATTTGTTTTCTTTTAACTGTGTATGTTGGGTTCTACTATACCCTTGCTCAACTTTGCTGAAGTCAGTTTTGTAAAAAAAAAAATAATAAACGCGATTGTATGTAAAAATCACTCGAAATGCGATTCAGTGCGTTTTCATCTCAAAAACTGCTGGTTTTACCACCGCAGGAAGTTCATGGGATTATTTTTTTCTTTTAATTGTATATATGTAGGTTCATATGTTAGGTACTACTAAACCCGTGTTCAACTTTGCTGAAATCAGTTTTGTATTTTGTTTTTACTGAGTAAACTCCTTAACTAAGCTAAAATGGTATGAAGATAATGATAATGGAGGATGAAATGTTTGGCCTATCCATTTTTTCATAATTGTTTCCTTTCAACGCCAAATTTTAGTATAATGCACAATCGCAATTCCAAATTTAAATGACAAAAAAATTACATTTGAAAATTTTGACGTTTCAATTGTGGGCATGTGTGTCTGCTTCTGGGTTTGATTCTTTCTTCAAATCCAGAATCGATTTCCTTTTTTTTTCAAAGGAGGAAATTTCATCTAGTAGCCTATTGAAATTGCCCAAAACCAAAAATGCTACTAAATTCACCCATGAATTTCTGAGAGAATGCTCACACTGGCCACTTTTAAATATTTTTGGTATAACTCGGAAACTAAGCCGATTTTGACAATTTTACTCTTAAAACTTTCTATTCAAAATTTAATTTTCTATCGAAATGAATAGGTAGTTCACAAAATTTCAACAAAAACCAACATAAAAAAATCGAAAAATCAGTAATTTTTCTCTTATAAGTGCATAACTTTTTTGGAGCAAAGATAAATGTTAATAAAAGTCATATTATTTGAAAACTGACAGATATATATCCGTTCAAACTTTACCATTTTGCGCATTTTTTGCCCGAAACCCTATTTTTTGGTACATTATGACATATTTAACATTCCTAGCACCTAGTATCGATCTGTAGGTCTGAAAGAATTTAAAAACAGCCGAAAAACAAAATTGCGAACTTACATACTTTTTATATTATTAATTACACTATGGGTATTCATGCAACAGCGTAAAGTCGTCGTAAACGTTGTAAAGTTTAAAACTTTCGTAATTCTGTCACAATTTGTATGGAAAATTTGACAGATTTACGAAGTTTAAAACTTTACCATGTTTACGACGACTTTACGATGTTGCATGAATACCCTTACTGTTTTAATATACAAAATATTTCAAGTGACATAAGTCTAATAATTACCAGCGCCTAATAAACGAAAAATACTGGGTGAGTCTTCTTTGCAAAAGCTTACAAAAAAAAAAAGAAAAACAAAAGTGCAACAATGTTCGGCAGCAGTTCTGCATTGACTCGATCGCCCATAAATAACAACAAAGGCAATCCACCCAAAAGACCGCATACACATCTGTCACCAATTGCTGCATCTGCATCTAATAACTTGCATGAAAGCAATACAGCTGTTGGTAACTTGTCTATCCCTGATCTAGAAATAATTTTTCAAAATTCTATGGCCAAATTATTGGATGTAAAGTTGAAAGAAGTAGCAACAATGACCGACATTGAAGGTATAAGCACTGAGATATCTTCCTTGAAGCAAAGCAACAAAGCATTGGAGACGCAACTACATCAAATGGAGTCTCGATGTGTTTCGCTCGAAAGGCATGTCGAGATGCTTGAAAGAAAATCTAATAAGAGGAATTTGGTTGAACATTTGCAACCTGACAATGCTTTTCTCCCAATTAATTGTAAGATCACTTAGGACGCAGCAATTCTACATTAAGGGAACTCATGCAACAGAAACAGAGTAAAGTCAAGTTGTAAACTTCGCAAATCTGTCAAATTTTCTATACAAATTGTGACAGAATTACGAATTTTTAAACTTTACAACGTTTACGACGACTTTACGCTGTTACATGAATACCCATATAATATTCAGCATAAGTAAATTTTTGAAAAAAGGGTATTTTTTCCAAAGGCATCTCAAAACTAATGATGAGGATATGTTGAAGAAACCATTACGCATAAAAATGTTCCACCCTATTGTACAACTTTTATTTCTCGATTTTTTTCTGTTTTTGTTCAAAGGCAACTTTAAAAACTATATTTGCAAAAAAATTCGGGAAAGCCAAAAACTCCGAATATATGAATATGGGATTGATACAAAAACTAGAATAATTTAGTTTTAAGTTAGTTAAGTGAAATTGGCCATTCACGCTTAATGTTTTTTTGTTTGAATACCTTTTTAATAAACTTAAGATTCTTACCGAATAACATCGATTTCCTCTCTTATTTCATCTTCGGATGCTCCGTCTTCTTCAAGAGTCTCGCGGCAAAGTTTTTCTGCAGCTCTAAGTTTTTTCTCTGCTTCTGGGAACTTTCCACGGTTTGCTAGGGCACATGCTCCGTTAAAGCACATTTCGTAAGTATCTTCGGGTAGATTAGGTACTTCCCTTTTCTTTATACAAAATTGAAATAAACTTAATAACTTCAGTTCAGTGTTCATCAATTTACCTCATCTAGTACTAAATTAGCAGCAACAGCGCTCAAATTAGTCCTCCTCTCGTCCTCATAATCATCGGTTGTGTTCTTAATGATTTCTTTATAGGATTCATAACATTCTTCGAAGCGTTCTAATCTGTATAAAACTTGAGTTCGGAGTTCCTTTAGATTAGGAGGAAGTGGGCTTATATCACTGCAATCAATCGTCTTCAAAGCTTTCTCCGGTTGATTCAAACGATATTCGCAATAAGCTCTCTCAAAAATCAAACAAGTTAATTTATTTTTCTCAATGAATTTGTAGGCTTCTTCAAGCTTAGATACTTGAATCAAGCAAATGACCTTACAATGGAGAGCAGTTTGGTCATCAGGCGCGATACCAAGAACTTAAGGGATAGAATAAAAAATGAATCAAGACATAAAACAAGATCATGCTAATTGAAATTACTTCTGTTGACGGCTTTTACCGCCTTTTCGAATTCTCCATTCTGTCCAAATTTATTAACATCAGCATAAGCTGCTTTTATGATGCTTTCTTTTTGATTTCCAGTGTCTTTCGACATTTTTTACCAATTAACCAATTTTTTGGATTTTTTAGATATTTTTAGCATGCCACACGTCGACCGTCGACGTAGTGGAAAATCGACTTTTTGACACTTCGACAGTGGCCCCATTCAAAGTTCAGATATTTGACTTTTTTGTAAAAAAAATGGCCGTATTCACTTCATTATCTGAAACAAGAAGAAGTAAGTGTCCTTTCGCACGAGGAAACTGAGTTGCCAGCAACTTTTAGTTCCTGGGTGAGAAGGACAGGAGGAAAGAGGGGCGAACAGAATCTCCCCGATCGAGGATTTGAGGAGATTTTTTGACATTTCCTCTCACATCTAGGTTTAGGTGTGTCCATCCAATAGACTTTCAAAGGAAATTTCAAAAAATGCCTGAAGATTTGTTTCCTCGTGTGAAAGGTACAAAAGATTTTTAAGGAGACTAACAGCCCTACTCCCCATCATCACTGATACCTCACGAGTCACAAGAAGTGGTGAAACTGATTTTGTGACTTTTTCGTATTCTCCCCCTAAAGTCACAACTTAAGAGAGTCATTAAAACAACCAAAACTGTGATCTCCTCCAGAGCAGGTCACAACTCAAAATTCACTTGAGTTTCTACAAATCATTGAATTATATTCTTGCTTTATGTTCTCTGTGCGAAAGAGAACAAAATGTATATATATTCTTTCTTTAGCTACAGAATAGGACAGAGGAGCGATATTCTTTTGCTTTGTATTTATGAGACAGAAAAACATGAATACATATTGTGGGTGTGTTGGTTTAGTTCGTTGCGATTACTTGTAGAGTTGTTGATGTGTGCGCTCATCAGTCAATTAGATACCAACAAAATGCTGTGGTGAGTTTCGTTGTGAGTTTTCTTGTGACTATTAGGGGGAGAATACCAAAATGTTATCGAATCACAACAATCCTCACAAGGAGTAGTCACAAGAGTTGTGACTTGTGATTCCTCACAAGGGGGAGAATCGGGCTATAAAAGAAAACGTCAAAAAAATATGCAGCAACTTGTTTCTTCGTGTGAAAAGGGACAAAGGACGTGGTGTATATCACATATCGCACCCTCAGTACAATATGGTGACAACTCAAAAAATGACATTTCGAGATAAACGTACCTTCAAATTTCAGGAATATATTATTCCTTGTAACTTTTGATGACAAATGCTAAATTGTGATGTGTAATCGGAAAAATTAGCACAAAACAATAGCTGCGTTTTTTTGTATGTCCATATGGAGTTTGGTGAAAAAAACGACATCGGGACATTTCAACATTTGCCTTTGTCTGCCATTTTGTTCTGAACTATCTTACCAACAAACATTTGACATTTCTATACAAATTATCGATAACACAACGGCAATGGTAGTCTGGCAATACCGTTTTTATCGAGAAAAAAGTTAACTCCAGTTAATTATCTTGACTTAGCCTAGTATGCAGATCACGCTAAATTTTAGCTCACGCTTTTCTCTCCAAACATCAGCTGAATTCATTGCTAAATTTTGACAAAAGATTATTTGGAGACTATGGAGAATAAATAAATAAATTAAAGAGCTGTCATGGTCTTAAAATATTCAGTTAATCTTCTTAATTTCCAGCGTATATAATGGCTGCCAATTATTCCTCTAAGCCATGTGCCGGTGTGCCATTGCGATTTGTGCAATTCGTACGTAAAAATGAATCAAATTGGCCAGTTTATATTTCTGAGATCTCAGAGGGCTCAGAGGACTCTGAAATATAAACACGATTCCTCACAAAAATTCCTCACATTTCCCCTTAAAAACTGAGACTGAAATTTTTTGGATTCGCTTGCTCAATTATATTTTGTCGCAGTTAATTACATAAGAAGAAAAGAAAAAGAGAGATGTTTTGACTTCTATTTGAGGAATCCTGTTTATATTTTATCCTCCGGCTCTGTCAAAGAAAGGAGAAAAATTACTGAGCGCTCAAGAAATATAAACTGGCTAAATGAATCATCGTTGGCGAGAACACCTAAATGTTCTCCCGAGCGCACCTCACTTAAGTAAAACTGACATTTGGTGAAATAGGAATGCCAAAAAGAGAAAGATGATAGTTACATTATGGGTGTGTTCCCCTTTTTTCGGTACGGAAAGCTACTTTTCGTTGGTTTTTGACATTAGCTTCAGTGACCTTCCGACTATTATAGTTCTACCTTTACTTTTTTAAAACTTTAGATAAAAGATAGGATTGAGTAGTTTATTGAAAAAAGACAAAACATTGTTTATGTCTTTTGTACAAAAGTGAGTTGAATGTAGTTAGGCCTTTAGGAACGCTCTAACTTTTACTTTTATAAAACTTGAGATAAAAGATAGGATTGAGTAGTTTATTGAAAAAAGACAAAACATTTTTTCACTTTTGTACAAAAGTGAATTGAATGTAGTAGGCCTTTAAACTTGAGATAAAAGATAAGTAGTTTTGAAAAAAGACAAAACTTTTTTCTATTTTGCTCAAAAGTGAATTGAATGTAGTTAGGCCTTAGGCCTGGCACCAACTAGGCAACTTATGTCGTTTTCGATTGGACGTTCGGAGTACTTATTCCTTTTCCACTCCATTTCAGCTCATACTACTGCAAAAGCCTTCGATTGGCTGTTCCGAGTAATGTTTTCGGAGTCTCTTTCTGTTCTCGATTTCAAGATGGAGTAGATTTGGAACACACATACATATACAGTCTTATGTTGAAAAAATGAGTTTGTGTTGAACTGTCAAAATAACTAGACACGAGAAAGATTTACGCCAACAATTTTTTAAATTAGTCTAAAAGCTAAAAAAAATATAAAAATACTTAAATCTGTTTAAAAAAGCCGTGCTTTAACGATCAGAAAAAAAAAAACACAAAATACATGTCCGATAAAAGAAGAAAAAGAGAACAAGAATCACTGTCACCAGATTTCACGAGACCAGCAAAAAAAATACAATCCACTTATAATAAAACCATGACTACAGAAGGAGAAAGAAATGGAGCTTTGGTATCCTCCATGACTATCCTTGAGCTTGGTGCCTTGCTAGATGGTAAGATCAGTCATTTGGCATCCAAAACAGACATTGACTGTCTTCGAGATGACTACAACGCTATATCGCAAATGAATAAAGAACTGGCCTTGAAAGTATCGTCCTTAGAAAAAAAGTGTGAACTTCTTGAGGATCAAATTGATCTACTTCAAAGAGCGCGCACGGAAAGCAATGTTGTTCTGCGGTTCAAAGCTCTCCAGGGAGAAGAGGTGAAAGAAAAAGCCAGAAACATCTGTACTAACCTTGTTCCGGGGACTACAGTGGAGGAAAGCCAAATCCGCCAGCTAACGCCAAACAACGCTGAATTCCAAAACGTCTTGGTTAAACTTAAGTCTGGACAGGAGGCCTTGAGTGTGCTGAAATCTTCGAACAAATTGAAAAACACAGGCATCTGGGTGCATAGGGATCTGTCATACAATGCAAGGCAAAAGAGGTCTAAGCTCGCACAGGTGGGTCGGGCAATTAAGGAGAAATCATCATCTACAAAGATCTCGTTGAGGGATGATAAATTGGTGGTGGATGGAATCATGTTCACTTGGAGCTTCTTGGCAGGTTTGAGAAGCGGTGGCACCGATGGGTATTCAATTCTTGAAAATAAAATGGGAATTCAATTTGATCTGTCGCAAAGAATTGTAAACAACGATGACACTAACAGCAACGAGGTTGAAATGTCAAACGTAACAGAGGCAGCGCCCTACACTTCCTCGGCGGGGACAGTAGCAATCAACGTAGCAAGTACATCAACCGGAAGCCAAGGAAATCACTAGGTAATAGCCGTCTGCCATAATACTTTCAAAAATCAGTTAAATTTAAATAGTAATATGAAAATTGAAATTTTATCTTATAATATTTGTGGCTTTAAAAATAAGTTGTTATTTAAGGAATTTTTTGAATTTATTAATAAGTCTGATATAATCTTTTTATATGAAACACATATTATAGAAGAATCTACGAAAAATGTTATTGAGACAAAACTAATTAATTTTGATTTAGAATGGGTATATGCTGTTAAGAACCACGCAGCTGGGAGGGGTATAGGAGGTCTGTGTTTTGGAGTCAAAAATGTATTGAAAAAGTTCACCAATTTCAAATTCCGAACAGAAGATGAAATAATGGTTCTCGAAATAGAGATCAAAAGTAAAAAGCTGCTGATTGTACCCATGTACTTGAACCCAAACAATTGGAATGCGGACTATTGTAAGCTGTATGAGTACATGGTGCGGAAACGCGAAACAGATAATATAATGATTCTCGGTGATCTCAATGGAAGAATGGGGGAAGAAAATGGTCAAGAAAATCTAAAAGCATTCGCAACCCGAAACTGTAAAGACAAAATTTTAAATACAAACGGGAAGAAAATACTTGATATATATGCGACTCTTTCGGTTTTCAAATCTTAAATGGATGCAGCAGATCAGATCAAGAGGGAGAGATGACATATATAGGTCCTAGGGGTAGTTCCGTAGTGGACTACTGTCTTTATGGAGCAGCTTGGAGATCCATAATAGAAGATATGGCAGTAAAGGAAGTGCCTTTTTCTGACCACCTTCCGTTGGGAATCACTATTGGAATCTTGAACTGGGATTGCGGTGTAAAGGAGTTACAACTTCTACCTAAACTTTGTTGGCGCCAATCGAGCTTGAAAATCTATAAGAAAGTGCTTAATGCAAATTTGCAAGAAGAAATAGAGAAAGAAAATGGAGAACTTAGCATGCAAAATCTTGAAGGAGTTATTAAAAACACATACCAGGTCATTCAGAGAACAGCGCAAAACAAGAACACTTATAAAAGTGCCTGGTTTGATAAAGAGTGTTCCAAAACAAGACAGACATCTTTTGGTCTGCTAAGAACATATCGAAGAACGGGATCACTTTTCTTTAAAAAACTATACTTAGAAGCTAACACAAATTTCAAATCACTCTGTACGAAGAAAAGAGAAGAGTACTTCGAAAACCTAGCCAAAACCCTTGGTAGCTGTAAGAATTCAAAGGACTTTTGGAAAAATGTGAGAGAAATAAATGGATCAAAGTTTCAAACTGGTGCTAGTTTAAGCGCCAATGTTCTTAAATCACATTTTCAAAGATTGCTAAATGCTGATACTCAAATGATGACTCCTTATTATGCTCGACCACTCAATCAAAACGAATACTTGGATGCAACAATAACAATAGCAGAAGTTGAATTAGCACTGGCAAAAACAAAAGACAATAAAGCTGCAGGATCAGACGGAGTGCCAACCGAGTTTTTTAAATATGCTACAACTCAGTTTATTTCCCAACTTGCGCAACAGTATAACAAAATTTTCGAAACTGGAAATATTCCTGAAAGTTTTAAGGAATCAGTTCTGTTTCCTATTCATAAAAAAGGTAATTTTGAGGATCCTGGTAATTACAGAGGTATTTCTTTTTTAAATGCGTCATTAAAAATCTATACCATTATACTTCAAAGAAGATTTCTAACTTGGCTTAACGCAAACGGAAAAATTAACGAATGGCAGGCAGGGTTCAGACCAGGCCGCAGCACAGTTGATCACATTTTCGTCCTAAGAAATATGGCACAAACTTTCATAAATAAAAAACAGAAATTGTATGCACTGTTTATTGACTTCAAGGCCGCTTTTGATACCATTAATCGTTCAGCTCTTTTCTATAAACTGTATTGCTTGGGTGTTTCACATAAATTTGGAAGAGCTTTAGAAGAACTATATGAAGGCACAAAAACGGCTGTTTGGAATGGTGAGCAATTATCCGATTGGTTCCATACCTTTATGGGAATGAAACAAGGATGCAATATAAGCCCAATAAACTTCATAATGTATATTGATGATCTAATAGATGTCCTATCAGGAGGAGTTGAATTCGCAGGAACTAAAATCAAGGGTTTGTTCTTTGCAGATGACCTGGTACTCTTTGCTAAATCACCCGAAGCTCTTCAAATGATGATAAACCGCCTGCAAACATACTGTCAACACTGGGGCTTAACAGTGAATTTGGAGAAGACGAAAGCTATGATTTTCCGAAATGGTGGAGGAAGGTATGCTAGGACAGAACAGTGGACCTACAACGGTGATCAAATTGAAATAGTGAAATACTATAAATACCTTGGATTTACGATAGCGAGCAATCTTAATTTGACACAACACTTAACTGAGAAATTAGCAGCAGCCAAAAATGCTTTAAATGCCACATGGAAAAACTGCTTAGGAAATAAGAATGTATCACATCACTCTAAGTACAGAATCTTCCAAGCCACTATGGAGTCAGTAATGTTTTATGGAGCTCAAGTATGGGGGTACGAAAAACACGATATAGTAGAACAAATACTAAGATATTTTCTGAAAAGAACTTTCCGGCTACCAACTACTACACCCACCTACATGCTACACGTGGAAACAGGGCTACCAGAACTTTTTACGAAAACTCTAAAGTTACATTTTGACTATATTGTGAAAGTAATGCAATTGTCAAATGATAGGCTTCCTAAAAAAACTGCACTATATGCTCTGCAGAGGAAATCTCTATGGTTTGAGGAGTGGTATAGTCTAGCATCATTCTGTGGATTAAATTTGAATCTAACCTTAGAAAATATCAGTACGTGGAAAACGCAGCTGTATGATGTGGTGTCGTGTTTGGATGAGCGATGGATTTTAGATTGTCAACAAAAGGCGAAATCATCAGGCCACCGATCCATTTACGCAAATCTACAGCATGATCTCAGAGAGGATAACTACTTCCAGATTAACTTTAGCGTAGAAAAAATATCAACAATCTTCAGAATGAGAGGAGAACTCGAGAATTTGAATTACCAGCCTCATAGAGAAGACCTCGCAATATTGTGCTCAATATGCAATCAGAAAACAAGAGAAGATGTTTTTCATTTCTTGGGTATATGCCCACTGTTGAAAGAAGTTAGAAGGTTGTACTTCAATAAAAATGAGTTATCCGAGCTAGAAATGGTAGAATATCTGAATGGAAAGGACTGGGAGCTATTTTACAAATATACCGTGAAGGCGAAAAAATACAGACTTCAAATATTAAATGAAAATTTTTGAACTGTGAAAACAATCAAAACAATATGTAAGCAAGAATTGTAAGCAAAAAAGCAACAAGTTATAAATGAAAGTATATTAATTATTTATTTATTTTTTTTATTTTTATAAAATGATCACAAGCGCAAACTCTGGCAGACGGCTATTCAAGCCATGCTTATATGATTTATGTTAAATTATATTGTAAAACAAACAAATTTAAAAGAATAAATCAATTATCTATCTATCTATCTATCAGTCTTATGTCGGACTACTTGTAAAAAGTGATTAATGCTTGAATAAGCCATTTTATAAAATGGCGTCATTCAGTAGTACGTGTGTAAATTTGATAAAACGTTGTTTTCATACTCGATTGGAATCAAAAAGGAGTGGAACAGTCAGGAAATCCAATCGAAAACGACATCAGTTGCCAGCAGCTTTTATTTGCTCGGAAATGTTAGCAACTCCGAGCAACTAAGGTTGCGATTGGATCGGGAGCAGTAAAAAATTGCTGGGGCGAGCAACTAAGTCCCCTTTCACACGAAGAAACAAGTTGCTGGAGATTTTTTTGACGTTTTCTTTTAATCTTCTTAAAAATCTCTTGTACCTTTCACACAAGGAAACAAATCTCCAGGCAATTTTTTAAATTTCCTTTGAAAGTCTATTGGTTGAACACACCTAATCCTAGATGTGAAAGGAAATGTAAAAAAATCGCCTCAAATCCTCAACCGGGGAGATTCTGTTCGCCCCTCTTTCCTCTTGCCCTTCTCACCAAGGAACTAAAAGTTGCTGGCAACTCAGTTTCCTCGTGTGAAAGGGCACTAAAAGTTCCCTGGTGAGCGCCAGGCCTAAGCAAACAGACCTAAGGTGTGTTTGGTAACATGATATTTGTTGCAATATGATTGTCAGAAACGTTAGGAGAAAAAACCCAAGTTTGGGAAACTTGGTGAAAGTTTCTCGTTACCAAACAGGCATCTTATGTCAACAAAACTGTCAACCATTTTAAAATGTCAGTTTTTTGTTAACTTTCATACAAAATTATTAAAAAAGCAATAAGCATCCGTGTTCCGAAAATATTTCCTTTGATCTCACAGAGTATCTTTAGCACTATGCTAGAAAAACAAATGTCTACTTTATTTTTTCTAATAACTTCAGTTATATCAGGTAAATATATCATAGCAAATTGGAAAGCTAATTGTTATAAATCCACCTACTTTTCTTTTTCTATCCATATAAAAAAAACTACCCATCTTCGTTAAAACGAAAATTTTTCATGATCATTGAAAATAAATAATCCAGTGAAAGCCTTTGAAGTTGATATCAAATTTACGGGGTCATCGGTATCAGGGGCCTATGTTAATTTCACAGCAACTCTATACCAAGATGGAAAAATTGCTAGAGATGGAAACTACGCATACAGCTGGAATGATAACGCCAGTCCACCACACTCAGCGGTGAGTAATCTTTTGTTATTAATAAAATAATAATAAAGTTAAGGTATGTATGCTTAGCTTCGTTGTTTTTAATAAAAACAGTCGACAAAAAAGCAAACATCTTTTGTTGTGAAGTAGGGAACTGTCGAGTACTGATCAATCGATGATGATGCTATCGTTCCGTAATAATATTTAGGCCCTGCGTGTGATTAAAAAATTACTAGCGGATCGCATTGATTGCGTCTTACAAAATGCATAAATTATAACCCACAAGTTTAATAAGAATTTTTTGTGTCAGCAGTACTTGTATGCTTAATAACGAGAATTAAACTGGTCGGTGGAAAAGAAAACACGGGCGATTGAACTTGAAAGAATTTTATTTTTATTATTATTAAGCTGATTTTTTTTTCTATAAATACATATAAATTAGAAAATTAATAGTCTATTGTAAATCTATTGTAAACGAAATATAAATTTGCCTTTACTTCATATTTCCTTGTGTTGCTCTTCCTAGAAAATTTGTCTATTTAATAAAACAAACAATGAATTCAATTATTCGCCCGTTGACTTCAATTCAGTAGTATTCAACCTGGGAGACGTAAAAAAAAAATAATTTTGTCCATTTTAATAAAGAGTAAAGATAAATTCAGTTAAATTAAGCAATCACTCCTTAAATAAAAGAAGTATTTGCGTAATGCAAACAGGCTTTTATCATATCTTTTAGCACAATCTGAGTTTAAAAAACACTTTGTAAGGTCGAGAACCTCTTCGAATAGGCAAATTAATTGCGAAGTTAAGTAGGTGCGATAAATATGCTTAGGGGCATTCTATGAAAAATGGTTACTTTTGATACTAATACACTCCTCGTCAACTAAATACGCACAAACATTTTTGAATATATTTTATCCATTTTTTCCAAACAGTGATGGTTATTATGCCATCTGTTGATGGTAAAAATTTTCGTAACATATAAATAACAGAATTTCAAAGTTTTATCCAAAAACAACCGTGAGTTTTTCCTTCAACCACTTCCAAAGTGTAACTTATGCAAAGTAGAAGTTTTTTTTTGAGTCAACTGAATAGGTACAAAAATTAAAATTGGTATTGGAATGGAATGAAACAAGTTTTTGTTTAAGTTTAGTAGTGGGTACTTCCACCTTTATTTTTAATTAATTCGTAAATTCGATCCGGTATGGAATCGTATAGCTTTTTAATGTAATTTAACGAAATTTCGCTCCACGCTAATTTGATTGCAGAAATTAAGGTTTCTTTGTCTTCGAACTGACGACCACCCTCATAAACTTTGCGTACTAACCATCCCCAGACATTTTCTATGATGTTTAGATCAGGTGAGTACGGCGGCCATTGAAGCAACTGCACTTGTTGCTCCTCTATCCATGTTTTTATTATGCGCGCTGAGTGAATAGACGCATTATCATGTTGGTAGGTCCAGTTTATGGGTCCAAAGATGTTAGAAAATTTAGGAAAATTTCTTTCCAAAATTACTTTAATTAATATTAATTAAATTACTTTTACAGCTGCTGTCATTCTTGATGTTACAACCTCGAGCTCAACTGTTCCATAATAACTGACTGCTCCCCATATCATGACACCTCCTTCACGACTATGATGGCGCTTTAAAAATCTTTTTTCTTTTCTTAAGTCGTGAAAATAGAAGTTGAACCCATCAGGGCCATCGAAATTAAACTTTTTTTCATCTGAAAAAACCACGTGATACCATTCTTTTTTCCAACTCATGTGAAGTCTTGAAAAATCTAATAGCAACATTTTCCGTCTCTCGTCAAGTGGTGGTTTTTTCTTAAGTTTCATTCGTTTAAGATGGCTTGAGTTGTCGATTACTCTTAATACTGTTGAGCAACTTGCGTTTACGCCGACTTTTTGTTTTATTTTTGCCACAGAATCAGAAGAATTTGATGCATATCTTAAAATTCTTCGTCTCTCAGCTGCTGTTGTTGCTGTTTTCTTACCTCCCTTCATGTTTTTGCCGTATGCATCTTTATTTTTCAAGTAATAATAAACTACATTAAAACTTCGGCCAACTTTATCAGCTATTGCACGTCCAGTTAAGCCTTGGTCTCTAAGTAAATCGATTTTAGCTTTTTCAACACTGTTAAGACACGTAGATCTACCCATTTTTCTTAAAATTTGAAATCAAGAATTACATTTTACTGAAAACACTAAAATCGTTAATTTAAACTGTCAAGCACTCCAAAAAACTTATAAACAACGAAGAAAATGGCGTTGTACCTATTCAGTTGACTAAAAAAAAACTCCTACTTTGCATATAAAACACTTTGCAAGTGGTTGAAGAAAAACTCACGGTTGTTTTTGGATAATTCTTTCGGAATTATCTGCTTAACATCTTAAGGGAATAGTTAGCATCAACAGATGGCATAATAACCATCACTGTTTGGAAAAAATGGATAAAGTATATTAAAAAATGTTTGTGCGTATTCAGTTGACGAGGAGTGTAGGTATATTTTATCAGAATTTGAAGAAAATCGAGTTCGGAAAAAAAACGTTTGGTTAGACTGAGAGCCAAAAATCTATGTCTCAAGGCAAAGGTGTTGATATTCAAAGATTTGAAGATTTAAGGAACCTAGCTATCCGATTAGCTCCCGATAAATTTTCGAAACGGAAATCAATGCTAGGAAAAAGTCGGTCTTATATCAAGCATTTCCCAATTTATGTGCTGGCAAAGTGATAGAAATGCAATGTAGGTTGTAGGTACATTCTGAAATATTCCATTTTCTCAAAAACAACGTTTTTCAACATGTTCTTCAACAACATGTTGGTTGTAGCTACATTCTGAAATATTCCATTTTCTCAAAAACAACGTTTTTCAACATGTTCTTCTGATTTTTAAATCCTAGTTTCGTACATGGCAGGCACGTGAAAAAAGTGTCGGGCACGTAACAGCAGTTATTATGCACAAATTCAGTACAGGTATTTTGTTTTCAACTATTTACTTTTTTCAGTCAATTATTATTCTGTAGAATATGCTTTTTTATTGTACTTGTTCGAAACTTGCTAACATAAACTAAGAATAAATAAAGCTAAAAACCTTGGTTGTTTTACTGTCGGGCACGTGACACAAAATATTCAGCTTATAGTCAGTAGTTTCTTGAAATTAATACATTCTATCTTTCAGCACACCCATGTTGCGACGTAGTAGCGTGTTAGTAGTGTTTTTATGATTTTGAATTCGAAACCCCTCCTCGATGTCAGCGCAAATCGCAAATCCGTGCTTGTGCGTGGCTTTTATTTACCCGTTTCTGTGTAAACGTTCAAGGGGGTTGATTTAATTCAGTTCCTGATTGTCGCTACTACTGGTAACCAAGCTGGCCTTACGCATTTTATTATAATTAAAGGGACAAAGAAAATTTGATCTTATGAAGATTGGCAATTTTTTATTCGGCATTTTGTTGTTTTACTTTTTTAAGGCATGTCTTTTTTTGCAGTTAGTTGTTTCGATTTTATTTGGTATTTCATCGTATTATTTTTTTATTTGGCACTCAATTGTTTTGCCAATTTTTGGCTTCCATTAAATTAAATTTCGCGCGAAATTATAAGGCATGTAATTTAATGTAAGTCAGAAACTCGCAAAACAAAATGCCAAATAAAAAAAAAAAACTTAGCAATAAAATGCCAAATAAAAAAAGGCGAAACAATATCATGTTAATTAAAAAAACAACCACAATTGCCTCGTTTTGTGTTGAGGCATAGTAGGGTTTCCAGATAAAATAAAATAATAAGAATCCGTTTCAGCAGTAGGGCTTATGAGCAAGAATTTGTCGTGCACAACGTGAAAATTGAGTAGGGTTTATGTGTACATTTGAATATCTTCCTATATAAAAAGTGCTCTGAAGGCAATGATTTTAGATACATCATATCAACTCTTACCCGGGCGCATAATTGCCTTTAAAACTCCAACGTTAGATTTGTAGCTCACCTCTCCTCTTGTTCAAGCTCTTGTTATGACAAACCGTTTTGTTGGCTTAAACTTAAAATGCTAGTTAGCTTTAATTTTGAAGAAGCTGCTGATGCTTCGTTTTAGATTTTTACTTGCGATATAGGTACTATAAGGCAAGTTTTGGATTCGTGAAAAAATTTTTAGATAACAATCAAACATGATATTACGACGATAGAGAACACGAAAAAAAGTGTGTGGCACAATTCTGTCTGTCTGTCTGTTCGTCTACAGCCTAAACGACTCGATCGATTTTCACTTGGTATATAGTGTTTTTTGGTGATTATGCTCACACGTTTTTTTCATTTTTTTTTTAGATCCAACAATAACGGTACCTGCCATACAATTTTTTTTAGCAATTTTACATAATTTTTTTTCTCAAAAACGGCTCGACAACTAAAATCAGTAAAACTTATTATTTGATTTATTTGACCAATTTTTTTGTTTAGCTTTTCCACTGTGTTTATTTAGGCTCTTTTGGTCTATTTGTAAGAAATACGAATAAAAACAACTTTCTATTCCATTATTTTCCCAACGTTTCGTAAGTAATCCTTACTTCTTCAGGGGTTATATTTATTTCAAATTGTTAATAATAATTAATTTTAGTTTGTATAACAAAAATAGCAACTTCTTTTCGTCTCACTTTTTTGTTCAAAAATTACGTGTCTGCTTCTTATAACTAAAATTGCATCCTTCCCGAGATGACACTGACACAAACTTTAACATAAAAAACAATTAATATAACTTAAGAACAATCAGTTACTATTTAAATTCAAAATAACAAAACAATGACACTTATATCACAGCTTGGCTCAGGTACTTCAGTAAATTTATTTAAGTAAAGGCTTTCTTTGGGTGGATAACCATTTTTCAAAAATGGTTATTAATGATACCTCTCAAAGAAACATTCTTTAAATTTTTGATTTTCTTAAAAACGGTACGACCGATTTCAATTATTTTTTTATACAGAAGTTTTCAAAAAATATAAATAGTTTTGTGTACCAAAATTTTTGAAAAAATATTTTTAGGATTTTTAAAAAATGTTTCAAAATTTTTTTTGGAAAATCAAATATTTCGAAAGCGACATGATCGATTTTTTTGAAACTCGATGTTAAAGAGTTTTTTAGTAATCTCTAAAATATTTTTATAACAAAATTTACACTTATGAAAAAATAACAGTACCTTCCATACAAAAGCTAAAAACCCGCAATGGAAAATATTTTTTTGCTCAAAAACGACTCCTACGATTTTGATTAAACTTTTTTCATGTACTAAAATAAGTACGATCTACTATCAAAAATTATAAAATGTTACACTTAGCAACTATTAATAGTACCTGTCATAGAACGTATTTTTTTATTTTGAATTTTTTCGTTATCGGCTAAACGGATTTAGATGAATTTTTTTATATACAAATTTCAGATAAGATCAAATAATATTGCATATCAACATTTTCGAAAAAAAAAGTTTATGGATTTTTAAAAAAAGTTTCAAATTTTTTTTGAAAATTCGATATCTCAAAAACGGGTTGACAATTTTTCTATATCAATATTTCTCCATCGTCATCCTGCACAAGTGGACGAGTTTGGCAGGGAGCCGAGATGCGATATGGCTCTGTATAGCTTGTCTCTGTCTACGCGATTTTGAAATCGATAAAGAAATGTTATCACACTCAATATATTTAAATTAGTGACGCACGCTTTTTCCCTCCGACCAATAGGCATTGAAATAAATCGATGTACACAATTTAAGTCACATTTTAAACTTGTTGAACACGTGTTTAGGTAGACAGACAAACGGTTATTGGTTCAACAATTCAAAGGTTATTATTGATATGACTTACAATGTTACACAAATGACTTGACTCTTTATGTTGTTGGATGTCGGTATATTACTTTTCATGCTCCACATTTATTCCGAAGCTGTGCCCTGGTGTTTTGCCAGCCATAACATCTCATGTTATTCATAAAAAAAGTATATTTGATAGTGGCTAGTTTGCTATAAAGGTTATTTCATTATAAGAGGTAACGTGTATCGCAATCATTATAAAATTCTGTAAGCCGTTAAAATTTTAAATTCTTGGGTTGGTTGTATTTATCGCAGGCCTCAAGGTAAATTTCCCTGATATTTTTGCTATTTTTATAATAAAAATGCGTGTTCAGAAGCCTAAAAACAAGTGCATTGTTTTTAAGAAATGATATTTCATATTGTATTATTAAATTTTAGTCAAAAAATCTTTGTTTTATTAATCTTGCAAAAAATATTTGTGTGCGTTGATGACGTCATTCTATGCTCTTGATGCGCAATTCGCTATCTTATTGGGTTGTATCATAGCCTCAAGGTATAGACTTAGTTACTTTCGTTTCTTATACATAACTATCTTCTGTACTTGACTAAATGAAACACACGTCCTACTCGTTTGAAATGTTAACAGAATGTCTATCTATATTCATGTTCATTCTTGCCTAACCAGTATTCTCTCTTTCTTACAATTCAGCGTTCCTTACATTCATTTTAGTTACATAATTCTTTTGTTTTTTGTATACTTTCATTTGGAAGTGTTACCACAATTCCTTTTTTTATTGTTCATAAGTTTTGTAATTGTATGCAATAAATCGTTGTATCTAAATGTGTTTTATTAACAGCATAATGATACCCATTTAAAATAAATTTAAGAAAATTGTAAATACTTTAGTATTATAAAGCAAAAATACAAACAAAATTGTTAATTTTTAATAATTTTCAAAATTTATTTTTATCACGCCTTTTCTGCGTATACACCTTGGCCAATTTTTGTCCATAGTACAAGCAGTAATATTAGATAGCTATATTTGAGTTGAGAACTAAAACTCAATACGGCTAAATGATAGTTGTTAGAAAAGATTTTATTTTGTATTATAAAAGATTTTTAAATCTATGTGTTATGATTAAGAGCAAAAATATATAGGAAGTTCCGTGCAAAAGATATTTAACAATTAAATTTGGATATAAAGAGTTTTGCTACAAATGATTGAATATGGCCAGTTTCCACAACATTCCACACGAGCTGTTAGATCGCTCTTTCTTGTTAGTTGAATCGACGCGACGATGCAGTATAGTGGTTTCGTAAGGTGATTTTGTGTCCCCCTTGGAAGGTCGTAAAAGGAGAATGCAGAAAAAAGAACCCAGCATCGATTAAGATAAAACATTATTATTTTGTTCTGATTACTTTTTATTTAAGGGGCTCTAAAAAAGCCATTTTTAATTACTTACACTTTCAATTTTGACAACCTGTGCAATTTGTATATTACTCGATTTGTTTACTTTGGCGAGTACTTGCCTCATATAACGGACATCTATTCGAAATTTTACGATTTAGGTTTTTGTTTGATTATCTTTTTATAACTTAGTGTGACAGTATATATGGGTAATTACGACCATTTTGTAAATTGTGGCCGTTCATTGGAACTAAGAGACGGCATCATATTGCTACTGCAGATTTGCTAGTGACTCCCCAAAAGTTTTTTGGAGTACCTGATCAATAAGATGGATCAACCACAAAGATTATGCGTCACTTTTATAACGTCTTTTTTTTATAATGAGCGCGCACTAAAGGGGTGCGAGCGATTAGGAAAATAGGGAAGGGTTACAAAGGAGATACCGATGCACATTGGTTTTGAAGTTCTGAATATCAAAATGGGAGGGGAAAATAGAGCTTGGTAAAGCATTCCACATTCGTGTTGTGCGGCTAAAGAAAGAATCTCTATACCTGACAGTACGTCCGAAGTTGGGCTCAAAGGCAAACTGATGATCATTCCTAAAAGCACGAGTATTGCGGTTGAATTTTTTAAGGCGAGGAAAGCAACTGGCTTCACTAGAACACTGTTTATAAAAATAGCGATAAAATAATGTGAGACAAGAAACACTGCGGCGGTGTTTCAAAGAGGTAATTGTTTGCGTTATAGTTATGTCACCTATCATTTTTAAGGCCTTGAATCTTAGCTAATGTAAACAATGTTAATGAGCATGATAGCATTATTAGAATTTGCACTGTTTTTTATTGGTTATAGATTGTTTTTGATGCATTATAGATTATACCATCCTTGTTGTCAAAGAATCCATTATCTACGGCGCACAGTGGGGCCAAACCTGCGATTCTAAGTGGTATCATTTCGTATGTATTTGCACCCGCTAAATTGAATGGTATCATTCGTTTTACGATCAGAGTCAAGGGGAAGTTTTTAATTTTCTATAAAGTAAAGTCAGTTGGAAACTAAAAAGTAAACGATATAGCGGATTGGAGTGAGTCAAAATTATTTTTGATGAAGAAAAATTGAATTTTCATGTTCCGTTACGAAATTATCTTGTTCCTTAAATTGAATTTTTATTCAATAATCCCAAAACTGGTAGAATTTGGTGATGAAATTTTAAGTGGATCCTTATTACCACCAAGACTGCCAGAAAAAATTTCAAGCAGACCCTAGGAAGGTGGAGCTTTTTTTGTAGGGCTACTCAAGTCTGGAAGTACACACGAAGTCCAAATATTGGCTAGATTTTTGCCTGTAATCGATAAAATGGGGCAAATTATTTTTTCATCAGATAACTTTAGGTACATATTAACATAGTACATTGAAAGAAAAAATTTAAATAATAACCTATGAGATGGAGCAATTATGGAAAACATCAGTTTTAAGGGCTCAACATTTCAATGGTCCGTTTTAACCCCCTATTTCAGCTGAAATAAAATTTTTTACCTTAAAATGAGTATAAAAGCCGGATTCTGTATCACAATACCAAATTAAACACTTCTATGTATGAGGTTTTTTCCACCTCGGTCCCATTGTGCGGCGTGCTCCAACACGACCAGATCCAGAGCATCAGTCAATAGTTTTCTGGATTCAATTTTAATTGATAATGACAGTGTGATACAGCTATATGTGTGTATTTTTTTTAGTAATGAATATCTACTCATCCAGAACCAACTTTGTTTTCACGAAAGATCCCTTAGTTACTAAAAATACAAAAAATGACATAACCAGTCTCGGGGATAAATTTTTGGGAAAATTATGTGATATTTATTATTTGCTACTAATGTCTATTCAATCCACAAATGTTTCATTTTAATCGACTCTGGGTTTTCCGTCCAAAAATTTTTGGACATTCTCTTTTGCAGCAACAATAAGATGCTGTCTCTTCTCTTAGTTCCAATGAACGACAACAATTAACAAAATGGTCGTAATGTCCCATATACAGTCGCACTAAGGGCCAGTTTGTTCACAGCTAACACTTTTAATTAATTATTTTTGTGACAGGTTGATTCTTGAATGTGCATTTAAATAACATTTTAGTCAATGAATCCATAGTTGTTAATATTCGAAATTGCTAATCAGCCAAAAATGGTTGATTAGCCCCATTTCATCAGAACCTGTGAAAAACTTATAACGGATTTAACCCAATGTGAACAAACGAACAAACTGGCCCAAATTTTTAAAAAGATCAATCAAACAAAAACCTCAATCGTAAAATTTTGAAAAAGTGTCCGTTATAAAAAGGAAGAACTCGCCACAGTCCACAAATAGAGTAATACATTGCGCGAATACTACAAGAGTGTGTGCGGCTTTATCCCGCCCGACGCATTTTTTCCTTCTAGACAGTCGGGGGTTGATACAGGATAGAATGGCTGTTCCGCTAATCTACCAAGCCAGCCGTAGAACCGTGGATAGGCGGCTCCTCTATAGCCGAGACGCGTAAGGTTCAGTGGGGCTGTGTCCAATCGGGACCAAAAAGACAGGGCAAAACAGGAGAACCAGTTTTGGTGGTTGAACTCTGAAAACTCTAATGATAACTAAAGTTGACTAGTTTCTTTTCATTGACGAAGCCGACTTACATAGCTTTAGGTGATTAGTTTTTAGCAGGGACATTCAGGGTGGCAACAAAAAGAAAACCCTACTTACTTACTTACTCAAGGTGGCGCTACAGTCCGGGGTGAACCAGGGCCTCAACCAACAAGCTTCTTCCAGCCGGCTCGGTTTCTAGCTATGCTCTATCCAACAAAAATTGTCAGTAAAGGGAAGATAGGACGTTTGCTTCTCAGTCTGGTTGCATTGGCTTGCATACATCTGTCTCAAGTTAAAGCTCTCACAGGGTTTCCGTACTTTGAATTATAAATTGCCACAAATCGAAGAACAATGTGCATATGGTTACCATTGATACCATTTCAAACATATTAAAAAAAAGATCCATTTATCTTTTTTTTACCACAGCACACCTTTTTAAATGAATTTGATCACGTAACGCTTTGTGAATGTTTCAAAACTTAGCGCAAATAACTTTTTTCTTCTTAAAGACTAAAATCGTACAAATTTTAAGTGGATTTTATAGCTTTATTCAAATATACAAACAAATAATAAGGGGACAATCAAAACGACAACACTTTTGGCTCTCATCTTTATAAATATTGTTCTCAAAAGCTTCAAAACTGAAAGTTCTTTCATAAAAACCACTGAAAAAGCTCTTTCGTACTGTTGCAACATGGCAAAGGCAGCTCTGTTGGAATTTGAATTTTTTGTTTTATTTCACACAGCGAAGGTAGAAGCGAAAGCGAGTATAGATCAGAATGCTTTTGGCATTGAAAGACGACGGTCATGTTGGAGCGTACGAAATGTTTCAAGGAGTTGCGACAACAATTCCTGTATGTTTATCAGTGGTTTAGTATCTTTTTCAGTGGCAGGTTTGTTATTTGAGTGTTGTGATGGTATACACTGGCGCCACTGTTTTGAAAAAAGCTCGCCCATAAGCCCTGTACTGACAATTTTTGCTGGATAGACTATAGCTGTCTCCAGTTTCGCACGCCAAGTTGGTTGAGGTCCTCTTCCACTTGCGTGCTCCACCTTTTACGCTGTCCACCTCTACTGCGTTGTCCCACGGGGTTGTATTCAAAGACTTTCCGGGCCCGAGTATTGGTGTCCATTCGCTCTAGGTGACCCAGCCATCTTACTCGTTGGCTTTTCACTTTTGTGGCTGGGTCGGTGTCGCTTTTCAGCCCATACAGTTCGTTGTTGTATCTTCTTCTCCATTCCCCATTTATGCAGACGGGACCAAAAATCACCCGGAGAATTTTCCTCTCAAAACAGCCTAACGCGTTCTCATCCACCGTTAGCAGTGTCCATGCCTCTGCACCATACATCAGGACCGGGATGATAAGCGTCTTATACAGGAACAGTTTAGTTGGTCAAGAGAGGGCTTTGCTTCTCAATTGCCTTCTTAGCCCAAAGAAACAACGATTGGCAAGGTGTCGGTGAGGTCTTTGCCGACCTTGATGGAGCAGCGTGCATTCTCCATCGTCATCCTGCACAAATGGAAGAGTTTGGCAGGGATGCCAAAACTAGACATTGCTCTATAAAGCTCGTCTCTATAGATGCTGTCATACGCGGCCTTGAGATCGATAAAAAAGTGGTGGGTATCGATTTGAAACTCCTGGGTTTTCTCCAAGATCTGCCGTAGTACGAATATTTGGTCGATGGTGAACTTCCCTAGCCTAAAGCCACACTGATGGACCTATCAGGTTATTGACGAAGTTTCCACAGTCTTGATGAAATCTACAGAAAATTGGAGTACACTTCATAACACTCTCCACACCTGGTCAAACAAAGCGATGTGGGTTTGAAATTTGAAGAACGCAATTACTTCTTCCATAACTGCTATACAGGTGTCTCGAGCAGCAGTTACTTTGGAACTTTGTGAAGTGAAGCTAAGCACTTTGTTGCTGTAGCATGGTGTGTTTGCAGCGTTTTTGAGTTCTCTCTGGATCTGTGTAACACCACCTCAAATTTCGGAAATCATAATGGCACATCGGTATGTTCCTATTCCCACTCATGACTTTCCAGTTCGAGTGAAAGTTTTAGCCTCCTCTTTAGCTGTGACAAGATAAATGGCCAATGGCTTTGCAGGTAAAGGCCATTTTCGAAAAAATCATCTGCGTCAAAACGCATTTGCAGAATGTTCTCAAATGTCGTTTTGTTCGAAAATTCAAATTTCTGCATAAGCATTGTGTTCGATAAGACAGTTTGCAAAAGTCACATATTAGAAAACATTATTTGCGGTGCAATTCTGCAGTTAAAATTGAGCTGACGACAAAAATATTGAGAAGACAGAGAACATGTCAAATGCACTTGCAAGAAAATTGAGTGACGTTGATAAAAAAGACTTTGTGCAAACAAAAGCAATATTCACGTCAAAAAATAACAATCATTTAACATACAAACTGACGTTGGCCGTTTTCGAAAAGGTCAAATCAAAGTCAATATGATCATCAAATGATCGTCAGTTTTTAACGCAGATTGCAATTGTCATATGCAATTGTCCTGTTTTCACAGAATTGGTTTGATTAGCGTCATTCAACTTGCTCGCAAAAGCTTTTGATGTTTACGAACACGCTCTCTTGTTTCTCAATTTTTTACTTTGAACTCGATTTTTTTTACTGCACAACTGCACCGCAGATGATGTTTTCTTTTCAAAGATGTGGCTTTAGCAATTTGCCTTAAAGATCAATCTGCAAATGCATTTTTGACGCAAATGACTTCTTCGAAAATGGCCGTTGACCTGACGTTTGTAAAAACGGCCAAAAACAACTATCCTTAGGTCTAAAAGTTCCATCCAACTTCTCTTTGGCAGTGACTGCTGTCATTGTTTCCTGGTTTCTCTCCAATCTTCTTCATCGGATTCGTACTCTTCGCAGGTTTAATAACACGGAACATGGATGTTCCTACAACGCATCCACGAAACAAAATCCTCACAAATTCTACCATCAGAAACGTATCTTATGGCTAAAATTGTTGTGCTGCACGCATCACTGTGTACATTGCCGCACTTGAAAAACTTTGCATGCTTTTAAGGTATGTATTAATTTGAGAGGAAAAAGACGGCGGTTAGCTCTGAAGAAGCTCTCGAGAGTAAAACTCGCAAGAGGACACAGTCATAAGATTAGCTCACCAAATATCCAAGAGTCACTCTCGAGAGTTTTCTAGTGAAAGTTTTCTAAAATGTAAATGCACATTTAAATATTTATCATAAAAAGGACTCAATCAACCAACATTTTTTGATATTTCCCATTAATTTTTATTCACAAATGTAGTTTATTGTTTCAGCCTAATCTTGTAGAGCCTTGCAAAGCAAAGTTTGATTTTTTACCGCTTATTAAATCGACGTATTTTTAAGATTTAGTTATTTTTTTCTTAAATTGAAATCAATTGTAAGGTTGAAAATTTTGATAAGTGCCCCTGCCACCTCTCCCTTTACATTTAACTAATAAAAACCACTAACAAATTTGTAGAGGAGAGTCGGGGCAATAACTTTTTAGAACACTATTTTTCAAAACTTTGAAATTTTTCATTTACATTGCATTTTGAAAAGTGAAAATGAAATTGATTTGGGACTCAATCTAATTTCTAGTTTGAAAAAATGTTCTCAAAAAATGTTATACAGTAGTACAGCTTGACATTGATCATTTAATTAAAGACCTTAGCTTCGAAGATCGGACATCTAAAACAGAAGTTATAAGCTTTCCAATCCGTCAATTTGAAGGCTTTTTGTGCATAGCGGTTCTTTTCTTCACTGAACTTGGTCAGCGGCCGACGAACAACCACTCATTGCTGCAACACTGCGAAGCAAATTTAGAAATATTGTGAACAGCTCTGGGCTACATGCAGTTCTTGAGTATGTCTGCTCCATTTGAACCTGAAACAGCTGCACGTGTGTTTTACTCATAGCTATAAAGGTAAAGCTCAGCTGGGAGAGATGAGATACCTAAATCGGAAAATGAAAACGCAAAGTCCTCTTTTGACTGCCAAGAATACATTTTATAAACGAAAAAACATTTTTTTATTACATTTTACTAAATTCTTAATTTATGCTTCGTTCACTCGATCTTGCTCAGGGGGGGGCAATTGCACCCATTGCCCTCCCCTTGTATCCGGCCCAAGGCTATCAGCTCCAGCAGCTTTATTGAACTTAAGTTTAGATATAGCTATCTTTACTTCGTCCAGATCGGGTGGACGGAATTGTTGGCTACGTCGTCCAGGTTGAATGGGGCAATCTGCATGGTAGCGGAATTCGGTTCGTCATCGCCGTTATACAATTTGCAGAAATGATTTTTCCATATCTTCAGCACCGACTGCAATTCTACTACGATGTTCCCCTCATCATTCTTGCAGGCTTCGGTCCGGGCCTTGTAACCCTGGGAGGTTCTCTTTACCATTTGGTAAAACTTCCGAACTTCATTCGTGCAATGGCATCCCTCTATTTCCTCGATCGTACGCTTCTCATGCTTTCTTTTTCCTTCTTAGGAGCTTGTGTTCCTCTCTCCTCTTCCGCTCGTAGAGCTCGCGAGCAGCTCTGGTCCTTCTATGCAGCGCCGCTTTGTATGCCTGTTCTTCGTCGAACCAGGGGTTTCGCTGTGGTGTTCCTGCAAGGCCCAGCACGTCGGAGGCGGCATCTCTGATGGCTTCCTAGCAATTCTTCCACTGGTTCTCGACACTTGCAGTTGCAGGGGTTGTTGCGCATATGAGGCTAATGTTGGTGAATTTTGCCTTGATATCGCAGTCTTTCAGTTTTCTTTTGCCCGGCCCATCCCATCGCACTTCTTGGATGGCGGTGATGTCTGCTTTGTAGCTGCACGTGGTCTATTGAGAGACAGAACATTCCACGTGCAGATCCGAAGTTCGTTCTCCTTAAATGTGCCCCGACGGCACAACCCCCAACCTGGAAGACCAGACCATTACAATATAACTCCAAGGGCGGGGAGCCGGGTTAACCGCTCCTTATAGGCCTGAGCTCCGAATATGTCGTAGTAGCCCGTATAAGGTGTTCACTAAGTAGTTCAACCTAACTGGAACTGTAGACGCCACCGTTGATTCTATCTGGAGAATTCTTCCACTGCCGCCTGGATAAAGGAGAAATGCCTTAGTGGGAACACTCCTCCCCTCCCTCTCGTTTGCTGCCCCCTAAAACCGTGCACCATGTCTACTCTTTGATCATCAACAAAAAAAAACCATAACCATGACCCAACAAAAAAAAAGAATGCTGTGGCTATTCTTGTTTCTAAGTAGTTTTAAGTAGCCTTAAGTAGTTTTAATTAGCTTTAGGGCCAGTTTCAAATGTTCCGGTTAAAGTTTCGGATAGATATCCGACACAACCCTATCCAGCAGATAAAAGTTGCTGTTATTTATTTTCTGTTTCATCGTCAAAGTCTCGGATAAACTAACCGGTGGATAAATTTACCAGACACAGTTTGAGAACAACATAAAACATCCAAAACACACTGAAAATTAATTTTTTTGCTGTCAAAACAAAACAAAATTGTCGTTTTGATTTAAATTGTCATTGATTTTAAAGATTTGAATTCAGTTCGAACCGCGACGGATCGATTTAAATCGAAATTCGCAATATTTCAACGGATACGCGTAGCAGTTACCCATTCTCAACGTTGGAACCAGGATTTCGGCCTGCATTCAAGAAGAAAAATATACCCCTATTTGAAAATAAAGAAGAAAAGAAGAGACCACAAGAGGTGTCACTATGGACAAACATCCTTTCAACAATGCATTGCGGTTTAAAAATTAACATAAATCCAGGACACTTCTTTTGACCACATTCCGTGCTCTTCATCGAAGAAATGGTCTGAAACTATATTTTTTCGAATGCTTAAAACTAATATATTTTTTATCTTCTGGATAAAAGCTTTAACAGCCACATGAACCGGCGGTTAGGCTATCCGAAACTTTATCTGTCGGATATCACTATCCGAGACATTTGAAACCAAAAGTTGAAGTTTATCTTGCGGATAAGTTCCGGATAGGCTATCCGAGACTTTAACCGGAACAATTGAAACTGGCCCTTAATGTAGTTTGTAAGTTTTATATAAAAAAGTAAAAATGATAATGATACCAAGTTTTTTTTAAATTCTTCTTGGTGAAAAATAAAACCAATATTAATCTTAGTACATAGTTCTTAGGCCAAAAGGCATTAGGATTAAGTTATTTTAGTTTAACTTAGACCGCCTGCATGTGGCCAGTAAGTTAGTTGTAAGATATTTATAAGAAGGCTAGGTTTTCTGAATTTTTGTCTAGCTTTAAGATAGGTATAAGTGAGTAGAAAAATAAAAATGAATAAAAAAAAAAAAAACACTGCGTCACTTGATGAATCTTTTGAAAAATTAACAAACACACCCAACTGTTAACTCTTTTCGTTTGTAAATAATGTCAGTAAATAATGAGTATATCCACTAATTTTTGAAATTAGGGCTGTAAGACGGTTTGGAATTGAGTCATACAGTTTTTTTCTTTAAATGAAACGAAATATTGCCTATTTAAAATCTACCAGCCTCATTAAATGTTTGATATAGAATCCAGTGAATAGGGCAGCCATGGCACAAGTTTCACGTTTTTCGACTGAATCCAGCTTCTAGCTACCCTGGATGTGTGGATAGGGGTATTTTCTTGTTGTAAAATTCAAGTTTCAAGTTGAACAATGTCTGTTATCTTTGGATATGCCCATTTCAATAGATATTTACAACTACTTCCGTTAGGTATACTCAGTGACGTGCGGCACTCGAACGAACTGGGTAGACAGTTATAAATTTAATTCATTATTTTCCATCTTATCCAGTCAAAAATAAAAACTGTTAACAAAGTCCAAAAAACAGCGTATGTCTCTTTGAAATCAAACGTTAAACTTCACACAAGACTTCACAAACGTGTCTAAAAAACATGGCTACCAATAAGGAACTCTATTAAGCAAAAATTAAATACCAATTTAATACAAGAATACAAATTACAAAAAATTGTACACAGATGAGTATATTTATCAAATGCTTGTATTTTTTTGAAACAAACGTTGAAGGGCCAAGATATGTATGTACAAAGTCCACACAAAGTTTTAAAAACATTATTTTGAAAACCTATTCAAGTTATAAAAACTGTCCTTGAATATGTCATCTTCATCCTTACTATTTTTTGTTGAGATAATGGTGATCAAAGACAAAAGTATGCATTTGTTTGACTAAAAGTTATATACATAGGTACACCAATCTCAAACAAACAAAACTGGCAGACCTAAATTAAAGCTGAATAAACAATGTATTGAATTATTAAAAAAAAATTCAAGAAACTCATAAAACAAAGAAAATAATAGAACATTTGATTCTCGTACCATTTCTCTCAGTCGCAATAAGGCAATAATGGTACCTTAAAATAAATGTGTAAGTATTTGTAAAATAATTTCAAAACAAGAAGAAGCAAACAGCTTCAAAATGCTTTTTGTTTCGACTCAATACGGCAACTAATCCCAAAGATACAGCTCTTCAAAACGTGAGTAGTGTACTTCTGCGAAAGAGTCCAGCCTTCCTACCTATTGCATTTTTTAGGGTTGGCCTACAACTGCCCACTCCTCTTTTATCAACTCCAAAAATAAAAAATTAAGAAGTTGTTCTCTTCACTTAACAGTCAACAAAAAAGTTTCGAATTTACTTCAAAGTTCAAAGCAAAACAAGAAATTAGACAGATTCGAATCTGTCTACTTGCTTCACATAGAAATTGTACCTGAGCAACATAATCCGCTGATTTTATTTTCATATAATTTAGGTAGAACGAAAGACTCTGTCTTCGTTTTCAATCGTGTTTTCCCGAAGCACGTAGCAGATGCAGTAGGCAGAGCCATAGCGATAGCGAAGCTATAGCATGTGTGAGCATTGAGATTTTGTGCTTTGTGGTTTTTGGTAGAGGTCAAATTATTATCTAAAGTTCTAAAGAAATAAAAGTTGGTGTGGAAAATGTTAGTGTGTGAATAGTTAGGGATGAATCTATGATTTATGTTTGTTAAATTATAGGAGTTGAGAGTTTGAGATAGGTAATGGATGTTAGGGACTTAATGCAATGAATGTAAACACAGTTTTCTTGATTGTAACAAGTAGGTTTCTTTTTTTTTCTCTCTTTACGGTAGGGTAGACACTGTCTAAATCGTCTTATTGACGCACCGTCACTGGGTATACTCCAATTTAATTATTTCATAATAAGTGTTAGCGCCTGACCCAAAGCTCCTGACGTTCGACTGTGAATAGGTACTTATTAAAATAAGTTCCTCTTCTCTTAAATCATTAAAATAAAAATTCTAACCATCGGATGCGTCTAGATGGAACCATTCTTCATCCGAAGAGACAACCCATTTCTATTCGTTGCTCCAAGCAACAAGAGACCTGGTGAAATTCATGTGAAGTTTCTTGTGTTCTTGACGTACAACTGGTTTCTTTTTCGTTTGCTTACACTGGGTGTGCTCACTGGCTTTAATCATCCTAAAAATCGTCAAAACACAGGCTAATACCTATTCCACTTTTTGACTACATTCTGGGCAATTGTAGTGCGGATTTCGAGGTATTCGGCAGAATTGACCACTTTCATCGAAAGTTCTTGTTTTGTTTCTGCAATATTTTTATTTTTTGACATAGTGCTTAGTATCGCTTCCCTTCAGTTCCCGGCTGGAAAAACAATCTAGTTTTTGGTGAGGGGCTAGAAAGTTTTACATAGATACTAGCAAGTGCCCAGCAAGAGAAACTCTAGAAATTCTCTAGGGCCTCGCCAGTGAAGTACCCTTTTTCCTCGAGAGACAAAAAAAAAATTGTCTTTACTGTGATTCGATCCTGGGATCTTCTGATTGCCAGTCCTATACCTTAACTACTGAGCTATTTCGCAATACAGTTGTGCAATGTTGAAAATGAGAAAGTATATACTTTAATTTGTCTTACCACTTACCATTGTATGATGGGTATAAAATATTTGTTTTTTTGTGTTTGTCATATATGGGGTATTAGTGATGGGATAACAAGACCGATCCAACACGTTTTTACTAGCGGGGGCCTCGCGAGTATTTGACAAGTTTGCCTTGTCTAGATTTTCCCTACCGAAGCCTTTCCAGTGCCTCGGTTAAACTTGACAAAAACTTGCTATTCTACGACCTGAAAGTCCCAGCTCCTTGAAATCATCTATTGTCCCTATTTCTGATACCGTCAAAGTGTTCCCTGAGCCCATTTGTACTTAAATTTTAAAATAAAATATACTTTTCGATCATTTCCCAAATATTATAAACTTTTGTTTAAAAAAAATGCACGATATTAGCTTTTCCAATTAAATATTTTCAATGCTTTCAATCAAGTGACTCAACATTTTATACCCATTTTTGGCAGTTCATTCCTATAACTTGTGAAATTCCTATGGATTTACATAGTAAACCCTTCAACGCTATCCATTTTTTATTGGAAAATATGTACATGTACATTAGGGTGTTTCATTTTGTAAGGCACAAAATAAAATGTAAAATTTTAGCTGACTTTGCTCACGCCCCGAGTTTCTCTGACGAAAAAGATATTTTTGCCAAATTTCAAGAAGATTGGAGAATATTTAGAGGTTGCGCATTTTGATCACTTTTTTAAAAGTAGGAAAAAATACGATTTTTACATTTTTTGATGTGTTTTGAGAAAATGTTTTTTTTTTGCTAAGAACACTAAAGTGTAGTTCCCATCACCCTTGACGGGGGGTTGATCTTCAAAAAAAAAAAAAACAAAAATTGTTGCTATAGTTACGGGAGAGGTAAGGAGACAGGTGAACCCCATGTAGTAAATTTCCTCAATTTAATCAAAGGAGATCCCTATACCAATAGAGGATAAACAATTTCTTTTAGCCAAAATTGGATGATATGGATGTGATCGACATATTGTTCTAAAAATACAGCACTACGTATCACACAGCTTATGTAACAAAAGATATTCTACATAAACGACAAATGTAAGATAGGTTTATCTCTCGAGGAGGTGAAAGTGAAGTGGCCACCAAGATCGTGCGATATGATCCCATTAAATTTTTCGAGGGGTTTTCTGAAGTTGCGGGTCTTTTCTAATGAGCCGCAATCAACTGATGCCCTCAAAGTCAAAATAATTAAGGCCATCTTCAAGCTCAGCCCGAACTATGCGGCAAAAGCATTCAAGTTTCGACGCCTCGGATCCATGCCACTGTGCGAAGCCGTTGCTGATATTTTGAACATTGTCATATTTCATATTATACAACATATATACATTAGCAGACGTACATGTAGGACCTTCAAAAAATAATAAGAATTTCGTTAATACCACACACACAGCCTGTTTTATTCCCTTTCAAAATCGACCTGCCCTCCCTTATTGGTAAACCGTGTATACAGCTTGAAGTTTGAAGGTACAGTTCAAAGAGAAATTATTTTAAAAAGAATTGTAAGAAGGAATGTCATAAATTAACACACTGCAGCTTAAATTGTACGTGTAGACACACACAACCTGCACAAGATAAAACAAACAAGTGCATGAGAAACCCTTGCTTACAAAGCACTTCAATTTTCAATATTAGAAAACTCGATAGTTTTAGATAAAAGTGATCAAAATGCGCAACCTCTAAATATTATCCAATCTTCTTGAAATTTGGCATACATTTTTTTTTCATCACTGAGACTCGGGGCGTGAGCAAAGTCAGCCAAAAATCACATCTTTGGAAAAATGAAACACCCTAATGTACATATACCTACTCACAGGTATTACAAAATTCCAAGAAAAATATTTCTCACAGGTATTTATCGAGAAAAAACGATTGTGAAAATAGTGGCCTCAAACAAGTGGCGGGTAGTGTAATTAAAAATTGATATTTTGACATTTGACAGTTTAATGGACCTCTGAATCTGCCTTTCTACCGATTTGAATAAATACTAAAACGATGATATTACTTTTAAAATTTGTAATGTGCGTATTCGCTACATGACCCATTTACCGTTATATAGCGCTTTTTATAACTAAGAACATTATTTTGGTCTTTTTTGTAATCGGTGACACTTGATTCGTGAGAAATTAATTTCATATTTGATACCTACCAGTATCGGAGATAACTTTTAAAGAAAGTAATTTCATTTCTGCTACCTACAGTGGATGCCCTTTCCATCCATATATTTTTTATCTTAATCGATGGTGGTTTTTTTGGGGTATTCTCCTTTATTCAGTTAAAAATCTTTAATTATCACGAAAATTTTTCTCCCCTGCCGTGTTTCCCCTGGCAACTTAACTCCCATGGGAGTTACCAGATGACTATTTATCATGTAATATCCATGTATTTACCTTGGCCTTCTAAAAACTTACTAAATATGTATAAAGTGACTTACCCATAAATGAATGTGTACATAAAAGGAACTAAACTCGCAATAGATGTAGGTACATATCGTCCCTCATCTCACGAAGTGACGTTACTAGCAAATTGTCGTTTTTGAGATTTGGGCATATATGTTCTAGGTAAACTTGATTGCATATTTGTACATCATTAGATTCCCTGAAAAATGTCTGGAACATGGTTAAATGCGTTATGACATAGTTGGCATATCTGCAATTTTAGTTAAAAAGTTTCTCACGAACAGACGTAAATGCAATTATGTTTTCCGTTATATTGCAACTATTGTGTAATTACAGTGGTTTTAAGTACTAGGTGCATTTATCGGTAAGTAGAAATAAAACACCTTAAGTTTAATTTAAGATGATAACTTATTGTTGCTATTCACCAAAAAAATTTAAATGGCATTCGGTTCTCCTATTTACTATACTCTGTCAAGCAAAAATTGTCATTACAAGGCTTATGGAAGAGTTTTTTTTTCAAAACAGTGATACCTGTGTATACTGTCACGACACTAAAATGTCTCACTAATAAGCTTTTTTCTAAACGGTGGTGCCTGTGGATACTGTCACGACACTTAAACTTCTTACTGAAATTTCTCACGAACTGACGTATCTGGTTGATCGATTATTTTTAACTGTTTTTAGTATAGTATTTACATTGAATCTCATATCATTTGAAACTTTAACAAATTCTTGTAAATTTATAACAAAACAAATATCAAAACCGTTATAAAACACAGAAGTAACGCCTATAGAAGGAGGACACAAAACTAAAAACTTCTCTCCTCCAAAATATTGAAAAAGCAGATACGTCGGTTCGTGAGAAAAGGGACGATATGTGTTTAGTTAACAAAGTTCCAACTTTTCTCGTAGACAACATTCTCTTATAATAGAATGACCCATATAGTGGTTGATGGCAATTCTGAGTGAATAAGAAGTGGCAACTAGTTTCTAGTTTCTTGAAAATAGTTTTGAATTAATAAATAGCAAAATATATTTATGAAAAACAGAAATATAAGCAATAAATATATTTTGAAAAACATAAAAGCCAACATAAAAAGATAAAACATTAAAGTGTAAATGAATAACAAAAGATCTCTTGCGGACACTTCACCAGAATACATTCTTTCTTCACCCAAAAGACAACAAAAGACAATAACAACCATGGCAGTTGGACAAATATCAATCCAGGATTTAACAACAATTAGGTATGGGAAATCTTCTGGACGACAAAATATCCAATTTAGCTGCTAAAAGAGACATTTCAGGAGTTTATGATGAGATTCAACAACTTAAGATCAGAAACTCAGAACTTACAACAAAACTTGAGCAAGATGAATGTGTAAGTGGCTCAAGAGGGAAGTTGAGCTTTTGTCAAAAAATCGTGTGAAAAGAACCTCATCGTGCGCATTGCTAGGTTAGGTTAGGTTAGGTTGATGGGCTGACGGTGGATCTTGTTCCCGTCACACTTAGATCAATGTTGATCCATTGTGGTACCCTGATGGATTGGACCATCCCTTTAAATATAATGAAATCCTATGGAGCATCGAACCATTTAGAGGCGTTGATGAAGTTCATTAAACTTGAGATGTTATTTCCTGTTGACTTCGAGATTTCTGCTAGATCATTGAAGAAATAGCTACCCAAACATTTGTTCCTTATATTGCATAGTGCCGGACATTGACCTAGGAAGTGAAGGGTGTCTTCCTCTACTTCTACGTCACCGCAACCTCTGCATAGGTCTTCAGTACTTAGTCTCATCTTTTTCTTGTGGTAACCTAAGAGATTATGTCCCGTGATAATTCCTATTAAAAGATTCAGGGATCTCTTTTTCAGGTTTATGACATGGTGCGTTTTTTTCTTATTGTAGTTAGGCCACAAATTCTTTGTAGTGGTACAAGTTGCGAGTGAGTTCCATCTGTCATTGGTAGGTTCCACTATCTTCTTACCAATTGTCTGTTTAATGGCACAGGATGGAATTTTAACACCGGAGTCCGTTAGGCTTTGATCTAACGATGAACCAGTCCTTGCCAGTTCATCTGCTTTTTCATTTCCCAGAATTCCACAGTGCCCAGGAACCCAGCAGAGTCTGATGTTGTGTTGTGTGGCAAGAATCTTTAGCTCTTCGCGACAGCATGTAACCAGCTTGGATTTTATTTCTGTTGCAGAGATAGCTTTAATCGCTGCCTGGCTATCAATGTAAAAGGTGATATCAGCCCGTGGTATCGCCAACATTGAGATCTGTTCAGCAGCCTTAATCACTGCCAGAACCTCCGCTTGGAAGACACTGCTATAATCAGGGAGTCTATAAGAGTTCGATAAATTGAGGGATTCTGAAAAGAAACCAGCACCTACTCTCGTATCAATCTTTGAACCGTCTGTGTAAATTTCTACCATCGGTGTATCTGATTGTTGTAAACCAGCTTCCCATTCTTCTCTTGTGGGGATGGAAACATAAAACGGTTTTTCAAAATTTGTACGGGGTGTTGTGTAGTCTGTGCATACATACCCCTCCGTAAATTTGTTCATAATTTGTGCATGACCTACAGAGTTCTTTTTCCAGCTATCGGTCTGGCTTAATCTTAGAGCACCATAGGCTGCAGTTTCTTGTACGAATAGATCTAGGGGTTTTAGATTGAGTATGGCTTCCATTCCCGCAGTGGGAGTGGACCTCATTGCCCCTGTGATTCCTATGCACGCTAGTCTTTGAACTTTGTTAAGCGTTTTATAATTACATTCTTTGTCCATCGCGCTCCACCAAACCAGGCTACCATATGTGAGGATCGGTCTTATAATGGCCGTGTACATCCACATTATGATTTTAGGGTTTGGACCCCAGGTCTTACCAAAGATCCTGTTGCAGGAGTAAAAAGCGATCATGGCCTTCTTGGCTCTTTCTTTGATGTTCATACCCCAGTTTAGCTTTTTGTCAAGAATTACGCCTAAATATTTGGCATGATCTGATAGTCTAAGTTGGGTTCCTTCTATTGAAGGTAGGACAAATTCTGGTATTTTCCTTTTGTTAGTAAAAAGAACCAGCTCGGTTTTTTGTGGGTTTACCGAAAGTCCACATTTCCCCGCCCAGGTACAGACTTTTGACAAAACGTAATTAATCTGTTCGCTGGTTGTGGAAATAAATTTTCCGGTCGCTAGCAGCGCCAGGTCGTCTGCGTAGGCTACTACTTTGACACCGCTATTTTTCAGCTCAATCAGGATTTCGTTCATTACTAGTATCCACAATAGTGGTGAGAGAACTCCTCCTTGTGGAGTCCCCCTAGATGTGGATACTTTGATCCGTGCGTCCCCTAGTTCTGAGTTAATCCGTCTGTGTTTTAACATACAGATAATCCAGTTTACGAGGGAATTATCCACTTCAAGGTCTACAAGTGCTCTTTTTACCGCATCATTTTGTACATTATTGAAGGCGCCTTCAATGTCCAGAAAAGCTGCTGATGTTTCTGATATCCTCTTTATTAATAAGGCGGAGATCAGCATTCTGCCAAGGAACACTGGTGTTTTTTACAAAATCTTGGAGCCATGCATAGGTATATTTATCCTCGCATGCTAGAAGCTTGAAACCTTGCAGGGTTGCGAGGGTACTGAAGAGGGGCAGTGGCCCATTCTTAACGATAGCCTCGTTTACCGCGTCAAGGATTCTAGACTCCAAGAGCTTCCATTGGTCTTCCGTCAGCTTCCGCGATGGGTTTCCAAAGTCAGCAATTGCCGCCTGTTGGCCCTCCACGGTCACTTTCGAAAGCCTAGCTTTTTTCCTCTTATTTTCCGGTGAGGAATTCTTCGTCGAAATCGTGTCGTCATTCCTTACTCTTTTGGATGACCCTGCAGTAGGGTGTGAGTCAGAGTGGGTCGGGAGGCCCAGCTGCTCTTTCCCCAACACCGTCCTTTGGGTTACCTTGGAGTTCGGTTCGTTGTGTCCGTCCTTTGTCGTGTCCTGTACTCGCTGATACGATCTATCCAGGGCTTCCTTTTCTTTTTTCGTTAAGGACTCCGGATTTCTTTTACTTAGCCGCCGAATGATCTTCTCAGCATTTCGTTTTTGTCTGCGCTGTATTTCTCTGTCGCTTAGGCGACCCTTTGCCTTACGTCGCACTCGCGTTACAGATACCGCGCTGTCTTTAGTCCTGTTCCTTCTACTTGGTTTGAGGGAATTACTCGCATTTGGGTTGCATTTAGGGCTATGGCCCATAATGTTTTCCGCATGCTTATCCTTCCCTCTGGCCTCATCGTCAATTGTCTTCTCATCTACGAGACACGTAGGAGCGAGGGGCTCCATGCTTTGTCTAGTCTTTGAGAGAGACAAATGGTCGATGTGCATATGTCCTGTGGCATTGCTACGTCTGGGACTTGGGGGGTTCAAAACCCCTGGGTTGTATGTGAGGCTATGGCCCTGCATGCTTCCCAGGTGCGCGGACTCCCCGAGACTCCCACCCGAGTTAATCGTCGCAACTTCCAGTCCCGTAGGAGCGGGAGGCTCCATGCAACGACTGGTTGATGGCTTAGATTCCTCAGGTATCGGTAGGTGCATGTCCGTTGTTTGGTCTGTCGTTTGACCGGTTGATGGTGTCACCCTCCACTTACGTTGGGTTTTCCCTTCGTAAGAGTTTGGTGGTCTCATCAACTGATCTCCGCTCATGGCTTTCGCACAAGAAACCTCCTCCGATGTACAGGCGTGAGGCCCGTTCTTCATTGAAGGCTCCTCCTGCAGAATGTCATATGCGGTTTTTAGTCGTTTCCGTTCTAGTTCAGTCAGGTCAATCCACCTCTTTGAACCAAATCGTTTGATTGTCTTCTTACTGTTGGCGATTTTACTTCGCCTCGAGGAGGTGGACAATCTTGAAAGATTGGAGCTAGCTACGGAGCAGCAGTCCCTGATATCATCAATATCCACTGTTCTGACACTAGTTCCATCTCTCACTCCGAGGTTGGCAAAGGGGTCGAGAAGAAGGTCTTCCTCTTCCTCTGTCAAAGTCTTGTCCGTTTCGTTTAAGTGTTCGTCGTCGATGTTTCGTTTTGTGGAAAGTTTTGTCACTGGCGACTTCTCTCCTTCAGTTAACGAAGGAGCCAAGCCCGCGCCGGCAGCCGTGACCTCTGCCGACGTTTTGGCACATATCCGTACCAGTGTTTCATTCTTATTAGTCGTACTTTCCATGTTTTCATAGGTTTGAGTTTGTTAGTTAGTTTGGTTCTGCAGCTGGATTGCTGGAGAACCCCACGTAAGCACCCCCACCAACGTCAAGGTCAAACTCTTGGGGGTGTGCGCATTGCTAACCAGCCGAACACTGATCATCGTGACGAAGTTAAGAAGGAATTTGTTCGCTTAAGCCAGACGAACCTGTCTCGATAAACTATATTCGCCTATTAGCCTCGAATTACCAAACAAACAACATACTGGTGGAAACTAATTCTAAGGATTATGTTGATGAAATACTACATAATTTCTTAAAGGCACTGGCACGATCATCCATAGAGATTACCCATTAAAAAAATGTAAGGTACGACAACCACTGTTGAGAGTAAGAAAGGCAATACAAAAACCGCAGAGCAAATGTGGAAGTGCAAATTAAAGGTGAAACTGTGTTGGTGGCTGGGTAGACCTTCAATTGGTGCAGAGTAAGGGGGCTTCTCGCTGACAGATCTGATGGCTGTGAAATTCTCGGCGAATTATATTCTGGTTTTAACCTATCCAACACAGAGCTTCTACAATTAACAAACGCAGCGAATTCCAATGATGGTAAAGCCAACAACCAGAACCATACAACAGGAAATAATCATCCACCTAAAACTATGCAGCAATCAACAAATAATCTTTCGCATGAAACGAAAAACGTCTGCCAGAATAATTTAAAGAAAATCAGTAATCGAAAAAGAAAAAAAAATGATTTAATGTATGCGTACTTTTTTTTATTATCATATAATGGCGAGAGTACGATAACTTTGGCGCCAAAAATTGATAACGGTAGAGGAGTCAAAAACAAGCATTTTCGGAGTTTATTGGAGTTTACTCCTTAAGAATCGATTTTTATATACAGGGTGTCCTGTAAATAATGGATAACCTTGCAACTGGTTATAGCAGGCCTTATGGCCTTTCCGGAAAAAAATATAAAAAAAATATTTTCCCAGTGGTTACTTTGTTATGATGTTTTTTCCAAAAGTTGTTAACAAGTACTACTTTCCTCAAATACGTGAACGCTACGACCATCGATTATCAATTTTTGCTATTTTTTTTTATTTTTGTAATATTCTAGAATGACTGTTGTAATAGATAGGAGGTAAAATTTTATAGTAGTTATTGCATTTTTTTTATTATAATTTTTTTTCAGTACACAAATTTGTTTTCAAAAAAGTTTGACCACCTCTAAAAAATTAAAATTGTATGAGTACATGAATGGCCAATTACTTAAAAAAGTTGTCTATTTAATGCACTTTTCAAAATGGCATAACACATGCTTGTGAATTAACAAAATAACCAAGAAAATTTGTCAATCATCTAATAAAGCAGCTTTTAACGCTTTCGCAAAATGTCTATCAAAATGTTACAATAACCTCCAAATTTGGGTTGGACAAAGATTTTCTCTTTTGATGTGTAAGGAGGTTCAGTGCAAGTATAAAACTAGTTTTTCGGCGTTGAAAGCCTCACCATTTGGCCACCATATTGAAAAACGAGTTCTGAAAAGTTTTCCGTTATTAAAAACAACAACAACAACAAAATTAAACATGTCATATTATTATTAAGGCGTGAAGGGTAATTTTGTTCGTAAAATCAAGTGCAGTAGATTTTTTTTTAAGGCAGCAGATTGATTTTGAGAAAAAATGCAGTGGATCTACTGCAATTGCAGTAAAGTGGCAACCCTGCACCAGAAAAAGAAATTGAAATGCATTTTTTTTTCACTCGCACTCACTTAAAAAAGTACGAAGTGAAACTTCTTTAGTATCGTTGTGGCCTACAAGCTGAAGCGAACAGCTGATGTATTAGATTTGCAAAGTATTAGTGAAAAGCAGTGAAAAACGCACACAAAGAATCAACTCGTCATTCAGCACAGGTCTTTTTGCTGTTGCAATTCACATCTATTCTTCGACATGAAATGAAATAAATACAACAATGTAAACAAATGGGTTTTGGAGGGTGAAACGTACGAAGGATTGGTCTCTTTATTTGATATTCTCTGATTAAGAAATGTATACCTACATACGGTGCCGAACCTGGGACTTTTGCCGCCCCAGGCAAAATTTAATAGATTTTAAGGATTTTCGATAAAATAATTTTACAAAATATTGACCTTAAAATGCTGCTTTTCGCGATTTCATTTTTGCAAATCTTGTAGCGATTTTTTCTTCTTCAATACGATTCAGCATGTCTTTTTCAATGGAAATTGTTGCCAAGGCTGTTAATCGCTCTTCAGTCATAGTTGAGCGTAAATATGATTTTATTATTTTAAATTTTGAAAAACTAGCTTCCCCTGTAGCAACACTTACAGGAATCGTTAAGAGAATTTTTAACGCAGTTGTTAAATTTGGATACAATTCAAGCAAATGGTTTGAAGCTAAATAATTTAAAATTGATAGCCTTTTGAGATCAGTAAGATCTGACGTTTGATTGAATATATTAATTTCGCTCAAGAGATCCCTAGCTATTACATCCTTTTGAACTTCGTCGTCAATTCTTGCTGTTAAAAGTGCTTCAAGTTTATCGCAATCCTTAAAGTCCACATTCTTTGAAATATCGCACAGAAAACGTCACATCGATTACGTGGTAGAAGAAATCAACTTTAATTTTAAATTTTGGATCAATTGATTGAGATTGTTCAGACTGATAACGGCGACTACGTAAGCTCATCGAATCGGACACAATGAAATATATGCAACATGCATATTCATCTTTGTAAAAATATCTATAGCATTCTTGTATAATGCTTCAAATAAAGATTCCTCAGAACGGTTTGCCTGAAAGTACTGCCGCAGTTTATCTAAATGTTCTAAGCATGTTAAAAAGTCCATGGATTTTGACTGAAGTATTTTTTAAAGGACGTTTATTTTTCCTAAAAACTCATTCCAAATAATGGTTGACAAATTCAAATTTGTATATGCGTTTACCTAGTTGAGTTGCTTTGAAACTTGAATGTTCATCAAATTCTGCACTTTCTGCGATTTCGCTTAAAGAATCATACATTTCTGATAAATTTTCTTTAAGACAGTTAGTAGCTTTTGCTCTGCTTGACCAACGTGTATCCGACATTCAGATCTGGAGAAGTCAAAAAATTCTAAAACAATTTTTCCGTTGTTGTCATTGTCAGATTAAAAAAGTAAAATTTTTTGCATTTAAGTGTTTTTGTGTGTGTGTTGCATTGGGACATAGCCTACATGGCCAACTTCAATGATTAAATTTTGATGCTATACAAACGCTGCACAGTTCGTGCAAGCAACGGTCAACGGCAACAAGCTTCCCAAATGTTAAAACTTTTACAAAGAGCTATAAGAAATAAATTTGTGTGTATGCCCTCGTATACCTGGAATGAACAACAAAGAAGAATGAACAAAATACAGTGCAGTAGTTGCTGATATTGTTTTTGATTCAAGGAAACGCATTTGTGTTACCTTTTTTTCAGTTTTAAATTTGTTCTACCAATTTTGCCGCCCTAGCTGAGTGTCGCCCCAGGCAACTGCCTGTTTTGCCTTAAGGCAGGTTCGGCACCGCCTACATATATTTATTACTGTATAAAATAAATAGGTTTAGTAAGCCGTTTCAGTCGTGCAACACTAACAACAAAGTGTTATACCTTTTTTGAAAGCCAATAATCTGTTTTTTAATTCTTAATTTAAATTAAATTATTTATAATATACTCAATAGAGTGGGGATTTAACAATTGGTGGAAATCAATTTTAGTTAACATATTGTTTAATTAAAATAATTAAATAATAAAAGAAAAACACTTGCTTATTCCACAATATCTTTTATTAATTAAATTAAATTAAATTAAACAATATGTTAACTAAAATTATTTATGTCAATAGTTTTCGAAAAATTCGCTTGCAAACTCATAATTTTGATAAAAAAAAATGAAAAAAAAAATTGCTTAGACCATTTTTTTCTTCAAAATTGTGAAATGAAATGCTGAATTGGCTCTTTTGTAATCAATGCTAATATCAATCCTAAACAATAATCTGTGTCACATTCGCATAAAAAATAAATAATGGTACAAAATATGAATGTTTGTTCGTTTTTTTTGTTCATGATCTAAGTAGGTATGCATACTTTGAACATTACAATTGCATTATATAGGTAAGTAAGAGACAAACATTATGTATACATATTAAGAAATTATATAAATTTGTTGCAGAGGTACAGTAGTACCTAGGTAATGTAAATTTCTAATAATGCCTTACATTTCCATGTCTGAAAACTTTTAACGTGCAACTGTGGGCCAAGTTCAGGTAATGGGTTTTTCAATAAGAGCGCTACAAAAGTTTTTTTAAATAAAACAAAAACGGTTTTGGACATCAATGAAATTCTTTATTCCTGTGAAAGTACGTTCGATGCCAATATGTATGGAACTCGATTTCTTTTGCATGGCCACCACGGGCACGCTTGCAGAAGTCCAGACGCTGAACCCAATTTTCGACGGTTTTCAAGCATAAATCGGCCGATACTGCTGCAATTTCACGTTCGATATTCGTACGAAGTTCATCAATCGTCGCTGGCTTGTTGGCATAGACCATAGACTTGACGTAGCCCCACAGGAAATAGTCTAACGGCGTCAAATCGCACGACCGAGGTGGCCAAGCGACTGGGCCATTTGTGAGATAACACGTTCTCCAAACTTGGTTTCCAATAAATTGATTGTGACATTCGCTGTGTGGCTTGTGGCGCCGTCCTGTTGGAACCACATGTCTTCCAAGTCCATATCATCCAATTGGGGCCAAAAATATTCGGTTATCATTGAACGGTAGCGATCCCCATTCACAGTAACGTGTCGGTCTTGATCATCACGCAATAAGTACGGCCCAATGACGTTGCCGGCCCATAAACCACACCAAACCGTAATTTTTTCGGGATGCAATGATGACTCATGGAGTACGTGTGGATTGCTGCCTGACCAATACCGCATATTTAGTTTATTGGCGAAGCCATCTGCTAGGACGATTATGACGACCATAAATTAGACGTAGCGCTCTTAACGTTGAGGCCACTGACTCCGAATTTCGGTAGTAAATTTTAAAAATTTCGACTCGTTGGCTCGTATATCTTTCCATCATAAAATGTCAAAAGAGCGGCAAGAAATATGGCGTCGTTTGCTGTCCCTGTCGCTCTACTTTTGTAGCGTCCCTGTTGAAAAACCCTTTACATATCGTCCTTTGATTGCAGGAACTATGGAGCTCAATTTTATATTTTAATAATAAATCGGCAAAAACGGTATTATTTTGTACAGTTTTAAAGGCTTTTTGTCTAATCTTTTTTCTATCACAGACAAATATAGAATATTTGTGAAGTTTCAGGAACATACAAATTAAACTTTCCATCGTTCTCCAGTAGCTATGTTTCCATAAAGGCTGTTATCCCCAAAATTTATGAAAGTGAGTAACTTAGTTCTTGCAATCAGGTGACGGTATATTCAGAAAACAGCTATTGACATTGGATATATTGGATAGATTCAAAGTTTCATTGAATCCAGAAACTTTTAATGCAAAAGAGACTTTGCATACACCCAACCTCGCACCTACCCCAAATCCTATAATGAGCACAAGCAGGGGGGTTGCCGCCCCATACATATTTCACTGTTTATATACCGTAATGTTGGGTGCTAGCACTGTATTACATATGTATATATGTAAGGAACCAAACAAAAAAAAATTCATAAAAAGTAGTTTTAGTAATCTTCAATTTTCTCAAAAACTAGAAGGCATTTATTTGTTTGTGTTTGATTCAGAATTGATTGACCACAAAAAGCCAAATTAGCACTTCATTTCACAATTTTGAAAAAAAAAATAGGTTTTTTTCATTTTTTTTATCAAAATTTTGAATTTGCATGCAAATTTTTCGAAAACTATTGACACAAATAATTTAATTTAAAATAAGGGTTAAAGATCAGATTGTTGGCTTTCAAAAAAGGTATAGCACTTCATTGTAAGGGTTTCCGTCGTTTTTTAATACTTTTTTTCATTTAAAGTTTTTTTTTTTAACTGTCCCTACCTCCTAAACGGGGCGAGATAGACCCCTAGTAAAAATGCTTGCTTTTGACCCCTCTATAAAAAACCGTTATCAATTTTTTGCGCCAAAGTTATCTTACTCGTGCCCTTATAAAATTACTTTGTCCATCCTTTTTTGAATATATAAACAGTTTTGATTATTTGTTCCTTTGTGAAACTCATGTAATGCAGGACACGGGTTCACACACGTGGACGAGCGATTGGAGGCTATCTGTTTGGGTTCAAATCTATTGTTTCAAATTCTTGTAGTTTTGTAAATATTGATAACTATACGGCTCTTAAAGTAAACTCTGAGGATGAATACTACTATATTCTCCCTATCTTTTTAAATTGTAATAATTGGGAGCAGGATTTTTGTAGCTTAGAACGCTTATTGGAGATTTCAATGCTCGAGTGGTGGAACATCAGATAGAAAGTGATATGATTTCTTTTGGCGAACAATTAGAATTGGTTAGACTTTCAAAGGATAAAGTTTTGAACAGAAACGGTACAAAACTATTCTATTAGAACTTTTTCAAAATGTTGATATCTTTTTACTTAAAGAGTCAACTAGCTGGGACTTGTCCCTTATAAATTACTTTTGTCGAAAGTCCAGGTGAAACAGTTTTGATTATCGTGGCATCAGTGGCAAATGGTTTGAGAAAAAAAGATAGTTTAAATGTTGGTGCTTTGACTTTTTCGGACCATATGCCAATCTCAGTAGCCCTGGCCATAAACAAACCTCTGGCCCAAAAAAGCATTGCTCTTCTGTCCAGACTATTTTGGAACGATAGGGAAAAAGAAAGTTATAAAGCCAAACTTATATTGTTAGTCAGCTTACTGTACAAACTGATTTAAGTCAAGCAAGCACGAACAATTTGACAAAAACTGCGAAAAGCCAGAGTTAAATCCTTCAAACTGTTAAAACTAGCAAGAATCAGAAACGAATTTTTTTTTCCGTGAAGCTTATGTTCAGGCAAATAAAGAATACAAACAAATCTGCTAAATAAAGCGAAATGAATACTTCTTAGGAAAAGCGAAAAATTTAAATAGTGCCAAGGGTCCTTCTGAATTTTGGAAAGTAGTGAAGGAATTGAATTGGAAATAATTCAAAATTGGCAACAATTTGGATGCCCATTTTTGGCCAATCATTTTTAAAATCTTTTTAATCCATTAGAGATTGAAGAACCAATACAATTCGCTGAAAATGTCATAATCGTTGACTCTTTAGCTCGGGATATCACCATAGAAGAGATACACAGTGTTTTACAAAGAGCTAAAAATAACAAAGCCCCAGGGTATGATAGAGTTCCTTATGATTTTTTCAAAAACGCTCCAAACGGTTTTTTTGGAAAATTTAGCAAGGACCTATTCAAATATATTGCACACGGCTAATGTTGCTGAAACTTTCAAAAAGTCAATTGTATTTCCAATACACAAAAAAGGGGACATATAAATAATGTGGGAAATTAAAGGGACATCTCTTTTCTAAATGTGATTGCGAATATATTTACAGGAACTATACTGAAAAGGCTTGAGTTTTGGGTTAATGAGAATAAATAGTTGAACGAATTTCAAGCAGGTTATTCAACAACGGATCACTTTTTTTTCCATCCAAAATATCGAAGATTATTACGCAGAAAATCACATTTTTCCATCCAAAATATCGTGAATTATTACGCAAAAAATGGGAAAAAGCTGTATGCAATATTTATTGACTTCAAAGCTGCTTTCGATAGCATTGATCGAGGAGCGTTGTTTTATAAATTAAATCTATTGGGCTTATCCTCTAAGATTTCTAACGTAATAAGAAAACTTTACGAGAATACTATCTCGGCTGTATGGGACGGTGAACAAATATCAGAATTGTTTGAAATCAAAAGTGGAGCTCATCAAGGATGTCTTTTATCCCCCTTGTTGTTTTTTTTTTATCAACGACATAGTTGACGCCTTGCCAAACGGTATTAAAGTTGCAGTACTTGTTATAAAGTGCCTCCTATATATATGCTGATGATGTCGTTTTGTTTGCAGATTCCCCAGAAAGTTTTCAGCTCATGATAAATAGTCTAGATAAATACTGTAAAATGTGGAATCTGGTAATAAATATTTCAAAATCAAAGATTATGATATTTAGAGCAGGGCAAGGACGACACAGCAGAAATGAAAGGTGGTTTCTAAATGGTGAAAAAATTGAAGTTGTGAATGAATTTACTTACTTGGGAATGATTCTCACACCCCAACATTTTCAAAGTCAATTTAAGAAATCGTTATCTGCTATAAATTCAACCTGGAAAAACTTGTTTAGGAACAAAAATGTTACACTTAGTGTCAAATTTAGAGTGTTTGATGCTGCTTTGAGAACTATAATTACATATGGATGTCAGGTATGGGGGTATCAGCAGAATTGTGAGGTTGAAAAACTGCAACGGCTTTTCTTAAAAAAACTTTTTAGATTACCGAAATCAACATCTAATTACATTGCTGCTTGAAACAGGTCTTCCTCCTATTTTTGTTTACCTTGAAAATGCACCAAAATACTCTTTTATAATGATCGGTTTCCGGTTACCAAAATTATTAACAAAACACAGTATACAAAAAAATATAAGTTGGTTCAAGAAATGGGAGGATATAACCATATTGAGCGGTATTTCGGTGCATTCTTGGTAGATGGAAGATGGGAGTATGACAGAAAAGATCAACTGCATTAGTGCATTCTCGAAAAGCTAGATGACAATATAAGACTAGATCTAATTGAGAAAACAAAAGGCTCCTCACGTAGATCTCTATATCCAGAGCTAAATTATAATTTGAGTGAGCTCAATTATTTTACAGACAAAATGAGCTTATATGAAATTTCTATAATTTTTCGCATTAGGGGAGATTTTGACTTATTTTAATGATCAATTAACCTTTTGCTCTCTCTGTAACTTGCAAGAACAAGAAAACTCATCACTTTTTATCTGGGAGACCTATAAAATATCCAAGCACAAATTCCCCAAATCTTTTAATCTCCAAGTAGTTAAAAATCCCCAAAACTAAAATCTCCAAGCCCAAAATTTGTATATTCTTAATCCCCAAAACCAAAATAACCAAAACCGAAATCCCCACAGCCAAAATACCCCAAACAAAATTCCCAAATACCCGCCGCCCTTGTCATTGCTACCTGTGATAACAGGAGGGATTTCCATTATATACATTTATATGTACATTAGGGTGGTCGTTTTAATGTTTTTTTTTTTTTTAGTTTTATTATCCCTATTTTTTTTTCAGATTTTTATTTTCATCCCCTATAGCCGCTGTAGCCTGTAGGGGTAAATTAAATGTCCCCTTTTTTTTGGAAATTCGCGTAAAATCTACCGAAAAATTCAGAGCATGTAGGTGAAAAGTAGACAAAAAAAAAAAAAGGAGGAAAACAAGGCTATTATAATTTTTGCTCAGTTCGTTTACCTGTCCATACGTTACGAAACCAATTTAGAACTGATGTCATGGGAGTTAAGTTCTTTGAGTGCGGAATAGCTGCCTGACATAAAGACAATGATTTGGTTCGGGAAGTTTTTATCGAGAATGAGATCTGTACATTTTCCTATTTTATAAACTTCCACCTGAAAAATGCTAGTAGATTGTCCCATCTATAAGGGAATTTTGTTCTAGCCACAAACAATCCTGCACTAGCTCCTTCAGTAATTTTCGCTCTATCAGTATATCACTGTACGGCGGCGTTTACTTCAAGAGTGTTGTTCATCGCTTCTCCTACCACTCTTTCTTGCCACTTTTGAAAGTTTTAATCGAAGTAATACTTTTTAATAATACGGTTCTTTGGTGCCAAATAACCGCACCAAAAGTCTTACCATGGTTTGCAGGCCCATGATTTTGCTGCCAGTTCATATTTGTTTCATAACAAATTGAAAGATTTCTTATTCTCATACAATAATTTTTACTAGGTTAGCAAACCTGAAGATGAGAATGCATGTTCTCGAAAACGTTAGTTAAATAATTATTTATATTTTAATTATTGTTTTGCTTAACTTTTTGATTTGAATTTTATTCTTATAAAATAAATAATTACTGTATGAGAATAACAAATCTTTCAATTTGTTTTTTTATATATAATTCGAACTCATATAATAGTTCCAACAGTAAAATATTTAACAAAAAATAGTGACGAATTTACAATTTACTAGTATCCGCCCAGTGGTTGAAATTTGAACTTTTATAATCTATACATTGATAAATGAAGCAAAAGGAACTTTTTTTTTTTACTAAACCTTACATTTTACCTATATTTTAGGATCTTAACCTCGACCATAAAAGCCCTTTGCATAGAAGGATTGTTTTTGGAGGTTTTCATTTAATAACTGGAGTCTCACTGGTACAGTTGAAAGTAGTTGGTAAACGACCAAGCAGGCACTTTAGAATTTTTTTTTAGCTCTAGGTACCTTATATAATAATTATATTGATATGCCAAAATAATCGTTCATTCAATTCAGTCAATATAATATCAAGCAATAATAAAATTTTAGCAAATAACTGAAAAATTTAACTTTCTCAGCTAAATGAAGATTAAGAAATTCCAATGTCTCACCAAAAATACAAATCGATTGCATTCATCGTATTTGAAGCTTCTACATCCACTCCTTAAAAAAGTTTAAATCAAAAACCACACGAAATTTAAATAGGCTCTGCCTTATTTCAGCCCCTGAATCAAACAAATCTGGACTTGAAGTGCTACGCTCTTTTCTCTTTCATCATCGTGTCCTGTAACCCCGGCTGGGGCATAGGGCGTCAACAAAACGTCTCCATCCTTCACGGTCTGCTGCAAGGTACTTTAGCTGTGGCCACGTCTTTCTCTGGGATTCTGCTTCCGCTAAGACAGTTGATTTCCATGTTGTTCTTGGTCTTCCAACCCGCCGTGCACCCTGAGGATTCCATTCACTGCTTTGCAATTTCATCGTTTGGTTTCCTCAGTGTGTGACCAATCCAACGCCATTTTCGCTTTCTTATGTCGACGTCCAGCCGCTCTTGACTTGTCCTGCGCCACAATTCCTCATTTGATATTATTTGTGGCCAGCGAATCTTTAGGATGTGGCGAAGACAGCGATTCACAAAAGCCTGCATTTTCTTCGAAAAAGTAGACGTGACTTTCCAGGTTTCACAAGCATATAACAGCACGGATTTGACATTAGATTCGAAGAATCTCAGCTTAGTGCGTAAGGAGATTTGACTGGATTTCCAAATTGGGGACAGGGTACCGAAGGCAGCACGAGCTTTATTCATTCTACTTTTCTCTTTACCCATCTATTATTCGCAGCGAAAAAAGTATTGCAAAAGATCCAAAATTGGCCTGGCTCTTCTTAATATGACAGCAACCTGATCTGGTAAAAAGAAAATGCCAGCCCGTTTCCAATGTCAACAGTTGTTTTCCCAAATAGTACCAGTATACCTACCTCGAGTGGCCCCTTCGCGGGATCGGAAGTTTAAAGGTACCTATGTATATAGAGTCCTGTTCCCAGTCACGCAACTGTGTTTCAAGTATAGGTATTTATGTATGTAAAGTCGTATACAGGCACCTATGTCAACAGTTTTATTTGACAATAGTATCTTAATCTTTATACATACATAATGTTAACATACCTTGGGCTTGAGTGGACCTCTTCGCGCTATGTTCTTTTATAATATTCTGGACTTGGTCGTTCATCCCAGCATCCCACAGTCAAAAAACAAAGCAATTTTTTGAAATATTAAAACAAAAATATTTTTTTTTTTATTATTTACGTAAATTTTGAAGTTTAGTATATACTGTGGTGCAGTGTAATAACACCTGCAGTAATAACGCCCGTGGGCGATATTACCCAAAATAAAATGGAAATAAAAGCCGCGGGTTTTGTTTCCTTTTCCTTGTAGGTCTTAATTCCAATTATAAATGGAAAGAAGACACACTGAACACAATAAAACAAAGCTCAAATTTAACATCCTTTAAAAGTATTTTAATATAACGAAAGTATTTTCAAATTTCTTTTTTAAAAAATAACAAAATCCTTTAGTTAATATTTATACAACATTTTGGTGACGTGCTGCAATAACGCTAAGTTTCGAAATTCTTTAAATGCAAAAGAAACTTACATACACCAACCTCACACCCACTCAAAAACCTATAATGAGCCCAAGCAGGGGGGTTGCATACATACCTCACTGTTTATTCGCGAATTCTAAAATTTCACAAACCTAATAAATCCTCTCCTTTAATTGGTTGTGAAATTTTAAAATTTGCGAATAAACAGTGAGGCATGTTTGGGGCATGCTGCCCCCCTGCAACCCCCCTGCTTGGGCTCACTATATGATTTGGGGTGGGTGCGAGGTTGGGTGTATACAAAGTTTCTTTTGCATTTATAGAATCTGGATTTTAAGAAACTTTGAATTTATCCTATAATATCCAACAATAATTGTATCTGTATCATTTTGAGATTTTAACATTGAAAATGGTTATAGGGTCGTTTTGAGTAAATTATGGTGTTACTAAAATGAATATAGTGAACAAATGTGTATATGAGATGAACGCTGGCGTATATGGGGGGTAGCAGCGTTGCCGCGAAGAAAAAAGCAGTGAGGGCCTTTTCCAAATGTTTTGGAGGCCATTTGACGAAAGATGGGGCCATATTATATAAAATCCTACGTGCGTTTCTTTTTTAGCTCCGAACGCTCAGAGATAAAAATTTGTTTATTTTTTCGTTCTGAGCGTTTTCAGAGCGCGTTGCGCTCAAAATAAAATAAGTGCGCAGACAGAGTTTAATGCGGAATACAAGCAAGGACAACTAGGAGTGCTCAGAACACGCTTGGTTCAAATGATGTTCAGAACATGTTCGCCTTGCTCGACTCTGTTCATCAGAGCTCTATTCTGAAATAAAAAAGTTACTCAAGTTGCCCTTCAAAAAATTTGTAAGGCTCATTAGCGAGCGAAGAATTTCATATGATGACCTATTTCAATTATTCGTTTTTGAACTACTGTATGGAAGACTTAACAAATTTATTCAAAAGAAGCAATATTTTTAAATAAATGATCACCAGCAAAAATTTTCAATTCTTTCAACTGAGTCCACCATTTAATAGCGTCAATGTCATGATCTTCTTTACTTATTTCTCTGGTTATATTCAATATGGTTTATGTTTATTTAATTATTATGATAAATATGTTAAATCTTCTAAAGTTAACATTTGAGGGCCATTTCTAATTGGCCCGGGCCAAGGGCCAAAATATAAAAGAGGGGGCCAAAAGGCCCGATCGGGCATTTTGTGGCAACGCTGGGGGTAAGATCGAATTTTTGGTGGTGTTACTAAAATAAATAAATTGAACAAATGTAATATGAGATGAACGCTAGCGTATATGGGGGATACGACAGAAAATTTAGTTGGTGTTACCATTCATTTTGGAATGAACAAATATGTATAGAAGATGATTGCAAGCGGATAGGGAGGGTACGGTTGAATTTTTGGTTGGTGTTACTAAAATGAACAATATGAGTTTTAACTATTCATATTACTATAATTATAAAATGCAAAAGCCAGTGCATGCAGCAGTGCATTGTGCTTCTAAACTAAATCTAAGCGTTGGAAATTTTTTGAAAAATGTTTATGATAGGAAAATAATGTAGAGGTGCAATATGACGGGCTTTTTTTAAATTCGAATTATAAGGAATATAAAATATGGTTTTTATGTGAAGTGGTAGAACAACAAAAAAAAAACCAAATGAGAAGGGCCAGAATAATATTTTTTTGTTTATCGATGGTTAAGTTTAAGTTTTGTTGATCGATTTTTCGCAGTTATTATTGTTTATCTTTTTGCATTTAAAAATCTCAAATTTATACCGGAGATAGATTATATAGATTCACATATAATATGTAAAATTTGATTTTTTAATCATACCTAAGCCGAAATAATAAGATATTTCTGTTCATTTACATATCACCTAATAACTCTTTAATCTGTGCACCTATACAATTCGTTTTTGTTTTATTAGCAGCTTCAATAATTGACGATTATTTTGATATATCAAACGTAGTTGTACGTTCAATATAAGCTTCACAAACCGAAAATACAATTCAATTAAAAAGTGGTACTAAATCTTTAATCAATATTTCTACAATTCATCGTCGTCGATTTGCAAGTTTTTGTGCTGCACAATCAGCCCAAATAAACAGAAGACAGAACACAAATATAGTGCCATAGTTCATTCAAGATTTCTTTCTATCTCTGCCAGGGTTGCAAAAGTCGTACTTTTGTACTTTTTTCGATACACTCGACTTTGCTAAAGTACACAAATACACTTCTAAAAAATTCGATACACTTTTGCATTCAACAAAAAAGATAAAGTAAATAAAAATAGAATCATTTGACCTTACAAAATGTATACTGTGAATCGAGGCTGACAACGATATAACAGAAGAAATAAAAATGATTAAGACAGTTTGTTCGAGAACATTTAAGAAATGGCATCTACAAAATCCCGGTTTCAACAATCTCGAAATTAAAAATCGAAAACGTTAAATTTGTCAATTTTAAATCTCGCAAAATTTAAGGGTATTGCAACAAATTCCTACAGTTTTGTAATAAAAGTTTCGCATATGTAAGTATGTACCTAATATTTCAAGTAACATAAACAGTTAACAAGTTGTTTAATTAATTCGACATAGAAACATAAGATAAGTTCATACAACAGCAAATGTGGACAAAATATTATTTTTTTGTTTAAACACGATTCTTCATCCCTGATCTCTGTTTATAAGTTTATTATGAAAGACTATTCATTTCAGTGTTCAGTCTTCATCTTCAGTGTTCAGTTGCAAAGATGCACTGAGGTGTGGAGGTTCGTATGTTGCTTGCCGGTAAATAATTTTTTTTTAGTTGTACTAATAGCATAGACTGCGATGTGCGTGTAAGGTTAGTAGGATAGGATGCTTGTGGGATGTTTAGTTTCAGGTAGGTTTGTTGAGACATTTGTTAGGGGTTTTTTGTTTTGTTTATTATTTTACTTTTGTGTTTTGTTTAGCTATGATTAGACGGACTAACGAAGAAAATGAAGTAAGAATACAAGTGGAAATACAAATATAGGTCAAAAAAGTTGTTTGGCTTGAATATCTTGACAGCAAACAATGATATTAGCTTCAAGGTAGTTTAATTTTATACGCTAGTTTATAGAAAAAAATTGATAGTTTTTAAAAATATTGAATTAATAGTTTCTTAAGAGCTAAAAACAGCAAGCAGTTCTACACACTAATTGTTAAAAATTGTTTTTGCCTCAAATATCTTGAGAACAGACAATGATATTGGCATCGGGTTAGTTAAAATCTACACACAAGGTAGTTTAACAAATTTATAATTGAAAGGATTTGTAAAAAATTCAACAAGTAGTTTTTTTTGTGAAAAAAAGTACAAGATACTTCACTAAAAATTGTGGAGAATTTTGTTTTGTCTCAAATATTTTGAGAACAAACAATGATATTGGCTGTGGGGCAGTTTTATTCTTTAAATAAGTTTATAATAAATAATTTAAATTTTTTTTAAAATATGCGATTCAACAAATAATTTTTTTTAATCGAAAAACCACAAGAAACTTAACAAAATTGTGAAAAATTTTTGTTTGTCCTTAATATCTTGATATTGGCCTTGGGGTTATTTTTTTCTATAAACAAGAACTTGTAAAAATATTCAATAACCAGTTTTTTTAGGTGAAAAAAAATACAAAAAAACCTTACCAAAAAATGTTGAATTGTTTTTAGTCTCGAATATGTTCAAAAAACGTTTTTTTTTTTCTAAACCGACAAAAAAAAATACAAAAAACTGTTGAATAAAAAAAAAATAACATTGGGCCTCCCTCTAGCTTCCGTGGCGCCATAAAGCCTCTGTTTGAAAATGAAATAAAGGACCTTATTGCGAGAGTCTCTTCAAAATAGACTGGTTAGATTAAGTCTAATTATTGTTATTGCTAATTTTTACTAGTAATTATTTTTTATTTTCCTATTTGATAGAAATTTCAAGTTCATCAAGAATCTTTGATCGACTTTGGTCTTCTTGATTTTTTTTCGAATTATTTCGAAAAGACTCTTAATAAGCCCCAAAATTAAAAAAAAACTACAAAGGGAATAATAAAAATAGAATTTTTCGGACACGTAACAAACACCAGCATTGAAAATTCATTTCTTTGCATATAGGTATTTGAGGGAAAATCAAATATTGTTGCCTACCACAAAAGTTATACGAGTTAGGAAAAATATATACAAATATAGACCGAAATAAACAAGTATAGGGGTAGAAAACATTGAATTTTTGTTTGGTGTTACCACAAAGCTAAATCAAAAAGAAAAAAGTGAGGTCCCGCACGAAGTATATGAAAAATATTAGATTAGAAGACAAGCAGAAAAAAAAAATATAAGTGGGTCAGTAAAATGACAAAAAGAAAACATCTCTTCTGTATTTTTGAAAATGATGCAAAATAAAAAAACTACAGTGGGAATAAGAGAAGAGTAAAATTTTGTGGAGAGGTAACAACTACCTACCAACATAGAATATTTGTTTTTTGGAAAATCTAGTTTTAGTTAGTGTTATAAAAAACGTGATTTTGGAAAAGGAAAAACGAATACAGGATGAAAAAGCAAAAAACTAAATTGTGATACATATGTATGCTAACATCATTTTGCACTAAGGGAAAAATCTAAATTTGGTTGAAGATAAAACGGAGGGAAAATGAAATGTAGGTATGTATTAAGCAATTAAGAGTTCCAATGAAGAAATTGTTGTTGGACTAACGGCTTAAAAACTATACTTCCTTAATAATTTCTGAAGCTGAAGAAAAAAAATCAATTTGGTGTAACTAAGTGCAAGTAATGATGGAAGTGCTTGTGCAAGTGCTAATAAAGTTTGTTTAACTGCTTGGATTGGTCTTCATAAAAAAGATTAATTATCGAAATTGTTATATAAATATGTATAAATTGGTAAAGATAAAATTCAAAATATAAGAAAGAATAAATAATAAAGGTTAAGGATTTATCTAGCATAAGCAAGTCATTTTCAATGTCCCCATCGTTACTCAAGGAGTGAAATCTGTAAATTTTTAAATAGAAGAGTATTTTAAAGCAGAGTATGGATCATACTCTAAGTGTGGGCTTAAATGCCAAATCCAAAAGGCAATAACACCCGCGGTTGCTATTTCTTTTCTTTCGTGGGTCTTTTTGCCATTTCAAAATGGAAAAAAACCCCGTGGGTGTGTTTTCCTTTTATTTTGGGTAATAATGCCCACGGGCGTTATTACCGCGGTTGTGATTGCACTGCACCATATACTGTACAATAAACATGTATTTCGCTTACATGTATGATATTTTTGAGAAAAAATAGGCGTGTTCAGGAAAATGAGATCTCAGAGCCCTCAGCAATCTCAGTCTCGTGAACAGGATTCCTCAGAAATTTTGCCGTCAAATTACTAAGGAAACTAAATATTGGATTCGCTTGATCAGTTTTTGACACTGAGCCCTCTGAAATCTCATTTTCCTGAACACGCTTAATATATGAGACTGTAGTTTTCTCCGAATCATGGTAGGCTAATAGTTCCAATTTTTCACTGAAAAACCAAATCATTAATATTCACCATCACCTTTGTTTTCCGTAAGGATATCTAAGTTCCTGATAGTTCCAATTTCGGTGCTAATAACCCTATAGGCCGTGGTGTACTTCTAGCACTCCAATCCGATTTGGATGCATCACTAATTGTTATTTCCAACATTTTAAATTTGGAAATTATATGTGTCAAGATAAACTTGAACAATTGTTGCATTTGCATCTTGTGTTGCTACATTCCTCCGTCTCCACCAGTACATATGAGATTTTTTCTGATGCAGTTGGTTTTATTGCTGATCTAACTGATCCCTTATAAGGAAAAAAATGTTTGGGTAGCTATTTCTTCAATGATCTAGCAGAAATCTCGAAGTCAACAGGCAATAACATCTCAAGTTTAATTAACTTCATCAACGCCTCTAAATGGTTCGATGCTCCATAAGGTTTCATAGGTTATATTTTTAAAGGAATGGTCCAATCCATCAGGGTACCACAATGGATCAACATTGATCTAAGTGTGACGGGAACAAGATCCACCGTCAGCCCATAAACCTAACCTAACCTAACCTAACTGATCCCGAAGATGACATCATTATTGTAGGGGACTTTAATCTTCCACGATTGATATGGACTTATTCTGAAGATGAGATCCTTTTGACTTCGAATGCAATTTCCGAAAAAGAAATTCTATTCCAGGACCGTCTTCAAGCTTCCGGCCTTGTTCAGATGAAAATAACTTAGGAAGACAGCTAGATTTAATTTTTTCCTCAAATGCCGATAACACTGTAGCCGCGAATAACAGTTATCTTCTTACCAAACTTGATTGCTATCATCCTCCAATTTCTATTATTTTCGCATACGTCAGCAACAATATTAATCCTGAAGTTTAACACAGCGTAAATTCAACTTCCGTAAAGCTAATTTTGAAAAACTAAACGATCTTATTGGTAGGATAAATTTTGATTTTATATCAGATTATACAGGGTGTCCCGGACCTGAGTGGAAGTATTTCAGGGGGTGGTTCTTTGGGTTATTCCCTCCCTGAGGCAGGGAGGGGCAGTTTGTGAAACATTGACTTCAAATGCGAAAAAAACATTAAAAATCAACGGAAACACATTAAATAATGTGCTATAATTTTTTTGAAAGCTAATAAAAAAATCACAATTTTTTTTTTTAATTTTGACTTTGAAATTTAATTTTCAAAAACTATTCGCTTAAACAACTTGATTTTAAAACCAAATACAAGAGTGGAGTATTAGCTTTCAAAAAAATTATAACACATTATTAAATGTGTTTTCGTTGATTTTTAATGTTTTTTTTTTGCATTTGAAGTCAATGTTTCAGAAACTGCCCCTCCCTGCCTCAGGGAGGGGAGATACAACTTTCCCCCCATACAATTTTTTTCTTAGAATAACCCAAAGAACCACACCCTAAAATACTTCCACTCAAGTCCGGGACACCCTGTATAGTGGAGGAACGATAGCCCAAAATAGTGCATTATTCAAGAACCCAGGGAACCTGCTCCGATTTTGATGATTTTTTTTTTTTAATTTAGGAAATTGAAATTAGAAAAAAGTTTACAATTCAAAAATCGACGCTCTCAACAGGAAATTTTTTAAAAATTGAAAAACCAAATTTTTTTCAAAAATAAAATAATGTTTCCTGGGCGCAAATCACGTAGCACGATTCGATTGAACGATCGTCGTTTTGATTGTAGCTGTCTCTATTCACATCTACAGGGAAATATAGAGAGAGTAATAGTCAAAACGATGATCGTTCAATCGAATTGTGTTACGTGATCTGGGCCCTGTATTTGCTTTGAACAATTAATTCTACTTATAAAACACACTTCAAAAGTTTATAAAAACATTTTAAATAATTTTACTAAATATAAAAGTCAAAAACCCAGAACAGTCAAACCCGCTTATAGTCACAAGGAGTTGACAAACCATGCGCTTTCAGGCGGCAACTGCCCTGATACTAAACGATTTTTGCTATTAGGCGATTGTGATTATAAATAGGTCTTACTGTGTTTTTGTTGCTGCTTATACTTATTCAAAAAATATACACTCCGCTTCAACCGAATAGACACAACATTATTCAAAGGTGCTTTGTCCTTTGTCATTAATGTATCACTTGATTTAGCTTTTTGTTTGTTTGTGACGTTGGAAAAATAAATCAGAAGGAAAAAAAGCAAAGTTGTCGCTCTTTTCATTATACATATGTAGCTTCATAAATTCGATCCGGCATGGAATCATTAAGTCTCATTATACACTGCGCGTCTCTTGTTTGGGGCAAGTTTTTTCACAATCATTTTTTCCCCACAAATATCTGTAGGAAACTTTTTCCTGGGAATGTTTAATACCTGTAAACAGGTATACATACTTTCCGATAAAAAAAAATGTATGCGTCACTTGGTTACTCCGTCAGAATCTTCCAAGTTGTAGTAATGAACTGCAAAAAAGGTATGAGAAATTGCGTCACTTTATTGAGAGCATTTAAATGATCTTTTGAAAAACTAACAAAAATATCGAAATGTTAACTTTTTTCTGTTTTAAACATTTATTGATTATGATTATCAAAAGATAATGAGCATACCCATTTTTGTTTTGTAATAAGAGCTATAAGATGGTTTGGATAGAATTAAATCATACAGTTTTTTTCTTTTATCTAGCGAAATCTTGCTCCAGATATCGCAGAAAGCTTCGTTTAAGGAGCTTTTCAATATAGCCATGCCCAAACGTTTTCGATGATGTTAAAGGTCGGTGAATAAGGTGGCCATGGCAAAAGTTTCACGTTTTGCGACTCAATCGAGCTTCTAGTTATCCTGGATATGTGGATAAAGGTCATGTCTTGGTATACAATCCAAAAGGTACAGGTCCAACAATATTTCTTACCTTTGCAAATGCTCATTCCAACAAATATTTCTGTGGTGTTTGGGAGAAACATGATAACTCCATTTTGAAAATTGCGTCTTAACGTCTCCTTTTGATTGACCTAGAATCTAAACGGGTGGACCGATTTCCTTCAAATTTGAAATATTTATGAACATAAACTTTAGAAAATTGTGTTTTAAATTTGAAAAAAATCAGTCCACCCGTTCAGATTCTAGGTCGATGTAAAGTGGACGTAACACAAACTCAAACCTGAAAACTGGACACCAATAACTTATACAAAATCCGGGAAAGAAATTTTTCCTAGATTTTCGTATATTTTTGGACCCATAAACTATTTAGCAGGACAATCCCTGGCTCGAAATTTAGATGGACTACATAAAGGGACTTTAGGATTCCATGCCGGGTCGAATTATGAAGCTAAAGAAAAAAAGCGACAGTAGTACTCGGGACGGCCCGAGATGGATTAGCGCATTGACTTATTTTTGGAATAGTAGATAAGGACAAAGCACCTTTGAAAAATGTTGTGTCTATTCGATTGAAGCGGAGTGTATATTTTTTGAATAAGTATAAGCAGCAACAAAAACACAGTAAGACCTATTTATAATCACAATTGCTTAATAGCAAAAATCGTTTAGTATCAGGGCAGTTGCCGCCTGAAAGCGCATGGTTTGTCATCTCCTTGTGACTATAAGCGGGTTTGACTGTTCTGGGTTTTGACTTTTATATTTAGTAAAATTATTTAAAATGTTTTTATAAACTTTTGTAAGTAAAATTAATTGTTCAAAGCAAATACAGGAAAAATTATTTTGTTTTTGAAAAAAATTGGTTTTTCAATTTTTAAAAAATTTCCTGTTGAGAGCGTCGATTTTTGAATTGTAAACTTTTTTCTAATTTCAATTTCCTAAATTTAAAAAAAAAAATCATCAAAATCGGAGCAGGTTCCCCGGGTTCCGAAATAAAAAGCTAGTGCTCCTCCACTAATAGTACACATATCGACATAACTATCGCTACTTTCTACGCACATATTTTTGACATAACTTCTTCTCCTCCATGGTATAACAAAGAACTTCGCTCTCTTCGTAATAAGCGTAACAAGCTTTGTAGACCGAGAGCCCACAGCAGATTTTGGGTGTGAACGATAGCAAAAAAAGAAGTATAGGCGTCAAAAGCTTCATTAAAGGCTATTAAAAAAATCAAAGTCTTGCAGTCCACAACTGGGGCCTTTGCGAGTAACAGTGCATCGAAAAAGAAATATGAATGCAACTTCGAGGATAATCGTGTTAGCCGAAATTGGTTTTCACTCCTCCCTAGATAAGCTCCTCGGATCACATATCACGAAATCTGAGACCATAAACAATGCGAAGTTGTCATCAAAATGACAAGAAAACCGCAATTCCAGTGGATTTTTTTCACAGTTTTGCATTAGTTAGATACTTTTTTGAATTGAAATGAAATAAAAAGTACATTAAACAAAAAAATAAAAAAAAATAATTTAAAAAAATTTTCAAACAAAAAAACTTGATTTTTTTTTTTTTTGAAAAATGTAATTTTTTTTTCATTTCCATTCAAAAAAGTATCTAACTAATGCAAAACTGTGAAAAAAATCCACTGGAATTGCGGTTTTCTTGTCATTTTGATGACAACTTCGCATTGTTTAGGAACACCACAATTTGTTCCTTTACCTGGTTTGTAAGACTTTGAAGTTTTGGTGAGGAAAAACGGTTCGATGAATCAATTTGAAAATTTACAAGAATATTGATGATTTAAAAGTCTATAAATTTGCATACCAACGCAAGCCATGCAATCAATATTTGCAACGAAAAAAAAAGATTTACGAAAAGACCAGAAAACGTCGGTTTTTAGTACTTTTTTTAAACTAACGGTGAACGGTAAAAAAAAATAATTTCTACAAAATCATAAAAAAATCTTGTAAAACGCTTTTTCAATATCTGACTTGATAAACCATGTCAAAAAAAATCGTACGAAAACAACAAAAAAACTGAATTGAAGCTGAATAAACAAGGTATCTGATCATGACATTTAATTGACTCAAAAAAATGTATCCATAGAAATGAGGACCTTCAAAAAAATAAAAACAAAATAATTTTGTTGTCTCGTCTCACTTTTTTGCAATAACGCAATAACGGTACTTCAAAAAATTTGTTTGCAAACAAATCTCGAAACAAAAAACATAAAGCTGTAAAATGCTTTTTATTTCGACTCAATACGACCACTCGTCACAAAGATACAGCTCTTCAAAAAATGCTAACAAATTGAAAAAAAAATTTGTTCCTTTAATATTGTTGACTAGTGTATATTAGTTACGAAATGAATGGCTGCATCCAGACTTCCTTAGCTTCCATTAAGAGTGTTCCGAACTGAACAAAACCAGTCATTTGCTAATTTTTTTTTGCGTTTTATAAAACTTTTGTCTTATAAAACTTTTGTCTTATAAAACTTTTTATTTTTACTAATTGGTCACTAGTAGGCGTATTATTGTACTAAAAAAAACATTTTGTAAAAGTAACAGATTTTAACTTCCAAATTTACATAAATTTTCTGTCGAAAAGTGGCTTTTAAAAATTAAAAATTTCAATATCAGATAATACAATTATGATTATATAATTAATGAAAAACAGCAAACAAATTTTTCAAAAAAATACCGTTAGGTATACAAAATTGACTGTCAAAATGCGTTTTTTTTTCAAAATTTACAAGCATTTTTATTTTGTATTATTAAAATTTGTATTAGGTACAAAATTAAAAATGTTCTCCAATAGTGGCATACTAAAAATATGGAATTTTATGTTATTAAACATTGTTTTGCAAAAAATGCTATACTGTAAGCTACATTTGCTTTGAAAAACAGCCATTTTTGCCATTTTCTCGTTTTCTTAAAGGCTTTTACCAAAAATAATTAAAAATGTTTTCCAATGATGTCCTAGAAAACAAGTTTATCTGTCCATAAACACCTTAGTTGTTTTGATCGGACAAGTACACGCTTCACAATCTTTTTCATGAAATCACCATTTCAGTCCGGAACACTCTTAATATTGACATATCATCGGTAATAAATAAAATGAATCCCAGCCACTAACTTCACTCTTCCAAAAGTCCATTTCAACAGGAATTATTCCCCATCTTTGGAAAGATGCTTTCATTATATTTAGAGTGAATATATCGCTATTTTCGGGCGCATTTTCCTAGAATTTAATAATATTTGAAAAAACATGAATGTATAGAAATAATGAATCTTTATTTATGCTTTAAATATGCAAAAATTAGCATTTTAACTTTGCAATAAGTTTACTCGATTTAAAGGAATGTTATACACATCATTTGCGAACATACTCCTCGACTCGGTAAGTTTATTTTTGCAATTAAACAAATAAGGTATGTTATTCACCCGTATTTATTAACATTTTGTATATTTCGGTACTGAATAAATAAATATAAAATAAACAAAATATTCCTTCATACCACCTACCTACATATTATTTTTATGCTGTATAGAAGTCCTCGAAACCACCAAAAACGAAAATTCTAATGTAATTGCTAGAAGATCGAGATTATATGAATGTATGCAAGAGTACATAAGCAAGCGCACAAAAGAGGATAAATGAGAGCAAAAAATTGCAAACACAAACAACCGCCACCAAGTCTACCATTGCTTCAGAACACTCATATATTCTTCACATCCACCCCCAAACGTGAAAACAGATAAATCCTCCAAAGAACAAATTTTTCCTTCAAAAACGAAAACTCTTGCCAAGATCGACATGAATGAAATAAACATACCTGAAGTGTACACACACACAAGCAAAATTTAAGTTAGAGCAAACTATGAAGACAAAAAAGCTACCACCACTGCTTCACAACCTTCATTAATTGCAAAACAAAACAGACAAAATACCCAAAAACCAACAACAAAACAGGTACACTTGCGATAGTGGTGAAACGAATATCAGTTCGATGCAACTTGAAAGCTTCATATAGAGCAAAAGCTTTTCTCGCCAAGTACAAAACATGTATGAGGTGGAGGCAATCTCAAACCGGGTCCTTTTTCTTTATATGAAGCGGCCTGTCTTTATTATTAGTTAGTCTATGGTATTATTTATGATAATATTTTCTTTTTTTGTAAACCGACTTTTTCCACTAAACATGGTTTCCTAAAGGGCAGGTCCACTACCACTAACCTGGTAGAGTTTGTATCTTCTACCCTGTGTGCTTTAGAAGTATGTAAAGAAGTCGATGCGATAGTTACTGACTTTACCAAAGCTTTCGACAAAATATCCCATAATATAATATTATTTAAGCTGAAACAACTCGGCTTCCCGCCTTTGATGATTTCATGGATTCAATCATATTTATCGAAACGACAATACAACGTTATATTCAGGTCGTGTATATCAACCTCCATATGTGCAACGTCTGGAGTTCCACAAGGTAGCAACCTAGGACCACTTATTTTCGTTTTAACCACTAATGATGTTTTTCCAACTCTGATCTGTCAATCGCAGATGACATGCGAATATGCAGAAAGATCTCTTGTAACGAAAATTTAACTCGGCAATAAATTGTTTTAAACAGTAACTAAAATAAACTTTACCAAAGGTTTTTGGGGTGCTCAACTCGAATCAGAAGTCAAAAATATTCGATTTTGTCACGTTTATAAGATATTGCCGTTTGAAAATTGAAAAAAAGACGTTTTTCGCTGCAAAAAAACTTTTTTTTCAGTTTCCGTACGGCAACATCTCACAAATGTTTCGTAGTAGATTATTTCTGACTTCCGATTCTAGTTTAGCACCCCAAAAACACAATTTTCTACAAGAAAAACGTATGCCGTTAGTTTAAATACTTGTCATTATTAAGTTATAAAATTCCAAACACAAACAGGTGTTTTCTCCCATACAAATCGTATTGAAGACCGAAATCTGCGATGAGGCATGTCTAAACATGAATTTTAAGAGCTCAAATTTTTACAGACGACTTTTTTTGCTTAACTTAATCTTTTGAGCCTGTTTGCAGGACAACTTTTTTTTTGAAACAGTTTATGTACATGGGTTTGAACCAAATACTTAAACCTATCAAATTCATCTTTGGATTAAAGATCAATAATTAAAAGATTTTAAGAGAATTGAAAATAATTAAAACGATGCAAGGAATGTGAAGTATGCATGTATAACTATAAGATTGCATTCAATTGATTGCTGTGAAATGTATGTGGAAAAGGATTATAATAATTCAATGTCAATAAATGGTGATTGCAGAATTTGAAGTCGAAGTCTCAAAGTCAAGTCTATGAATGCAATCTTTTAATTGAAGTCATAATAGATTGTATTCCTTAACCACAGTACACATATTAAAGGTTATATCATTAGAATTTTGACATTTGTTCAGTCAATATTTGTTGTTGTGTTTATGTGTTTTTTTTCCTCACGTTCTCAACCATTTATTGATTCTGACAATTAAATTTTAATTTGTTGTTGTGTTATCGTGTATTTTTGTCATCACGTTAACGGCCAAATTTTTATTTCTGGCAATTTCAGTTTTGATTACCTTCGGAGTATACAGGCTTCGTCAAACAGAACGCGGTCCGACGGGACAGTCAATACTTTACTGGGAAAGTAAGAACGCGGTGGTCAAATTTTCTTTGTACATTTTTACAAAGATCGCAACACACCGCGCTAGAGTATATAGGTGATACACAGACAAACATTCCTTTTTATATGTTTAGAAGAAAAAGATAGATAAATAGATTCAAATTCGAATTATTCGAATATTCCCAAAGCTGTTATAAATAAATAAAGCTGTCGCTTGGAAAAGTTAGACTTTCTAGTAGTTCATCAACTACAAAACTCCACAGCAAGAGTGATAGACCTCGCCTATTGTTGCTAAAAATTCAAACACGAAAACTCTTGCCAAGATCGACATGAATGAAATAAACATACCTGAAGTGTACACACACACAAGCAAAATTTAAGGTAGAGTAAACTATGAAGACAAAAAAGCTACCACCACTGTTTCACAACCTTCATTAATTGCAAAACAAAACAGACAAAATACCCAAAAACCAACAACAAAACAGGTACACTTGCGATAGTGGTGAAACGAATATCAGTTCGATGCAACTTGAAAGCTTCATATAGAGCAAAAGCTTTTCTCGCCAAGTATAAAACATGTATGAGGTGGAGGCAATCTCAAACCGGGTCCTTTTTCTTTATATGAAGCGGCCTGTCTTTATTATTAGTTAGTCTATGGTATTATTTATGATAATATTTTCTTTTTTTGTAAACCGACTTTTTCCACTAAAGCCTAGCACGCAGATCGAGACAAAATTTATCCCCCATATAAAATTTTTCCCAGGACAAATTCTATCTCGGATTTTTTTCCAAGCTGTACGCAGCTCCAACGCAAAATTTGACAGTTGTAACCGCTGTACGTGAAAAGGTAAAAGAAAGTCTCCACTTAATTTTGCGCGGAAAAAGAATGTTCGAAGCATTATTTTTCCGGACAAATTGTGACGTTTTATATATATTTCGCTTTTTATAAACTAAAGTCATCTCCCTGTTTCATTCTTTCCATTATTAAGACGTTGTAAGGACACACGACGGAAATAAAATATAAAATGCGTACAGAAAATGATGACATGGAATGAGAATAGAATAAATAGAACAGCTGTTTTCAATCAGTCAGTGGCGTAGCCAATGGGAAAGGGTACAAAAGGGCCACATTCAGATACGGAAAATATTTGTTCAATAAAAAAATTAAATTGATTCCCAAATCGAGTTAAATCGATATGGTTGGAATCAGCAAACAGAGTTGGCAATTTAATTGGATTTTGGGAGCAGTAATATAATTGTGAACATTTATGATTTTTTCAGGGTTTTTTTAAGCCATCTACAGCGCATCCATCCCTCAGTGGAATCTGACAGTTGATGGCTTGAAAGATGAAGAATAAACTAACGAAAAATTAATTTAATCCAAATGTCAAACAAGTGCATTAAATCATTTTTCCCGGAGAAGCAAAAACCTTCAAAAATTTTTTTTAGAAGTTTTTTAATCCATTTACATCGCAGTGATCCTTCAATATAATTTGACAGTTGATGTCTTGACAGACAAACTATATTTTGACAGAAAAAGTGTATTTTGATCCAAATGTTACCAAACTGCCCTAGAATCGCCTTTTTCCAGAGAAGTAAAAAAACTGAAAATTTTAAACCTTTTATGTATTTTCATCCATCCACATTATATTGTTCCCCTTCAAGCGCATGCGATCAATTTTTCTTGCTCTGCAAATGCTTTAAAGGAATCTGATTTCTGGTAAAAGTTTCAAATTTAAGTCAAATGAAGGATATTTTATAATTTTTAAAATTTCTAACTACGCTACTGTTCTCATTTGACTTTTGCTTTTATCTCTACACCTTCAGAATTTGTCTTGAGAAAAAAAAAGTAGAGATAAAATTTGTCTTTGCTCGATCTGCGTACTAGGCTTAAACATGGTTTCCTAAAGGGCAGGTCCACTACCACTAACCTGGTAGAGTTTGTATCTTCTACCCTGTGTGCTTTAGAAGTATGTAAAGAAGTCGATGCGATAGTTACTGACTTTACCAAAGCTTTCGACAAAATATCCCATAATATAATATTATTTAAGCTGAAACAACTCGGCTTCCCGCCTTTGATGATTTCATGGATTCAATCATATTTATCGAAACGACAATACAACGTTATATTCAGGTCGTGTATATCAACCTCCATATGTGCAACGTCTGGAGTTCCACAAGGTAGCAACCTAGGACCACTTATTTTCGTTTTAACCACTAATGATGTTTTTCCAACTCTGATCTGTCAATCGCAGATGACATGCGAATATGCAGAAAGATCTCTTGTAACGAAAATTTAACTCGGCAATAAATTGTTTTAAACAGTAACTAAAATAAACTTTACCAAAGGTTTTTGGGGTGCTCAACTCGAATCAGAAGTCAAAAATATTCGATTTTGTCACGTTTATAAGATATTGCCGTTTGAAAATTGAAAAAAAAAGACGTTTTTCGCTGCAAAAAAACTTTTTTTTCAGTTTCCGTACGGCAACATCTCACAAATGTTTCGTAGTAGATTATTTCTGACTTCCGATTCTAGTTTAGCACCCCAAAAACACAATTTTCTACAAGAAAAACGTATGCCGTTAGTTTAAATACTTGTCATTATTAAGTTATAAAATTCCAAACACAAACAGGTGTTTTCTCCCATACAAATCGTATTGAAGACCGAAATCTGCGATGAGGCATGTCTAAACATGAATTTTAAGAGCTCAAATTTTTACAGACGACTTTTTTTGCTTAACTTAATCTTTTGAGCCTGTTTGCAGGACAACTTTTTTTTTGAAACAGTTTATGTACATGGGTTTGAACCAAATACTTAAACCTATCAAATTCATCTTTGGATTAAAGATCAATAATTAAAAGATTTTAAGAGAATTGAAAATAATTAAAACGATGCAAGGAATGTGAAGTATGCATGTATAACTATAAGATTGCATTCAATTGATTGCTGTGAAATGTATGTGGAAAAGGATTATAATAATTCAATGTCAATAAATGGTGATTGCAGAATTTGAAGTCGAAGTCTCAAAGTCAAGTCTATGAATGCAATCTTTTAATTGAAGTCATAATAGATTGTATTCCTTAACCACAGTACACATATTAAAGGTTATATCATTAGAATTTTGACATTTGTTCAGTCAATATTTGTTGTTGTGTTTATGTGTTTTTTTTTCCTCACGTTCTCAACCATTTATTGATTCTGACAATTAAATTTTAATTTGTTGTTGTGTTATCGTGTATTTTTGTCATCACGTTAACGGCCATATTTTTATTTCTGGCAATTTCAGTTTTGATTACCTTCGGAGTATACAGGCTTCGTCAAACAGAACGCGGTCCGACGGGACAGTCAATACTTTACTGGGAAAGTAAGAACGCGGTGGTCAAATTTTCTTTGTACATTTTTACAAAGATCGCAACACACCGCGCTAGAGTAAATAGGTGATACACAGACAAACATTCCTTTTTATATGTTTAGAAGAAAAAGATAGATAAATAGATTCAAATTCGAATTATTCGAATATTCCCAAAGCTGTTATAAATAAATAAAGCTGTCGCTTGGAAAAGTTAGACTTTCTAGTAGTTCATCAACTACAAAACTCCACAGCAAGAGTGATAGACCTCGCCTATTGTTGCTAAAAATTCAAAAACGAAAACTCTTGCCAAGATCGACATGAATGAAATAAACATACCTGAAGTGTACACACACACAAGCAAAATTTAAGTTAGAGTAAACTATGAAGACAAAAAAGCTACCACCACTGTTTCACAACCTTCATTAATTGCAAAACAAAACAGACAAAATACCCAAAAACCAACAACAAAACAGGTACACTTGCGATAGTGGTGAAACGAATATCAGTTCGATGCAACTTGAAAGCTTCATATAGAGCAAAAGCTTTTCTCGCCAAGTATAAAACATGTATGAGGTGGAGGCAATCTCAAACCGGGTCCTTTTTCTTTATATGAAGCGGCCTGTCTTTATTATTAGTTAGTCTATGGTATTATTTATGATAATATTTTCTTTTTTTGTAAACCGACTTTTTCCACTAAACATGGTTTCCTAAAGGGCAGGTCCACTACCACTAACCTGGTAGAGTTTGTATCTTCTACCCTGTGTGCTTTAGAAGTATGTAAAGAAGTCGATGCGATAGTTACTGACTTAACCAAAGCTTTCGACAAAATATCCCATAATATAATATCATTTAAGCTGAAACAACTCGGCTTCCCGCCTTTGATGATTTCATGGATTCAATCATATTTATCGAAACGACAATACAACGTTATATTCAGGTCGTGTATATCAACCTCCATATGTGCAAAACGTCTGGAGTTCCACAAGGTAGCAACCTAGGACCACTTATTTTCGTTTTAACCACTAATGATGTTGAACAAGTATTTTCCAACTCTGATCTGTCAATCGCAGATGACATGCGAATATGCAGAAAGATCTCTTGTAACGAAAATTTAACTCGGCAATAAATTGTTTTAAACAGTAACTAAAATAAACTTTACCAAAGGTTTTTGGGGTGCTCAACTCGAATCAGAAGTCAAAAATATTCGATTTTGTCACGTTTATAAGATATTGCCGTTTGAAAATTGAAAAAAAAGACGTTTTTCGCTGCAAAAAAACTTTTTTTTCAGTTTCCGTACGGCAATATCACAAACGTTTCGTAGTAGAATATTTCTGACTTTCGATTCTAGTTTAGCACCCCAAAAACACAATTTTCTACAAGAAAAACGTATGCCGTTAGTTTAAATACTTGTCATTAGTAAGTTATAAAATTCCAAACACAAACAGGTGTTTTCTCCCACACAAATTGTATTGAAGACCGAAATCTGCGATGAGGCATGTCTAAACATGAATTTAAAGAGCTCAAATTTTTACAGACGACTTTTTTTGCTTAACTGAAACTTTTGAGCCTGTTTGCAGGACAATTTTTTTTTTGAAACAGTCTAATGTACATGGGTTTGAACCAAATACTTACACCTATCAAATTCATCTTTGGATTAAAGATCAATAATTAAAAGATTTTAAGAGAATTGAAAATAATTAAAACGATGCAAGGAATGCGAAGTATGCATGTATAACTATAAGATTGCATTCAATTGATTGCTGTGAAATGAATGTGGAAAAGGATTATAATAATTCAATGTCAATAAATGGTGATTGCAGAATTTGAAGTCGAAGTCTCAAAGTTAAGTCTATGAATGCAATCTTTTAATTGAAGTCATAATAGATTGTATTCCTTAACCACAGTACACATATTAAAGGTTATATCATTAGAATTTTGACTTTTGTTCAGTCAATATTTGTTGTTGTGTTTACGTGTTTTTTTTTTCCTCACGTTCTCAACCATTTATTAATTCTGACAGTTAAATTTTAATTTGTTGTTGTGTTATCGTGTATTTTTGTCATCACGTTAACGGCCATATTTTTATTTCTGGCAATTTCAGTTTTGATTACCTTCGGAGTATACAGGCTTCGTCAAACAGAACGCGGTCCGACGGGACAGTCAATACTTTACTGGGAAAGTAAGAACGCGGTGGTCAAATTTTCTTTGTACATTTTTACAAAGATCGCAACACACCGCGCTAGATTATATAGGTGATACACAGATAAACATTCCTTTTTATATGTTTAGAAGAAGAAGATAGATGAATAGATTCAAATTCGAATTATTCGAATATTCCCGAAGCTGTTATAAATAAATAAAGCTGTCGCTTGGAAAAGTTAGACTTTCTAGTAGTTCATCAACTACAAAACTCCACAGCAAGAGAGATAGACCTCGCCTATTGTTGCTAAAAATTTTCTGGTTTCTTTGTCCTTCTTATGATTCCGCAGGTGTTGTACCCAGAAATTCACTTATCTTTACTTATTATTATTTACTTTTCAGGTTTTCAAAACAGAGCAACCTTATAGTAATTGGACCATAGAATATCCAAAAGGAACGAAACCTAGTCTATACGAAGTCAATTTAAACGTCGAAAGATTTAATATGATCTTTTGGTTCTCGATAGCACAAAAAAGCGTTCATTTTAAAGTTACTGAACTTTTAAATGGAAATATGTCGTTGACACAAAATGGCACTGTCAGAGAGGAACAGTATGTCTCCTTCAGAGATGCAGTTAATCATACAATTACGCTTAAAGAGAGTGATATGGAATTTCTGAAGAAAAATGCAACATACATTCAAACATTTTGGTTTGAAAATTGCACTTACCTTGGAGTTACTGATGGATATACTTATATAAACCGATATCCACGCATAGGTTCTACCTTTGATATAGAAGCACTAGTTGTTGCATCATTTGATAAACTTCCAATTCCCACACCAAGCACAACAACTACAACAACAACAACAACAACCACCACCACTACCACGACAACAACCACTACGACTCCAAAGACCACTTCAACGACAAGTACCACAACATCCCCGACAACTACAGTGGCTCCTAATTCGACTAATACATCAACCACTACACATCCTAGAGTTAGGCGTGATACAGCTGCACTGATTGCAAACTTTAATAACCTCACTGCATCAGCGAATGCAAAAATTTTAGGAATAGATTTGGCGTCATTAAATGAACAACATTCTACCGCTGATGATTATTTGACACCTACAACCTCTAACCCTGTGGAATCTTCACTGCCTTACATTTGTTTCAATAAGTCAATGGTTGCGGCTGATCCAAAGAAGACATATGGATATTTCAATAGAAGAGTTGTATCCCTGAGTTCGTTAATTTTCTTTTTAGAAATAACATTTATTAAACTAAGCATTTACTTCCAGTGCCTGTTGGAGAATTCTCATCGAGTGGAAAAAATTGGTTGCAACATGGCGATGTTTTAAATTTGGATTTATCTTGCAAAGGATCATCTCCCCTCGAATATTGCTACAGTGTTCATGATGGTATATAAAGTAATTTTATTACAATTATAAGTTATTTTAGGTTTGTGTTTGCAGCTCCGTACAATTTAACTGGAAACGAAACCTGCTTAATTTGGATTCCAATTCCTAGTTGTTCGTTCCAACTGCGACGATGGTTTGCCAAAAGCAAGACAATTTTATTTTTTGTCAGAAATCCAATTACTACCTCCGTCAATCAAGTCACCATTAACTTTTATGAAGGTGAGTAATACAAAAATGTTATCATGTTAGTTGATCATATAGTAGGATTATAACTTTATAATTATTGTTGTTTGAGCTTTAATGATCATTTAGGTAGATGCAATTAATTAAAACAACTAATTCATATTTTACCCCACATAATTGAAATATTTTAATATCGCTACCTTACGATTGTAGAGAATAGACGAAAAGAAGTGCTTTTTTGATAAAACAAAGTTTGTGTGTTGTTTTTCGTCTTTTTCACATTAACATACGCCTTAAAATGCATACATAAATGACTTATGCGAATTTAAGGAAACTAAATCCAAAAGAATTTTCTTAAGAGTGCATGAAAAACATGAATTGTTCAGTTCTATTCATCTATCAAAATAAGTGTCAAATGTCAGTATTTGTTGCTGTGTTTATCAATTTTGACAATGCGCCGTTTATTGCCTTAGATTTGTGCTCAGTGCTCACTGTGCTCAGTAACAAATTCATCGCTATTAATACAAAGAGATATCTATATGTTCATATGTACATCTACTATAGCCTTAAGAAAGGTTTGTATTACCATTTTCTCAAAAAGTATTAAACCGATTTCGATAAATTTTATATGGTTAAAAAACCATGCTCGCAGAGGTTTGCATAATCACAAATTTACTCACTGTAGGTTCATTTTAGTCACCTAAGTGCTATTTTACGCACTTATTTTGGACAGAAATGTTATTTTTTTTAACTTCCCCGTGTTCCTTAAAATGTTGAATAAATTTTCTTTAGTATTTATCTTGACGATAAAATGTTTGTATTTAGCGTACCTACCATTATTTAATTTGTTTTATTTCTTCGACATTGAAACACCAACAATCGTTCGACCGTTTGACAGCTGGAAAATTTCTTCCACCTGTTGCTTCTGCTCAACTTCATCATTGGACTCGATCCGAAAAAACAAATTTCTTTCCGTGAATTGCAATTGCAATTGTTCGAATTGTTTCTCGAAAAATCCAACTTTTTCTTGAAGCGATTGAACATGACACCCTAGTCTTCGATTTCTCTTCTTATAACACCGATATCACTCAGAACCTCCTCTATGTCGTTTTTTGTTGCAAGATTTGTTTGCTTTGAATCGAATATCTTTTAGATCCTTTCGAGTCAAATTTGAAACAATGCTTGCAGAATTGGTTGCACGAACATTAGTTCTAGGAACAAATAATCACATTGACTTCGGGTTAATTTAATTCTATATACTAGATTAAAATTGAAGGTTTTGGAAAAGAATTTAAAAAAAAGTTTTTAAAGCAAAAAAAATACAAAAAACTTTACTCAAAACTGTTGAAAACTTTGTTCGTCTCAAATATCTTGAGAACAAACAACGATATAGACATTGGGATAGTTTTATTCTACACACTAGTTTAAAATTGATAAGATTTGTAAAAAAAGTAATAAACAGTTTCATAAGAAAAAGGGTACAAACACATGGGTCTTGTGAATAAATTAAAAGCTTAAGCTAAAACTTGGGTTTTTATGTTAAAGCTAGGTTTGAGTGATTAAAAACAAGCTAAAGCTAGTAACTAAAAGATGTCTTCTAGTAAAAGCTACTTTAAAATAGCCAGAGCTTAATTCATGTAGCTTTAACTTCTTTTTCCAGCTTAAGCTCCAATTTGTGTGATTAAAAATAGCTTTAGCTAGAATATTATAGAAAAAGCTACAAAAATATCAAAATTCCGGGAACCCTGACTCGAAAGCTTTGACTAGTTCTTTTTACATGAAAACAATATTCTTGCCATACAGAGCAAGGAAATAGTTTTGGTAAATCAAAATCCAAAATCTTCTTGCGTTGCTTTTTCGGTCCTAAAAATAACAGTTTAAGCTTAAGATTCTACGTCGAAACATGTAAATAAACAAACGAGAGCTAAAAATACTAAGCTTACAGCATAGTACGCAGCTGAACCGAAACAAAAATTTCTATAAAAAAATTGACACAACGAAATCATAAACGAAAAATTTCGTTGTGATTTGTGTTATGTAGTACGTAGTTCGATAGCGAAACGTCAATAAAACATTAAATCGTAGTAGATTACTAGATCCAAGTCTCCACTTATTTTTCGTACACAATTAATTAACCGTAACATTATTTCAGACGAAAATTTGGCGGTTTTGTTTTATTTTGCTGTTGGATTTTCTTTGAAAATGGAAATTTAAGACAATACATTCGAAAACGGTTTTATTCTGTTCTTAGACGAAAAAGAACACATAGCACACACATAATTGGAACCCTTAACATCACAAAAGACGATACAAAGACATAAAAAACAACGAATTCATAAATACATACCTGACGAGAAATAACAGTTGACTTTAGACTTTGTAGTTTTTTTTTTAAATATATTTTGACATCTCTGATAAAAGTCTCCATATTTTTTATTCCGCAATATTTTCGCGTTTATGTTTTTGTACTCGAGTTGTAGACTCAGAAAATTTTCGTTTCACTTCAGCATCGTACTTGGCTTTAGCAAAAATTCTAGCTAAAGCTGTCTAGCGCAATTCTTTTATTCACATAAAACAAAGCTTAAGCTAGAGCTTTCTAGCTTTGGGTACTAGTAATAGTTATGACTATCTAGCTTTAGCTTCTTCGAAAAATAGCTTTAACTTTTTTTTTCATTCACAAGGCTATTATTCAACAGTGTTTTTGTCTCTAATATCTCGAAGGCAAACCAATCTTTGGTCTTCACTTGATTGCATATTGAACACCTGAAAAAAAATGACATTTGGCCTCTAGATTCTGGGGCACCAATGGGAAGTTACCAGTATGGGTCGCACCCAGCCTCTTTTTAATTTTTGTATTATTTAGGATCATGCTTGAGAAGATCTTTCTTCTAATTTGAAGTTGGAGTAAAATTGACTAAATACAGGCGAGTGGTTGCTTAAATAAATTATATGTGCTTTAGTTTTGTCCATCTAGTTGTTTTTGTACTCTTAAAAAACTTAAATTCTTGAAATTTCGGCTGACGGCAGTTCATAACATTCTTCCTTTTTCCCCAAATCATCAGTTTGATAAAAATTTAGTTCTTCTAGTAATAACACATATACATACTTACTTATGTTTGTTAAGGGCGTGACACTTACCATTTTATAAATAAAACTGCCCAAAAACTCACGTTTGTATTTACTATTTAAGAACCAAATAACACCGAAACGTCTTGTACCTCGTGGCATAATGGTTAGTTCGTTGGACTGTCATGCGTCATGGTGGTTCGCCTACCAGTCGCTACCACCTACAAATTTATTTCCGAGTTACTGCCTCTTGCGAGGCAAGAGTATCTGTTGTCATGAAGCAGAAACAAATTACTAAACACTTACAATGCCAAGCTTACCTTTTTGTTAGGCCAAAAATCTTTTTTTTAATTTTAAATTAAGTTGTTTGAGTCAACAGTTTTCGAAAAATTAATTTCCAAATTTAAAGTTTTGAATAATAAAAAATTTATGAACATTTCAAATTAATTTTTACGTACTATTCAAGTAGATTTTGAAATCTTGTTGCTCGAAATCGATGTTTGAGTCAACAGTTTTCGAAAAATTAATTTCCAAATTTAAAGTTTTGAATAATAAAAAATTTATGAACATTTCAAATTAATTTTTACGTACTATTCAAGTAGATTTTGAAATCTTGTTGCTCGAAATCGATATTTCGGTTCGGTGTGAAAAGGCTATAATCCATTCATTATTTGTAATTATATTTCTGAACATTTTTTTGCTGTTGAAAAACAAATCTTTTTTTTCGGAATTTTTCTAAAACTAGCTTCGGCACCGCTCTCTGTAGTAGCTAAAAACACAGTACACAAATTTAAAATAATAAGTTGTTCGATGTCAGCACTGGGGTGCACTGGGTCGCCCTGAACTGGCTCTAATGTGTTTTATGTGACACTTTTTTCACCCCAGTTTATTTGCACTGTGTTCGATGTGTGTTCGGGGCGAGCACTGAACTCGCTCTTACGCACCCCAGGTTTTTTCTCAGGGAAAGAATTGAAATCAGCTGTTTATAAAAGTTGAATGTCAAAGGAAAAGGATTAACTTTGCGAATTTTTATGACGATATAAATAATAAATGTGAAATATTTTGTATACTATTTTGTTGTTTTTTATTAATTTATATATTAGTAAATACAATGCTGGAGCATTCCATGGTCACGTACGGACAAATTCAACTTCTTTTATGTTATCATTTAACGTCTAGTTTTTGATACGTTACTTAGACATGTCATATATTAATTTTATTTAACAGGTTCTACATGAGTCTTTAATTATATGCAAAAATTCTGAAAGTATTCCTTTAAATATCTAAGGCGCCAGTTATAGCGATCAGAAAAACCCATCCGAAAAACTTGAAACAGTATGAAATTGATTTTTTTTTCTGATGGTTGTTTATAGCAATCAGAAAAAATGTGTCAGAAAAACTATATTCTTTGCAAAACAAACAAACAGCCACCCAGATTTTTTCTGATTGAAATATCAGAAAAACTTTTTCGGATGGAGTTCTTTCAGTGGAACAGAAAAAAATTGGAACACAAATCAGTGGAATGATTTGTTCCTTTTTCTGTCAAAAAGCAATCAGCTGATACGAAAAATGAAATTTCATCCGAAAAACAAATAAATCCATTTAAAACATGAAAAGTTATTTGTTTGGCAATTTTGTTTCGCGAAAAAAAAATCTACGCTTAATTACACGTCCATTGATGTATCATTTGGCTATTAAATCTAATTGAAAAGTATTAAAAACTTCAATGATTCTTTTTTTCGGATGGTTTTTTCTGATCGCTATAACTGGCGCCTAAGAAAAAAAAATAAGAAGAGCTGTCACGTACGGACGGGCCGATTCTACCAATGTTCTAGGTTGCTATCTTAATGTTCAAAATTCATCGATCACAAATGTGTTAGAACCAAATTATGAGAATAAATCAAAAGCGATAATAACGAGAAAAAAACTTCAAAAATGCACATCGTTATATTTCATACCATTTTTTAATGTTCTGCCACGTACGGACAAATCACGTCACGTGTCAGACAGAGTTCAATTTGGTAGTAGTTTTTAGTAGTTTTTTAGTAGCTAAGCACCTGGCTGGGTTTTGAAAGGCTATGAATTCGGTACTCTATCCTATTACATATTAATGCACTGTACCAAGTTTGAAGCAAATCAGTTCACCGGTTTGCTATAAACGTACATTGAAACTAAAAATTCAAATATTTGTAAATTAGCTGAAAGTTCCTCTTTTTCATGGAATGCTCCTGCTAAGGAAAATATATGAATATCTAGTGCTTGCATAAAGATTTTGAAGCTGCACAAAATAGTATCCAAGCACCTTAACATTTTTATCAAACAAAAGTAACACTGAGGTGTTCGATGTGAAATCAAAACCCGGGCAACCCCCAGTTTTTTGACATTTGAATGACATTCCCCAGTGCGCCCTGGGGCAGGGAATGGCGAACAAACCTAATATTCTGCGTAGGTTGTCAAAATTGAAAGTGCCGGAAAATGGCTGTGAACGTCAGGACGTGAACACAACAACAACTATTGACATTTTAACATACAGTAGGGAGCAAAAATGAGTACATGTTTGTAACTCGCGCACTTATTGATGCATAACAACAGAAATAATAAAGCAAATTGAAAAATTTTGTTTGTTCTGTATTTTATGTTCAATTCTCAACAAAACGGTATATCGTCGGCTTAGAGTGTAAACCTGCTAAATCCAATTTTTGTCAAATTTGAGATAAGTATGCAGTTTGAAAGATCGAACGAAGACGCATCGTCTGACATAATTATTTTTGTTAAATTCGGCTTCTTAGCTGGCCGAAACGCTTGATGAGTAAAACAGCTAAGTCCATAACATCCAAATTCACCTGCTAACTCCATAACAATTAAAAATACCATATAAAATTCGAATAACAGGACAGAGAGGGGGGAACCTGATTTTTAAGAAATAATACAGTTTATTATCATGATAGGTATTCTATAAAATAATTAAAAAAAAAGTACAAAAATAGTACCTCCGTTAGTACGTGTGTTTATTAAATCTCAAGGTAGACACTACCAATGAACCTTTGTGTTAGCGAAAACACTACCTTTTGAAATGAACCCCTATATATAGCATTCGTAAACTAAATTAACAAAATCGCAAATAGGTTTAACCTTAACTCAAATAAGTTTCACCCAAGCGCAAATAGATTTAACCCAAAACCCAAACGCAAATAGAACTAACCCAATCGCAATTCGATTTAAACAAAACTATACGCAAATAATTTAAACTATTAACAAATCATTTTAAGCAAGACGCAAATTGGTTTAACCCAGACTCAACTTATTGTTCCAGCTGTTTGGTGAAGAAATGGAAGGCTTAACAGTATTGTAAATTCCACTAGTTCTGCGCGTTTTTCCAAGAACTTTCCGAGCAAATAAAAGGCCAATCCTCTAATAATAGCTTATTAACAATTATGGATAATTCCAAAATCCATTAGACCCAAAAAGTACAACTGGATCAATAATTCAAGGTTAGATTAATTCAATTTACTTTTCGGTTAAAATTATTTGTAAATTGTTTAAATTATTTGCGTATAGTTTAACTATATTTGCGTTTTGCTTAAATCGAATGGGGTTAGTTCTAAAGGGTCCGCCAAATAACTTTTTTTTTTTTTTGAAAATGCTATAAAAAAAAACTACTGAATATTTTCTCAAATTTCTTTTTTTATTTGAAAGTACAATCTTTCCGGTTAATAATGAAAAATAATTTCATTCAAATGGCTGCTTCGCTAAGTCAGCCTGCGATCGACTTAGAGAAGATGCCGATTTTGCCAAAAAAATCATCTTTTCAGATGAAGCTCATTTTGATCTTGGCGAGTATGTAAACAAGCAAAATTTTCGCATTTGGGGCACAAAAAACCCGCACGCATACATTGAAAAGCCGATACACCCAAAACGAGTCACTGTTTGGTGCGGATTTTGATCCAGAGGCATAATTGGGCCATTTTTCTTCGAGTGGCCGTTACAGTCAATGGCGATCGTTATCGGACAATGTTGAACGAATTTTTGGTCACAAAAATTGAAGAGGAGGATATTGACAACATTTGGTTTCAACAGGACGGCGCTACGTGCCACACAGCCGAAGCTACACTCCATGTAGTAGTAGCATTTTCAAAAAAAAAAAGGTTATTTGGCGGACCCTTTATTTGCGTTTGGGTTAAATCTATTTGTACTTGGGTGAAACTTATTTGTGTGTAGGTTAAACCAGTGGCGTAGCTAGGATATTTGCCGCCTGGGGCAAAACAATAATTTGCAGCCCCTTCGGTCTAACCATAATCAAACAATTTTTTAAGCTATTTAGTTAAGTTATGGGTACCTTCATACTTAAAGTAGCAGACAAAATTTTGACTAACATTAAGCCGTTCCTATGAACTAATAGTTTTTTCGTTTTATTTTTTTATGTTTTGAAAAAAAGCAACGGTAGGTTTATTTTTTTTTATTCATTTATCAATTTTGTTAAAAATAATTATATTTTTTCTTGAAAAAAAAAACGAAACAACAAATCTTCTGCAAAAATATTCAGGTTACAGCATTTTTTTTTTTACTTTTTTTACATGTCTACCGCGAAAAAATTTCTGATTTCTGAGAAGTGTCAACCCCTCTGAACTGAAATTTACATATACAAAATATAAGCTACAAAAGATTACTTACAGTTTGTTTACCTAATTGGCTTACAACTTCCAACGCACAACGAAGTTAATTTTGCCGTCCCTAACTCCTGGTGCCCAGGGCAGCTGCCCCCTTCGCCCCCCCCCCCTAGCTCCGCCACTGGGTTAAACCTATTTGCGATTTGGCTAATTTAATTTTCGAATGCTATATATTTTATTTTAACATTATTTATACTCAATAAAGCTATCGATTAGCAAAAATCCTACTCTATTTTTGATTGTTCTGGAAAAACGGCTAAGTCCATTATTTTTTTACATTACCAAAAAAAGAAAACCGGCTAACTTACAAAGATGCAAATAAGTACAAAACTAAGATCCTGCTTTAGTTGTTTTATGTTTAGAAAGGAAGAGTACCAACTAACACACAATCCATGTTTTGGATTTTATTTTCTAGCAACGATAAAAGTTTTTGCGAAGTTTTTTCTTTCTCCTGTAAAATTTCCATTTATGGAGTTAGTAAGTTTACACTCTAAGCCGACGATATAATACATAACGGAAAGGAGCAAGTTCAAAGAAAAAAACAAATAAAACAAAAATAAATCGCATGTACTCAATTTTGCACCAAGCGTTTATCAGCAAAAATATCGAAATTTGCTGTTAGATTTGCAAGTTTTTGGTTTGTTTATGACTTCCTTTATCTTTTGTAGTTTGAGATATGTTTAATTGCGTATGGTTAGAACTTTCACCAGCGTATTTTAATAAATGAAATTAATAATTATAAAAATTTCATTACTCTTTAAGATTATGAGGAAACTATCACGACAGATTGAGGACAGTATTGTAGTCATGACGAAGAGTGGCTTCTCGACACAAATGATAGCTAAGAAGCTTAAAACAAGCCAATCGGTGGTCATAAAAGTCCAGAAAATGCGAGTTATTGCACCTAAAGCACAAATCAAAGGCCGCAAAAAAATTTTGACGGATGCGGACGGCCCTCGCAGGGTACTAGAAATGAAAAGGAACAAGTGTTTAACACCAAATCATGCTTCTTATGCAAGAAATAAGCCCGTTAGACGAGAAACTGCAAGAAGAACCCTCAACGACATTAGGCCAGGAAAAATAGGTTCAAAGGTTGAAAAAATTTATTCATGAAATATTAAAATTGGAATCGACGCAGAATTGCAACCTCTATAACATATCCAAAGTCCCCCAAAATCCCCGCATTGGCTTTTTGTTTAGATGCATTTGAAGAGGTGCAGATGGGGAGAACTTGAAGGTCTATCAAACTAAAATATTTGTTTTGGTACAACCTAACCATATGATACATGATTTATGGGTAGTTTTTAATGCTGAATCTAATGAAATTAAATTCAAAACTATACGACCCCCCCCAAAAAAAGTAATAGACCTTTTTATGTAATGATGACTTTTTTTTCAGGTACAACAGGTAAACTATTACCGAAAACCCTTTGAAAATAAAGGTATGTTAATACAACTTGGAGTGAGTGTTCCATTTGTCATACGAACCAAGAATCAAGACAGTCCCCAAAAATATCCATTGTGAAAGGGTGTTTTTTTAAGGGGGGTGGGCGAGTGTAGAGTGTTTACCATAACACCCACGAAAAATCTCTTACACTCATGAAACTCGCAAAAAATATTAAATTTGTCATGTCAACCAAGAATCAAAATAGTCCATACAAATATCTTTGGTCTAATAGTGTTTTTGTGACGGTTACATTTTGACCTGTTCTACGGAAAATACGCCTTCAAAAATTGATTTTTGCTTGAAAAGGACCATAACTTTGTTAAGGGTGCTTGTATCATTTTAGTTTTGCTTTTATTAGATTTAGCGTTAAAAATTACCCTTAAATCATATACCACACTTTGTGTATATACCTCAACTACACCAAATTGGAATTTTGGCTCAAATCTTCCAAATTCTTCCCAGATTTTCCCTCTCCTTAATAAAAAACCCCCAGAACAAATATATTTATGTGGACAATATTGATTCTTGGTTTCCATGACAAATTTAATATTTTTGGCGAGTTTCATGAGTGTAAGAGTTTTTTCGTGGGTGTTATGGTAAACATTCTACACTTACCCCTCCCCCTTAAAAAAACACCCTTTTAGCGTGGATATTTTTTTGGATTGTCTTGATTCTTGGTTCGTATGACAAATAGAACACTCACTCCAAGTTTCATTAAAAATAAAAATTAAAAAATAAATTGGGTGGTGCAACAGCTCATGGAGAACCAGGGCCTAGTGACTTACAACTCACAACCATTCCTGTGTGCGTGTTTGTTGGCAGGAATGGAGGGGACCTACAGTTTTTTGCCGAGTCCGAACGGCTAAATGAGAAGCACTTTTTCATGACAAGTATACTCTTGGAGGATTTGTCAGTTCCTCGCAAGAGGCAGTACCTCGAATAAAACATTTCTGTTTTTAGATGGCACGGCTGGGAATCGAACCCACACCTTCGGCATGACAGTCCTACGCACTAACCATCAAGCCACGAGGTACTACCCAAGTTTCATTAACATACCTTTATTTTCAAAGGGTTTTCGGTAATAGTTTACCTGTTGTACCTGAAAAAAAGTCATCATTACATATAAATGCCTATAACTTTTTTTTGGGTGGTCGTATGATTTTGAATTTGATTTCATTGGATTCAGCATTAAAAACTACCCTTAAAGCATGTATCCTATGATTAGGTTGTACCAAAACAAATATTTTAGTTTGATAGACCTCCGAATTCTCCCCGTCTGCACCTCTTCAAATGCATCTACACAAAAAGCCAATGCGGGGATTTTGGGGGACTTTGGATATGTTATAGAGATTGCAGTTCTGCGTCGATCCCAATTTTAAAATTTCATGAATTAGTTTTTTCAAGGTTCCCCATACGATTTGTGCTATTTTTCCTGGTCTACATTGGTTATACCTCAGCGGCTAAAAGAACAAAAGCCTGCATTGTCGGAAAAAATGATAAGGTGTGGTTTAAGTTCGACAGAGAACACAGAAATTGGACATCAGACCACATACTGTCCAATTTCTGTGTTTGCTGACGAACTGTAATCGCACCTTACCATTTTTACAGACTATGCAGGCTTTTGTTTTTTTAACCAATGTTGTTGAGGGTTCTTCTTGCAGTTTCTCGGCTAACGGTCTTATTTCTTGCATAAGAAGCATGATTTGGTGTTAAACACTTGTCCCTTTTCATTTCCAGTATCCTGCGAGGGCCGTCCGCATCCGTCAAAATTTTTTTGCGGCCTTTGATTTGTGCTTTAGGTGCAATTACTCGCATTTTCTGGACTTTTATGACCACCGATTGGCTTGTTCTAAGCTTCTTAGCTATCATTTGTGTCGAGAAGCCATTCTTCGTCATGACTACAATACTATCCTCAATCTGTCGTGATAGTTTCCTCATAATCTTAAAGAGTAATGAAATTTTTATAATTATTAATTTCATTTATTAAAATACGCTGGTGAAAGTTCTAACCATACGCAATTAAACATATTTCAAACTACAAAAGATAAAGGAAGTCATAAACAAACCAAAAACTTGCAAATCTAACAGCAAATTTCGATATTTTTGCTGATAAACGCTTGGTGCAAAATTGAGTACATGCGATTTATTTTTGTTTTATTTGTTTTTTTCTTAGAACTTGCTCCTTTCCGTTATGTACTATATACCGTTTTGTTGAGAATTGAACATAAAATACAGGGCACAAAAAATTTTTCAATTTGCTTTATTATTTCTGTTGTTATGCATCAATAAGTGCGCGAGTTAGGCCGCGTTTCCATTTGCAAGAAAACTTCTGCAAGAAATGTCTGAAAGTCTGTGCGACAGTGACTTGCAAATGGAAACTGCGAAGCAAGTTCGATTGCGACAGCCCTTGCATAACTTCTTGCGAGTATTTGCAAGTGCAATTAATTGCAGGTTTAAACAGGTTTGCTTTGACTCGCGACAGTTCTTGCTGCTTATCGAAATAGTTTCGTATATATTGCACTCGCGGCTGGTTACCGTCTTTGCCTTTAATCAAAAATGAGTCAAAAAAGAGTTCGTGAATGGTCGTTACGAGTCAGTGTTGTGTAGTCTGTGTTTATGAAATAACAAAATGAACTGAAAAAAAATTAATAAAAATGTAATTGCGACTGCAAAATGTTGACGTCTCCTCGCCATGACTTCATAGTTTCAAATAAACAAGTATCGCCCCGTGGTCGAAATTCGACCTTTCTCTATTAATGTTTTCATGGCAACATATGAATATAAAACCTAGATTCTGCCGGAACAATTGGCAATACCTTTTAAATAAAAAAAATTATGAAAATACCTTGCCATTAAGTCAGTTAAATAGGGAGATAAGAAAAGTGTTTACATATTAATATATAGATAACCAAATTCCTTGCGACATTAATGGCACTCCTGTGTAAATATCTCTGCAATAAATTGCGACAGTATGATGCGCGAGCTTATTGCAAGAAATATATTGCAGAAGAAATTGCAAGAATTCATAAAGCAATGTAAACGCTACTGCAAGAAACTTCTGCAAGACTTCCGCGAGTTTACTTGCAAATGGAAACGCGGCCTTACAAACATGTACTCATTTTTGCTCCCTACTGTATGTGCAGAAAAGTCAGAACCATAGAAAACGAAGTAGAGGAAGTGCTGTATATTACATATATATAGTATAAGTAATAGTCCAGTCAATTAAGACTTTTTTTTTTAATAAAAGATTGGGAAAACAATTTTTTTCTTGATTTCGTTAAAATACCATACAGAAAGCTTAAGTTCAAATTTTCGACCATCAAACGAATAATATCCGTAATTTTAAATTTATCGAAAAAATAAAAATACATTCCTAATAGACTAAGAGCTAGCAGTAAATTTTGTGAGTGAGCCCATAACCAAAATATGAGAATGGGGGTTTGTAGGTACATGCATATGTTGTGTATAAATCATATACACAACGATATACTAAAAATGTATGAGCTCCATTTTTTGCTTAGAATTGGTTTTAACTCGTTAAATACACAAAATTTGAACAAGTACCATGTATTCAAATTTGTAGAACTTACTCACTATATTGAAACAACTACTTTGGGTTTTTAAACAGTTACTTTCAAAGTGCTGGAGAGGGGGAATATGAAAGTTAATCAAACTAAAATATTTATCTTGGATAATAAAAGCATATCACCCCTATTACGACTATCAATAATCATAAACTTGATAGTTGATAAACCTTGAAAATTGGGTTTTTAAACTCAATTTATTACAAAACTGTACAACTATCGGTCTGTATCATTCCCAACAATCTAAACTTTTATCAGACCATAGATAATTGCATGGTCTTTTTTGATTCTTGGTCCTGATAAATAATCAATCATTTTCACCAACTTTCATCAACGTACCAGTTTTTGTAGGGGTTTCATGGTTGTAATTCAAAATGTTTCCCTTTCATTGAAAAAAAACACCCTTTCACAACAAATAATTTTTGCAGTCTCTTTTGATTCTTGTTGGCTTATGAGTTATGACAATTGAAATATGTGGACCAAGTTTCATCACTATGCTGTTGGAATTTGATATATTTTACTAGTTTTACTGTAGATTCAGTCGTCATTTATGAAAAAGACTATAACTTTTTCTAAGGTAGTTGTATCGGGTTCATTTTGATTTAATAAGATCTTACATTAAAAAATACCCTTCAATCATTATGTCCAAGCAACGATCTCCATATACATTCTCGGTTAACTCGATCAAAGGCCTTCTCAAAATCCACGAACATGAGTTAAAGTGGTGATTGAAAGTCCATCGACTGCTCGAGGACGATACGCAGGGTGTTGATATGGTCAACACACGATCGACCACTGCGGAAGCCAGCTTGATGCACTTCTGCAAGAAATGTCTGAAAGTCTGTGCGACAGTGACTTGCAAATGGAAACTGCGAAGCAAGTTCGATTGCGACAGCCCTTGCATAACTTCTTGCGAGTATTTGCAAGTGCAATTAATTGCAGGTTTAAACAGGTTTGCTTTGACTCGCGACAGTTCTTGCTGCTTATCGAAATAGTTTCGTATATATTGCACTCGCGGCTGGTTACCGTCTTTGCCTTTAATCAAAAATGAGTCAAAAAAGAGTTCGTGAATGGTCGTTACGAGTCAGTGTTGTGTAGTCTGTGTTTATGAAATAACAAAATGAACTGAAAAAAAATTAATAAAAATGTAATTGCGACTGCAAAATGTTGACGTCTCCTCGCCATGACTTCATAGTTTCAAATAAACAAGTATCGCCCCGTGGTCGAAATTCGACCTTTCTCTATTAATGTTTTCATGGCAACATATGAATATAAAACCTAGATTCTGCCGGAACAATTGGCAATACCTTTTAAATAAAAAAAATTATGAAAATACCTTGCCATTAAGTCAGTTAAATAGGGAGATAAGAAAAGTGTTTACATATTAATATATAGATAACCAAATTCCTTGCGACATTAATGGCACTCCTGTGTAAATATCTCTGCAATAAATTGCGACAGTATGATGCGCGAGCTTATTGCAAGAAATATATTGCAGAAGAAATTGCAAGAATTCATAAAGCAATGTAAACGCTACTGCAAGAAACTTCTGCAAGACTTCCGCGAGTTTACTTGCAAATGGAAACGCGGCCTTACAAACATGTACTCATTTTTGCTCCCTACTGTATGTGCAGAAAAGTCAGAACCATAGAAAACGAAGTAGAGGAAGTGCTGTATATTACATATATATAGTATAAGTAATAGTCCAGTCAATTAAGACTTTTTTTTTTAATAAAAGATTGGGAAAACAATTTTTTTCTTGATTTCGTTAAAATACCATACAGAAAGCTTAAGTTCAAATTTTCGACCATCAAACGAATAATATCCGTAATTTTAAATTTATCGAAAAAATAAAAATACATTCCTAATAGACTAAGAGCTAGCAGTAAATTTTGTGAGTGAGCCCATAACCAAAATATGAGAATGGGGGTTTGTAGGTACATGCATATGTTGTGTATAAATCATATACACAACGATATACTAAAAATGTATGAGCTCCATTTTTTGCTTAGAATTGGTTTTAACTCGTTAAATACACAAAATTTGAACAAGTACCATGTATTCAAATTTGTAGAACTTACTCACTATATTGAAACAACTACTTTGGGTTTTTAAACAGTTACTTTCAAAGTGCTGGAGAGGGGGAATATGAAAGTTAATCAAACTAAAATATTTATCTTGGATAATAAAAGCATATCACCCCTATTACGACTATCAATAATCATAAACTTGATAGTTGATAAACCTTGAAAATTGGGTTTTTAAACTCAATTTATTACAAAACTGTACAACTATCGGTCTGTATCATTCCCAACAATCTAAACTTTTATCAGACCATAGATAATTGCATGGTCTTTTTTGATTCTTGGTCCTGATAAATAATCAATCATTTTCACCAACTTTCATCAACGTACCAGTTTTTGTAGGGGTTTCATGGTTGTAATTCAAAATGTTTCCCTTTCATTGAAAAAAAACACCCTTTCACAACAAATAATTTTTGCAGTCTCTTTTGATTCTTGTTGGCTTATGAGTTATGACAATTGAAATATGTGGACCAAGTTTCATCACTATGCTGTTGGAATTTGATATATTTTACTAGTTTTACTGTAGATTCAGTCGTCATTTATGAAAAAGACTATAACTTTTTCTAAGGTAGTTGTATCGGGTTCATTTTGATTTAATAAGATCTTACATTAAAAAATACCCTTCAATCATTATGTCCAAGCAACGATCTCCATATACATTCTCGGTTAACTCGATCAAAGGCCTTCTCAAAATCCACGAACATGAGTTAAAGTGGTGATTGAAAGTCCATCGACTGCTCGAGGACGATACGCAGGGTGTTGATATGGTCAACACACGATCGACCACTGCGGAAGCCAGCTTGATGCCTCTTGAGTGTAGACCTAACAATCACACCATCCTTCCAGTCCTTGGTATAGCTTTCGTTTTCCCAAATGCTTTGTATCAACGGATGTAAAATACTAGCCGCGTTTACGGGATCGGCTTACAGGAATTCAGCTGGTATTCCGTTCAGTCCAGCTGCCTTGTTGTTTTTGAGAAGATTTATTGATGTCTGGATTTCCGATTCTGAGGGGGGTTCGTTATCAATACCCCTATAGGACCAGCGCATCTCGTTTAGTTGGGGCACTTCAGCACTCTGCTCAACTGAATCCTCATTTAGCAGGGCACAAAAATGGTCCTTTCATCTGCGTAGCTGATCCTCAATTGATACCAAAAGTGTGCCATCCACATCCATTACAGCATGATTGGTGTTTCTTTTTTCCCAATAACATCTTTGGCTATTTGGTACAATTCCCGGATATCTCCTCTTCTGGCAGCGATTCCCGCAATTAGCTTAGCTTATACCCTTATAAATATTTAAGTTTGATAAAATTTCATATCCCCTTTTACTTTAAAAAACCAATAGGGTTTTCAATTAACTTTGGATATAATGTAGTAGATGGTGAAATTCTGCCTCGACACCAGTCTTTAAATTTTAATAATATCAAAAATATTTTATTTACATTTTTTGGCTTTACAATTACCCTTTCCCATAACGGCTTTTTTCTACCCCCTTCGTGTAAGGGGAGGGGAGGGAGAAAACAAAAAAAGTGGTCCTATGGCTTCAAGGGTGCTGAATGCAAAGAGAGTTCTCGCGTCATCGTCCGACACCTGGTTCTGGATTTATAGCCCAATGTACGAAACATTTCTGGATTTAAACTAGTAAGTAACGACCTTTCTCTCGTCTCTGATAGTATTGCCACCTTGGCAACACTTCCTAAAAGTAAAGGTAGGTCGTGAACTATTAGTAGGTATAATAAAGCTCAACCCGTCATTCAGGTCAAAATGACAGGTATGCCCTCATCGTGACTACTAAAAATAAAAAAAGTGAAATAAAAGTAAGTATAGTCTGTAAATGCTGGCAATAATTTATTGAAACAAATAAAAAACAATATGCGGTGCTGCGTTAAATCTTGTTAAAACGCCTACATATTAAAGAGATTACAAATATTTCATTTCACAAGTAAGTTTTGTCTGATATTCCCACATAAAGCAACATGAAGTGGTGTTATTTAGGTAAATAAGTTTTCGTAGAATATGTAATTTAAAATTGATATTTTATGGTGCGAAACCGATCCATGGTTGTTCGAATTACTGACTCTGCTGGGCGCTTAGTCGAACGAATATTGGACGCAGCGCGTGATGCGCGAACCTAACCATTATTTGGTAATTAATTTGCACGATTTGCAAACGTTGTTCATGAGCAGTGCTGCTAACCGTAGAATAATTATGCTACATGTAGCATAATTTGTGGTCCTGTATGATGTATAATTGAAATTCATTATCATACGCAAAATGTATGATAATTGTGATATTTGACTTAAATACAAAATTTCGCTATTCAAATTTAAAACAAATCAAGTTTAACATGTATAAATCTGCTCTTTTTCTTAAACTTCTTCTGAATGCAGCTGTAGTGTCAGGTGTCAGCCTTCTACTACATTTTTGGTGCTTTTTAACTCGTGTACTCTTTTTCGTTGTTCATTGAACTCTTTTCAATAAGACATTATTTTTTGTTACATTTTTTGTATGGCATTGTTTAAATAAATGTGCCATTTGCCGCAGCCTAGCCTATGCAGTAGATTAAAGGGGTTGGGGTCAGAATCCCGAAAACCGAAATCCCGAAAACCCAAAATCCCGAAAATCCAAAATCCCGAAAACCCAAAATCCCGAAAATCCACAATCCCGAAAACCCAGAATCCCGAAAACCCAAAATCCCGAAAAGTATTTCTAGATTTTTGATGTTCATAATTTCGGTTCTATCTTACCTATATGGGAAAGGCAAAAACTGTGTTAAAATTTTCATCTGAAAAATAATTAGCTTTGAAGAACCAAGTAAAACATAACGAGATAAAGAAGAAAACGAAAATAAATCAGAACTTTAAAGACGTTTCCTAAATTTGTTCATAGATTTTCCATATACCTTTTATATGTTTTATTTTAAATGAAGATGGAGTGCACTTTCTTCGAAAATAAGTACTTCTTTACTTTATTTGTTTAATAAAACCATTTTCATTATATGATCAATTAAAACCAATTTTTTATAAAAAAAACTTAATGTACGAAAGTTTTGGGAATATAATGTGCCTAGGGCACAAAACAAGCAAAGCACGATAAAAGTTAAAAATTATTTTTTTTAATTCAGAATATTAAATATTTACAAAACAATATGCTGAAGCTCGGAAGAGGGTTTAAAAACGATTTAATTATCGGAATTCAGGTAAGATTCAGATTTGTGGGACAAAACAGTTGTTAATTTGTTAAAACTATTTGATTAAATTTCAATAAGGCCAGATTCACACTATTTGGCCGATACCGATAAGCTATCGCTACAATAAAATATTTTTACATAAGAAAAACTGAAAGGAGCGAAAGCGTTAGTGAATATGAATAAGTAGGTACTCATTGTGTCCTGTTTTAAAATACATACTTTATCATGCATGTATCGATATCAGAACTTTAATGTGAATTTGGCCTAAAACTTTGTCAGAAAAGTCACAGTAATGGCTTGAACCGTTTACCTTTTTCCTTTTTTTTCAAGTAAAATTTCGGGATTTTGGGTTTTCGGGATTTTAGGTTTTCGGGATTTTGGGTTTTCGGGATTCTGGGTTTTCGGTATTCTGGGTTTTCGGGATTCTGGGTTTTCGGGATTCTGGGTTTTCGGGATTTTGGGTTTTCGGGCTTCTGGATTTTCGGGATTTTGGATTTTCGGGATTTTGGGTTTTCTGGATTCAGAATTTCGGGATTGTGTCCGTCTCCCAGATTAAAGCGATCAGAAAAAATTATTTACTATGGATTATTTACTATGTTTTCAATTAATTTGAAACTCAAATGCTATACGAATCATTGACAAAACACTCAAAGAATTTTGTGTGCAAATAAAATTTTCAATCGCACAGTTATAATCCAGTACCTTGCGTCAGGTCCGGTAGTTCTGATCTTTTGCTGAGTTGTTTATGATGTTGGCCTAATAATAAATCCGATTTTTCTACCTCGAGCGCCGAACGCAACATTGGTAAAAATCCAAAAAACCGTTAATTTTTCGCGGTTTTTTCACTTATTGGCCATTTAACCATTAGGCCTTAATTTCCGAATAAAACATTGCTCTACGATTTCAACCTTACTAAATTTGCTTCAATTTGAGTCCAAAGCCGGTTCTGTGGACATAACAGTTTCCAAGGGACGGCTTTTCAAAATATAGAAATACAAAATTTAAAACAACAAGTAGTATATAAAACAGAATAATAACAAAATCATGGTCTTTGACATATAATACTGCATCAAAGCAATACGTGTAGATTAGGCCAAAAGAAGAAAACAATAGTACCGGATGGGGGTATATATCCCCCCGTTTAGGCGGGAGGGGCAATTTTAAGAAAAGTTGACTTCAAATAGAAAAATAACTTTAAAAAAACAATGGTAATATCTGGACAAAAATACATTGCTCATCTTAAAGCCAGAAATCGATTCTTTAATTTTATTTTTAAATAAACATTTTTTAGTTGATAGTTTTTGAAAAATTTACTTTCAAACTCAAAATTTTAAGAAAAAGATGGTTTTTTTTTGTTTATCTATTTTTTTTTTTAATTTTATGGTATTAAGTACTATTTTTGTTTTTGATTTTCAATGCTTTTATTAACTTTGAAAACTGAAAACCAAATGCTAAAATGACTTCTAGTTTTTGAGAAAACTGAAATTAACATGATCAACTTCACTTTTTTTCAGTCTAGTATCCTTTTTCTTCGGGGTGGGAGGGCTCTGCCTAAGATCCGGTAGTTCTGATTTTTAGATGAGTTGTTTATGATGTTGGCCTTACCAATAATCCAAGTTTTCGACCTCGAGCGCCGAACGCAACTTTGTGAGATATGCATAAAACCGAGAAATTTTCGCGGTTTTTTCAGTTATTGGCTATTTTAACCTTTAAGGCTGGTTTGCGATTATAACTTTGCTCTACCACTTTAAAAGAATTAAATGGGCTTCAATTGAAATTGTAAAATTTTTCATCAACTTTGTGTGAAATCGTTTGCCCCTTGTCTATGATTTTGTTATACTGTGTAGCGTGTCATGTTGGCTTTATTTAAAGATCTTAATCATGAAGATCGGATAAGTAAAAATGGAGTTATGATTTTTTAAAGTCATCAACCATATAAAACATTCGCTTCAAATTGTTTCTTATACCTAAATGTAATTTACTGCATACTGTACAAGTGTACAACCACAAAGGGCTCTTTATTATGCCAAATGGGTATATTAAGATTTTTGTTTAGGCTGCTGCCAGAAAGAAGAGTTAGTTGAAAAACTCAAGAATACGAAATTTAGTATAATTAGCCAGTTTATATTTCTTGAGCGCTCAGTAATTTTTCCCCGTTCTTTGACAGAGCCGGAGAGTAAAATATAAACAAGATTCCTCAAATAGAAGTCAAAACAACTACCTTTTTCTTTTCTTCTTATGTAATCTACTGCGACAGAATATAATTAAGCAAGCGAATTCAAAAAATTTCAGTCTCAGTTTTTAAGGGGAAAAGTGAGGAATTTTTGTGAGGAATCGTGTTTATATCTCGGACGGACGTAAGTTCCAACAAAGCAACGTGTATCATTGTTAGATACTTTGATACAAATCGATCTAAAATTGTAAGCTCGTTTTTTGACCTGGTCGATTTGTTCCAAGGTGATATGAAAACGGCGCGGCGTCTGCAAAAGTTATTTTCGAAGCAGTTGAAAATGCTTTTAAAATATGTGAAGTATCTTTTGAGAACGTTGATGGATTTGGGTCTGATGGTTGTATACCATGATGGGTCATAAGAACTCGGTCAAATCGAGATTTGAAGAAAGCTGTCCGGGAATTTATGATTCAAAGTGCATTTGTCGTTCTTGTGCTGTTTGTGCTATGCTAGCGAAGCGGCAAAAATGTTACTGCGTAGGTGCGAAGACCTCCCTCGGGATATATTTAGCTTCTTGAACAATCTCGAAACAGTGAACAAGCCTGGTTTTTATTTCTTCACTATATCGAGCGTCTATGTACTTGTGTTTTACACATACATACCTACGTATAAAATAACTAAAATGTCTATTTATTTTTTATGATCAGTATATTTATTTTTAATCAAAAAATGTGTGTTTCTTAAAAAAAAATAATAATAAATGTTCATAAAGCTAATAATGAATTTTGTATATATTTATACATTTGTTTTTATTTTTTTAGGGAAATTTTGGAATTATTTAATTTTGTTTGTTTTATTTTGCGTATGATAATTTTTACTCTGGTATGATAGAAATCAGCGAATTGTATGATAATTCATTGTGAGCAATATGGCAGCACTGTTCATGAGTAAGCCTATTCATTTGACGTTTTTCTTTTTTAACTCAGAGCTGATCACGGAGCTATAAAACAAAAATTCTATGTTTCTTTCTAGCTCAGACATACATATCAGAGCATAAAAAGTGTGTTTCTTTTTTCCATCAGAGCTAGCTCAATTAACTCAGGATTAAATGACCGAGTGAATCGAGCGAAACGCTGAGCGAAGCCAACTTCATTAATTTTTTTTAGTGATACGTACATAATTTAAAATGGACTACCTGGAAAGTCCTCGGACAGTCGCCCGTCAATTGTAAAAAAATTGCAAGAAATTTTACGAAATTTACCAAAAACACAAAAAATGACAGTTCAGTGTTCAAGTGTGTTTCATAATTAAATATTTAGAAATTAGAAAGCGCAGAAAACCCCTTTTTCGCCATTTTTGTGGTTATGTAACTATGCTGATTGATTTTTTTAAAGGTATATATTTCTGATAGTATTAGTCTTAGGGCCAGTTTCAAATGTTCCGGTTAAAGTTTCGGATAGATATCCGACACATAACCCTATCCAGCAGATAAAAGTTGCTGTTATTTATTTTCTGTTTCATCATCAAAGTTTCGGATAAACTAACCGGTGGATAAATTTACTCGACACTTACAGTTTGAGAACAACATAAAACATCAAAAACATACTGAAAATTAAATTTTTGCTGTCAAAACAAAACTTTTTTGTCATTTCCATTTAAAATGTCATTGAATTTTAAAATTTAAATTCAGTACGAACCGCGATGGATCGATTTAAAGTGAAATTAAAAAAAAATAACGGTCGAGACTGATAGCCATAACAGTTAGGCGTTCAAACTGTATAATCCTCAACGTTGGAAAGAATTTTGGCCTAGAAACAAGAAATGAAAAATAGACATATCGGACATATAGAAGAGAAGAAGAGACCACAAGCATGTGATGCCGCCCCCCATAGTACATTTCGGACAACCGCTCGGCGCTTCCACTTTTCTCAACCGTTCAAAAATGCATTACGGTTTATTAATTTTGAATATAATAAAGATGTATGAACAATGTACAAATGTACATATGTAAATAGATGTAATAAATTATAATATGCTTCAATAAAAATATAATGTGCATTATTCTAAAAATGTCATTCGTCCGTTTATGCATTGTTTTCAAAAACAACTACGGGATAGACGGATCTAGCAGTGGCCTAATTTGGTTGAGTGGCTTCTTTTTTTTGTAGGATATTTATACGAACTCGTCTTGCAGAAATTCAAATAAATCCATACATTTAGGACTCTACTGCATACGCTCTTCAACGAAAAAATGGTCTGAAACAATTTTTTTTCCAAACGCTTCAAATTAATTTTTTTTTATCTTCTGGATAAAAACTTTAACAGTCACTTGAACCGGCGGTTAGGCTACCCGAAACTTTATCTGTCGGATATCACTATCCGAGACATTTGAAACCAAAAGTTGAAGTTTATCTTGCGGATAAGTTCCGGGTAGGCTATCCGAGACTTTAACCGGAACATTTGAAACTGGCCCTTAATCTTCAAAATTCAGCTTTAATCGTTGACAGATTTGATAGATATAAAATTAGTTATCTTTCCTCATCTGACTACATATAAGGTTTGTTCGTTGAGCCCTGAAGTCGCCATGGGGTCGCCCCAAAGCGTTTTATGAAAACCCTGAACTCGCCCTGGCCAGCAAATTCTGTGTTTTTTGAAACCTAGGGTCGCCCTGAACTCGCCCTGAAATAGAACTAGGTTTTTTGCTGGGGCGAGTTGAGGCGATTCAAAATCAGAGTGACATGAGCTCTGAAGCATTTTTTTGTTGTGGACTCACGTGGTGCAGATAATTCTGTTGGTTTTGAAATGGAAATTCAAGGAATACAGGAGCCTACTTTAATAATAACACAAAGACATAGAAAACGAAAACTGTGCTTTGTTTTTATCCATTTCTAAGAAAAACTTTGTTTCTTTCTTATCTCAACATCACAATTGAAGACCTTTTGGTGTTTTTTGAGAACCAAAAACCCAGGTTTTTTTGACAATTTTTGGGGTTGTCAAGAAAGCCTGGGTCAACCCTGGGTAAACTTCAACGAACAAACCTATAATTTTATAAATGCTTTCTCTTTGGCTGACGTCGTTTTTGACAGGAGCAGGTAAAATATATTCTAAAAAGAGTTTTTAGTGTAGATTTCAAATCTGAAATCCATTTTTTGCTATGAGCTCAACTTTTAGAAATAAATTAAAAAATCACCCGTTTTCGACAATAGTTTTTTTTATAATTAAAAAAAAAAAACTCTTACAAATTAAAACAAAGTGTAATGGAACTGGTCCATTTCACGTACAAGAGACCAATGATAGTCACTTAACACACCATCATCTCAACAACCTTTGTTACATTTTTCTATTCTTTCTAAATCTTTCTAAATTGGTGAAGTCGCTCTCCTTGCTCATCACAATATATTGAAAAATGCAACTGAGGATTTCTCAAAAAGTAAAAGAAATATTGGGACGATTAAAGCTAAATTTTGAAGTTTAAGATTAGTACTTTCAAAAAACTGTACAGTTAAAAAAAAATAGAAATCAATTCGCATAGTTACATAACCCCAAAAATGGCGAAAAAATGTTTTTTTTTTTACTTTCTACTTTCTTTTACTTTTACTTTTACTTTCTCGAAAAACAGAGCTGTTAGTGAAAACGGATTTGAGTTCAGCACGAAAAGTTACCCTTAGATCAACTGTTACTTAGTTGTGTCGAAAACCTTGTAAACCTGTGTAATCAGCAAGGTTGTTTTGCGTATTGGTATTTCAATTCAAGGATTCGTGGATTTGGTCATTGAAATTCAATGCGTTGTTTTTCTGATCACGTAGACTCCCACCTAAATTGAAAAATAAATAATTTGCATGAATACATTTGCTGAGAGCGTTAAAATTTTACAGTTAATACCTATTGGTTATTAAATTTCTCCGCTCCGAATATAGTGCGGCAAAGTTTGCCGCCCCCTCATAAAGTGCCGCCCGGGGTGGACCACCCCCTCCGCCCCCCTACGCTACGCCACTGGGTGTATATCACTCTCTTTTGTTCTTATGTTTATTTGCTTTTCATGTAAGGCCTGTCTCTTTGCCTCTCTATTCCTAACATTGCTGACAAATCGCTGGCATAATTCACAATGGTAAATAGCCCTCTGCCGGTCAGAGTGAAAACCTCTATCTGGGTTATTGAAATTAACCTCGAAAGAAACCCAGATCCCATGTTGTTTTTGTAATATGTACATGTAAAAAGATAACCTCGACCCAAACCCGGAGATAATAAAACACAGCTAATAGCCGCGTTTATATATCGCTCATAGCCCATATGGTTCACCTCGTGAAAATAAAACGATGTGGGTTAGTGCAAAAGCAGTGCTGTATATTAGTCTCTTTTTTTCTTATGTTTATTTGTTTTTCATGTAAGCACTTGTCTCTTTTCCTCTCTATTCCTAATACTGTTGACAAATCGCTGACATCCATTCACAATGGTAAATAGCCCTCTGCCGGTCAGAGTGAAAACCTCCATCTGGGTTATTGAAATTAACCTCGATAGAAACCTAGATCCCATGTTGTTTTTGTAATGCATGTTAAAAGATAACCTCGACCCAGACCCCGAGATAATAAAACGCAGCTAATGTAATCTACTAAAAATATTAACACACATTTTTCATACGAGTTATCATCAGTAACAAAATATTGCTACTTCAAAAAGGTTAAGTATCGAAAATATAGATTTTTCGCTTACCACTCCTAAACGATAAATGTTAGAAATTTTATTTTAACATAGTTTGTGGGTTATTCAACCTTCCATAAGAAAAGATAAAAATATTTTTTCTTTTAGCGGTCATTAAAAAGATATTATATTTTGTATAAACTTGACAAAAACCATTTTCCGTTTTCCTCTTAAAAGGCGGAGCTTTTGTTAAATAATTTATACTCATCTGTACATAGTATAAAGTAAAGTCGATAATTTCGTCTGTCTATTCCTTGGTGCTAACTTGGCGTGAAAACGACCGAATGGATTTGAATGCGGTTTTCACAGTTAGGATCAGAATCTTTTGCAGATTGCTTCTGTCCATTAAAAAATATAGAAATCTAGCTAATTATAGGGTGAAATGGGGTAAACACAAAAAATGGAAGGCATTTTCAAAAAAAAAATTCGCATTAAAAATAATATTTACAGAACTGACTAAGCGTCACCTAAGGTCCATATTTTTCTTAAATTAAATTATATAGAGGGTGAAATGGGGTAAAAATCCAAAAATTATATCTGATTTAAGAAATTATTTTTGTGTTTGGAAGGTTTTATTCGGAGAATCTATTTTGAGCATCACTTTATGCGACACATTTTCCAAAATATATAGAGGGTGAAATGGGGTGAAAATTAAAAAATGGTATTTGACTTAAAATTTTGTTTTTCTGTTCGAAAGGTGATCTGCATCTTCTCATAAATGTGTTTGTATAAAAAATTTGAACATTTAGGTATTTATAAGGTGAAATGGGGTAAATACAAAAAAATGTCTTACTAAACAATTTATCTAAAAAATTCTTTTCGTTTTTGAAAGCTGGTATGCATTTCCCCTGGAAGGTTTTTTTTATTAAAATCCCAGTAAGGTTTATGTATACAAAATTTAAAATTAAGTTATTTATTGGATGAAATGGGGTAAAAACAAAAATATATATGTCTATCCGCATGAAAAACATTCTTCACTCAAATCCACATCAGCCACATTGAGTTTTTTATAAAATATTTTTCTATTTATAGGTGGAAATGGGGTTAAACCAAAATATTATATTTGATTTAAAATTTTTTTTTTTTTTTGAAAGACGATTGGCATCAAGATAGACACAAAATTAAAATAGGGTAAAAGGAACACACACAATAGGCGTGTTCTCGAAAATGAGATCTCAGAGCCCTCAGCAATCTCAGTCTCTTGAAAAGGATTCCTCAGAAAGAAAGTATTGGATTGGCTTGCTCAGTTTTCGACACTGAGCCCTCTGAGATCTCATTTTCCTGACACTAATATTTCCAACTAAGAATTTATAATCAATCATTTTTGTGAAACCGAATCTGTCATAGGTATATCTCAGTTCAATTCAATAATTAAATATTATTATTCTCATTATTATTTATTTATTTTGTATAGAAAAATACTTAAAACTCAAAGCTTCCACTGTTAGAGATTTACAAAAAGCTTCTACCCAATCTTTTTTTTTTTGAGATACATACATACAACCTTTTCGCTTGGGAGAGCAGGTTTCTACAATCAAAACGTTCGAATTCCCAAAATCTCAGCTCGGTTATTTTTTAACAAGCGAAAATAAACGGAAATAGAATAGCGCTTAATTAAGATTCTGTGCCAAAAAGTCGGAAGCCCTAAAATTTGATCCAACTTTCTTACATATTACCACTTTAATAATTATTGAAAACAACTTGCGAACGGATTCGAAAGTAGACCAAAGTTACATAGTAGGGCCCCTACCCGAATGAAAACATTCTCCACTTCAATCCACTCCATCCACATCGGCAGGCTTAACTCGAAGAAACAGACAATTTTTTTTTCAGTACAGTAGATATTAGATCACACTGAAATAGGCAGGCGAATTTAATAGAAATAGATTTGAAAATATAGTTCTTTTTTCGTCAAATAAAATCTTAATAAGAAACAAGACAGGAATTTTGTTTGTTTAATTTAATCACACAAAAGGGTAACATTTTAAAATACACACAACTATCACAATTCACTCTATGATATTTCTGATGGTTTGAAAGTCGTCTGTTTGACTTGCAAAAATGCGAGACTTCTGCTGCCTCTGCATCATTCAATTCTTCCTGTGGCTTATACTTGGATTGGGGTTCTATTAAACAAAATAAATACGTCAATAAGAATGGAACACAAAATAAGGATACATATTAGTTATTTTTTATTCACCCCGATTTCAGAATCCGACGATTGAGCTGTGGAGGGAGTTAGACCTAATTTTGATATTTTTTTTTGGCTCATAGTAAAAATGTCAAAATTGAGTCTGATTCCCTCCGCAGGCCATTCGTCGGATTCTGTAATTGGGGTGATTTTTCTTCTATGGTTATCCGCATCTGGATCAACTTTTGTTAAAAAAAAAAACAATTTTGAAAATTCCCATTATGTGCGTGCAAAGCTTCAGGATTATTGGAGGATGACACGCATTGGGAAAATACATTGTCGGAGGCTGCATTATTAAGCTCAGCATATTCCCTAAAATATTTATTTTCTATTCTCATTACGTTTCCCCAAATCTCCGACCGATAGCCCTTTGGAATAATCACCGTGAAAGTATGGGTGAAGATATACTGCATCGACTTCAGAGGGTGACAGGAAATGATAATTTAAATTTTAACCAAAACGTATTTGACGAAGCGTTACTTGAAGTGAACAAATTAGTAACATCTCTTGGAGAGAAATCCATCACAGATTTGGGGCTTCCTCTATCCGTTAACGCTACTTCAGACCTTAATATTGCTGAATTATTAAAGGAGACGTCGTATAACCAATCTCAGCTGTTACAAACCCTCGGACAGAAAGAACCAAGTCTTAACATTGATCAGAGAGCAGTTTATGATAACCTGTTTGCATCCATAACAAACAAAGAAGGCAAAATATTTTTCTTGTATGCTCCTGGAGGAACAGGTTAAACATTCATAATTAATCTGCTTCTCACTAAAGTTAGATCAAGCGGTGGTATCGCAGCTACTCTCTTAGAAGGAGGAAGAACCGCACACGCCACATTTAAACTTCCCTTGAATGTTTGTGAGGATGGTACAAGCGTATGTACCATTTCAAAACAAAGTAATTACTAAAGTAAAAGTTGGAGCTTCAGTAATCTTATTGCGAAACATAAATCCACCGAAATTATGCAACGGAAATCGATTGCAAATTAAAAGCCTTAGAAATTATGTTATTGAAGGCTGACTGGCTGCGGTACTGGCGAAACTGTTTTGATACCTAGAATATCAATGATTTCATCAGATTTTATTTTCCATTTTAAAAGAGTTCAATTTCCTATAAAAATTTGTTTTGGTATTACCATAAACAAGTCAATTGTGGCTGGAATCGATTTGAGTGGAACACGTTTTTCACAGGGGCAACTATACGTAGACCTTTCGCGTGTAACTTCAAAACAAAATCTTTTTGTGCTGGCGATTGGAGGCAAAACAATCAATGTTGTTTACTAGAGGTCTGCATGAATGTATTCATTTGATCTATTCACACTGTTCCACTACTTCAGTGCACTCAATTTACAACACAATTTTAATAAAGTTAACTCACAAAATGAGAACTCATATAAAAAAACAAAACCAGTACAACATTCACTCTCTGAAAACAGAACGGGTGCAGTGCTTGTTTCTTTTCTCTTTCGTGGGTGCTTGTAACAAATCAAATGAGTGCACTTCTTTCGCTCTGTATTATTATGAATACTCATATTATAGTTTGAATATTCATAGTATGTTTTGAATATTCACAGTTTGTTTGTGAGTGCAATTCTATTGCTATTTGGATTTGATTTTAAAATTGGAGGAAAGGTATATCTATACCATTTAAAGTGAAAATGTATTTGAATAATGTTAGTTCAATTTTGATCAAATAAAAGATTAAACCTGGATTTTAAAAGACAAAATTTAATTTCACTTAGGAGCTGGCAAATGACTCGGGTATTTCAATGGAAAAATATTTCTGGTGGATGGCGGCGCGTGGCGGCGCGCGGTATGGTCAATTCAGAACTCTTAATCAATTAAGGTATTAAAACCCAAATTATGAGTGATCGATTCAATCTTATAAAAAAATTATTCAAATGCATCTTCAAAGAAAGCCAATGCGGGTATAACCAAAATTGGATTATGAGGGATTATAAGTAGGTACATGTATCGTGAAATCGAATATCAAAGTACGGCTGGCAGGTTTTGTTTTAAGCATTTCGGAGGGGTGGGGGTTAAAAAGTTCTTCTTTTTTTATTTTCAGGATTATAACCACTATAATTAACTAAAATTCTATACCTTAACATCACATTCTTGACGGTCCGATAAATTGAACTCAATATACACTGAGTTACAAAAAAAGTGGCGCAGTCATACCTTTGGATGTCTTGATATCATTTTGATAATATGCAGCTATGTTTTAACAGAGCTTTATTTTTATTCAGTCTTTTTTTTATTTTAGATGAATAATTACTTACTTTTATGTTAATAAACAAAACTGTATTAAAAAAACGTGTTTTTTAGATCACACGTGTTTCTTAAATCACTTAAAAATATTGCAAAATTTCAAGGTGCGCCACTTTTTTTGTAACTCAGTATATAAGCATTTTACGTCAACCTTATCATCCCTTTTTTGAAGATTTTCAACAAAACAATAAATCAAAAAAAAATAAAGTATCCACAAAAACGCCTATAAGGTTTGCTCAAAAGCCTTAGATAAATGATGGGTCACATTTATAGGATCACCAAGATAAACGTCTTGAGACTTAGGGAAAATGACATAATAGGAAAACAAGCTGGTTTGAACCCCCCACCCCTACCATAGACTTAGAAAAAAACCTGCCAGACTTTTGTATTCGATATCACGATAAATGTACCTATAATCCCTCATACTCCGATTTTGGTTCTCCATCTGTTCCCAAAATATGCTGTCGGCTCTTGGTCTATTAGTTAAACCTTTGTTATGTAAATTTTATAATTTTTTGGAAAATGCGTTACTATGTTTTTGGCGCAAAAACTATGAAAACACTCAGTCCCCTGGCCTCAGGCCCCTTGCACCTTTGACTGACTGCCATCAGAAATTTTCACTTAATACTGTTTTTCCTTGAAAATATTTACTTGCAAAACAAAAAGCACATTAAAGTTTGTTTATCTTTAATAAAAAACAAAAAAATGGTTTCAATGTCCATTATAGACTTTAAAATCATCCAATCGATGTGCCCCAAACCAGTTTTATAAGAAAGAAAATAATACGAAGATGGTGTTAGACATTTGACCACTAAAACAAGGCATTAGGCACATTCGGTCCATTCCTAAAGTCGATTTTAGAATTTCCCATACAAAAACTTCTTTTCTTTGTCCAACAAATAAATCAAAACGTACCTATTTCTTTTTTAAAACGTAGTAATACACGTTGCGTATCCGCTAATTCAATAAATCTTTACATACAACATACATAATTTATATAAATATACAGAAAAACATCATTCCAATACACATTGCTTGCTATTGCTATTGATAAAACACACAGCATTCTCTCAAGACCACCCAATCTAAATTATGAATATTCACTTTTTTTGTGAGTACACCTGATTCAAATTGTGAATATTCACAAATGAGTATTCATTCTCTTTGGGTACAATGCGCTGTGGGTTTGTATGAAAATGAATATTCAACTCATATTGTTTCCAAACACCAAGTAGTACACTCATTCTCATTTCAAGAAGTGAGTAGAATGAGTTGAGTGCAGCAAATATTATTGAATGTCTCAAATCTAGTTTTAAGACATTCATGCAGACCTCTATTGTTTACAAAGAAATTTTATAAAGTAGATATTCTACAATCAATATTGTTATTTTGTTTTACTAATTAATTTTATTTATAAATTATTAATACAAAAGTTATTGACTATGTTATAGAAAATATGCAAATATGTATTTCCTTTTCCATTGTATTTATTAAAAAGAAAATTTTACCCGGGCGAAGCCGGGACGGGCCGGGTTGCTAGTTTTATATAAAATAATAAATATTGAGAGGACTTTTTCGATACGAGGCCTCAATAAAAAGCTATTGAGACTTCAAAAACTATCAATTTTCGAAAACGCTTGTTTTTCGGGTCCAAAATCATTCGGAAAAAGCATTTCCACTTGGGGAAAACTCCAAGTTAAAATTTTTAAAAGCAATTATGTTTATTTTTTCATAAGGAATACTCATGCAAAAGTCCACAGACGAATCTGGCTTGCGTTAAAAGTTATTAAAGGTCAAACGTCAGAAATATATTTTTATATTTTTGATGAAATTTTTCAAATAATTATATACCTATAGTGCGACCAACCTTTCATTTTGACCTGGCGGGCTGAACATTAGAATACAAAAATAGTTCATGTCCTAAATTTACTTTTAAGAAGTGTTGCCAAGATGGCCATATTAAATCCCGAAATGTTGCTTATAAATCTAAAACTAGAGGTCGGAACATGACCCGAGAACTGCCGTTGGATTCATCGCCCTTGAAACCATAGGACCACATTATTCATTTTCCTCCGCCCCTCCCCTTGCACGAAGGGCTTGGAAAAAGGCCGTTTTGGGAAAGAAAATTTGAAAAGCTAAGAAAAGTTAGAAAATATTAATATTAATAAAATTTAAAGATTGGTATCGACGCAGAATTTCACAATCTACTACATTTCATCCAAAGTTGATTGAAAACCTACTTTGTTTTTTTAAAAAGTCACTTTCAAAGTGCTGGAGAGGGGGGATATGAAAGATTAACAAACTAAAATATTTATCTTGGTGTAATATAGGCATATGACACATGATTTAACCCGATACAACCATCTTAAAAAAAGTAATAGTCTTTTTCATTAATGATGACTGAATTTTAAGTGAACAACAGCATTGACATGAAACTTGGTCCACACATTTCATTGGTCATAAGATAAGCAACAATAATCAAAAGAGTACAAAAATATTTATAGTGAAAAGGTCTTTTTTCAATGAAAAAGGCAAATTTTGAACTACTACCATGAATCCCCTACCAACACTGGAACGTTGATAAAAATTGGTGAAAACGTTTGGCTTTTCATCAAGACCAAGAATCAAAAGTATTTCTTAATTTATAATATATTTGCCTTATCAAGTGGCTTATCAAAGACCTCTAATAGCATTTTAAAGGTAAAACCGCCCTCGACGGAACTGTACTGCAACTGAACTTTAGTTGGTCAGATTATCAACTTTACCGCATGGTGCCGCACCGCCGTGAAGTTCAGTTGTCGTTTAGCTCATAAAATTTCAAACAACAAATATTTTGAAGTTCAGTTCCGCTGAAGTGCAGTTCCGTCGAGTGCGGTTTTACCTTAATGCAAAACACAAATAACAAGCGAATCAGTCTTTCATTTAAATTCGAGTGACAACAAAATCTTGAGAGTTTACATCGATTTTTCAATTGAGGTTAGAGTAGATTTGAGCATACTGGAGAAACATGAACATTCGGCCATTAAATTTTAAAATAATTAAAATGTATTAATTTTGACTTGTTCTTCTAGCTTTATTACACAAATAAATTAAAATTCAAATGGCGTTTTTATTTACAGCGATAAAACAATCACAACTTTCGGTCATTGTCGTTCCTGTGTCATTCAGTTTGATTGCAGTCATATTAATTGTATTTGGTGTATCCTACTATATTCAAAGTAGGAATCGGTAGGTTGCAACTTTAACTTTTATTAATTGATAATGATAATCTTTTCATATATATAAATAGCTTCAATGTAGAAGTGGCTGATTTTAACTTTGGCGAAACACAATCCGTCGATATGGAATACAAAACATTCCAGCAGCGTCTTATTGAGAGCCTTTGCGATGCAATGCCACATAGAAGGCGCAGTGATAGCAGTGAGTTCCTCCCGGACTCTAGCCCAACAGGAAGTGAAGGTGGTAGTCCAATGCGCTACAATACAATGGCATAAATGAACAGGCGTATGTTTTTTATTAGTGTTTATATAAATATGTATTTAAGATAACAGCATCCTCCCATTAATTTTTGTTTTTAGTCAAGCAAAGTCTTGAAAGCTCTTGTATAATTGTTTCGGTATTTTTTGTTATACTTACTCTTTATTTACTCGTGTTTTAACTTAAAAAAATATTTCGTGGCTTACCCAAATAAGGTTAAAAAAATTTCTTTTTATTGATCTGAAATAACGTTATTATTAGGCTGACTTGAAGGTATTCCAAAGACTGGGTTTGTTAAAGAAAATTAAATAAAAGAAAAAAACTATGTAAAATACAAATTTAAATAGCAAATAACAAAACAAAAATCTACAAATTTAATGCTTTTTCTAGACTAGGTATATAATTTTAGAAAATTATTATAAGAGGAAAACATAGATTTTCTGAAAAAAAAAACAAAAATAAATTAAAGATATGGAATCGTTTTAAAAAACGATCGATTCTTTTCGGATAAAATGTATCAATAGTTACTTTCTTCATTGTTACTTGTTTTAAATTAAAATAAGGTCAAACGGAAGAATAATCTCTTAGTTTTTTACTATGAAGTACTTTTGTTATGAGGTTTATTGATTGGGTTAGTCATTTTTACTTTCGATACATGGCAAGTTTTCCACCCGTAAAGAAATCGGAATCTATATTCTGATTTAGATAAGAATATGAAGATTTTAAGGATTCCGGAATTAGGTATTTATGAGCACCTACATCCAACAAATCTAAAGGTACTAGGCTTTGAATTCTTCAAAGGGGTTTTGACATTTTATTTAAAATCAAAAATACATACAAACGGGGCTAGATTTGGATAAAACAATGTACATCTATGGTAACTAAACTTTATTAAAACCGTTGTCAAAAGTATTTCAAATATGACGGTTTTGTTTCATTTCCGACTTTATCTTCAACTAACTAACCAATCCCGACCAAACATAAAAGTATTAATAGATGTAATTTGATTAATATTAAAAACCGAAACTTTTCAAAAAAATTAGGAAATAACGCCACGAACTATTATTGAATTCATGCAATTTCAAGCATATTCTTTTTAGGAATAAATTTAAAACTCACCTTATCTTCGTCTTCAATATTGCTAACTGAAAATTAAAGAACAGAAATCAACATCTTTTTTCTACTACAGTCGTGCTCATAACTCATAAATCATGACACTTAATAATCTTTCGATGTGGTGAGCTTTTGAAATTCATTACTTTTTGTCTGTTGTTCACGATCATGTTTATTTTTATTTAAAATGTCATTCGCAAACTATGCACATTTCATGTATATATAATTTTTAAAATTAATCTTACAATTAAATTAAATGAGAATCTTAATTATTTCTTCAAATAAATTCGATTTTTGTAAAAAAATTCGCTTGTGATACAAAATAATAACTGGATTAATATTACTTCGTACTTTGTTCGCAATAATACTCGTTGTAGTTTAAATAGTTTTGTCAAAATTTAAAATTACAATGGGAATAAATAAATAAAATACGAAGTGACTACCCATTTAAAAGAAGGTAAAAATAAATCCTGAAAAAAATATATTTTTTTTATGTTCTTGATATTAGGTTACACATACTAAGGGTTGTTGCACAATATCAAAGTAACGTTCTGTTTAGTTACCCAAAAAATAAATTTTGATGCAGGGTCGTAAGCCCACAAGCAGAAATGGCAAAGTGTGTCTTTGACCCATATAAGTGGGTCATATATTCACATATTTCTTTTGTTTATCTACGCTAAATTGTATTTTTCGAATAAAATAATCAGAACTTTACTTAGACATTGTGAAAAAGCTCACACAAAAATTATTTAAAATATAAAATAAAACATACATTAAACATTTAAATTTAATCCGAAGCATAATAAGTATGCATTATAATATAAATATATTTAATACGTAAATTAAAAATTGTGAGGAATAAAAATGGATATTCATACCTATGTACATAGACTAAAAATATATAAGTAAAAATCTAAAAACTATGGTTTTTTATTGTACTTTACTTGGCAGCAGTACACCTGTTTCTTTTTTATTTGAACGAGGTAATACGAAGGCATTTAGGTATATGAGGTTGGACTTGCCCCAATAGCAACAGCTCACTTCATTTTAATAGAAAACAACCACCACTAGGGGTGAAATCGGCTAAGGCGATAGTTGATTATCAAAATAAATGCTTTTGCTCCACGTAAGGTGATTATAAAAATTGACCACTTTTTTGCTATGGTATGTGGGTGACAGCTATCTAGATGTCACTTTCATACATTTTGTTTGATAGTTTTTATTAATAATGTTTTTAACATATAAATTTTATATTTGTGGCGATCCATTAATTTACTTAAAATAATATCTATATTTCGGCTCTGGACCTTTGGCACCTCATATAAGAAAAATTTGATAAAAAAATGCCATCTAATTGGTCAGAAAAAGGTCAACTGGTCTCAGAAATTGGTCAGCCTTAGATAAATTTTAATCAAGGCTTAAACTTTCTCAAGGTCACGTGCGATTTTTGGCACCTCATTTAAGGGAAATTTGCCAAAAATGTATACCATCCGAAAGATTTCTAGATCGTGATAAAAGGTCAACTGTTTTCAGTAATTGGTCAGCCACAGATTTTTTTCTATGAATTTTTGAAGTTGGTTTCAAGGTCACAAAAAAAACTTTTGGCATCCCATTTGGGTCATTAAAAAATTTCTAAAAAGTTCAAGGTCATAGCGATTTTTGGCACCTCATTTATGGAAAAAATATGCAAAAATTTAATACCATCATAAATGCCCTGAGAACTATATAAAAGGTCAGCAATATTTAAATTGTTGTTCAAATTCACGCGCGATTTTTGGCACCTGATTTATGGGAAATTTGCAAAAAATTAATACCACCCGAAAAGCCCTAAGATCTATATAAAACGTCAGCTAGTTTCAGTAATTGGTCAGCTATAGTTTCTTTTATACGATATTTTCTAAGTTTTTTTTTCAAGATCATGAACGATTTCGTGACCTTGAAAAAAAATACTTTAAAATCAAATATCAAAACCAAATTTGCTACTTCTTCCACATGGCTTGGAAAAGTGTAATAAAAATGTCAGTACCGTGGCATGTCCGGTCCTTGTTTTTCCGATTAAATCTACTTTTTTCTCATGTTTGAGTGTATTTACTCTACACTGAACCATGTTTTGTAATCTTTTATAATTAATTTGTTTAAAAAAAAGGAGTTCCTTATTGACTACAAAAATCGGTTTTAAAACACAAAAACAAAATTTTACACTTTTTTCCTAAAAAGAAAAACGCAATAATTTTTTTATTTTTATAATTAAAACTTTATTGTATGCATTTCGGCGGCGGTTAACGTGCCATCATCAGCTTCACGCTTATAAACTGAAGTTTAAGAAATAAACTAACGTCAATTTTTCTTTAAAATAAAAACATAGAATAGAGAGAATATTACAAAAACAATAGAGAGAGAGAGATTAACTTTAATAAATGTCATATTTTTGTGCATAAACGAAAGAAAGAGAACAATTCAGAGAAATGATAACAATGATAAGAGTGTCATTATTGTGTGAATGTAAGTTATCTCGCAAATTTAAATAATTGTGAAGTGATGTTTCCATTGTCTGTATTCATTAGGTTTTTCCCTTTGGAAATGTACATCGCTTCATAGGCATCTAATTTTCGATCTTCGGTGACGTATTTAATTAATTTGCAGTTGTCGTTGAAATTGCCTATGTTGTGTGGTGGGTCGTTCATGTTATCATACGCGTGTGCAGCAACCGATGATTTATGTATGGCATGGCTGGTTATAGAGTATTGGTGTTCTTTGTATCGTTGTAAAATGCTACGTTTGGTTTGTCCTATGTAGTTTGCGTCACAATTTGAGCATTGTATTTTATATATGCCGCATTTGTTTTGTATAGGTGTTGGATCTTTTGTACTACCCAATACATTTTTCAATTTGTTGTTGTTTTTGTAAACTATTTTCATACCCTCTTTAGCGAAAGTATTAGAGAGAGTATTAGTTAAAGAAGGCACATATGAAAACGCAACTCTTTGCTCGTTTTTGGCTGCAGCTTCAAATCCTTGGGTAAACAAAGTTGAAAGCTCTTGCTTTTTCACCTTATTTGAATGTTTTGCCACCAATTGTTCGATCGTTGTCTTTTTGTACCCATTTATATCAGCTAATTTAAGAATGTAGCTATATTCTTTCATATAATTTGCTGGTGATAATGGCAAGGTACATAGACGATGAATCATTGCGTGGAAGGCAGCCAATTTGTTTTGTCGGGAGCAGTATGAATCGTTGGTGATGAATCGAGTTGTTGTTGTTGGTTTTCTGTAGACGGAAACTTCTATTCTGTTGTTGCAGTCGCGCGTTAAGGTTAAGTCCAAGAAGTTGATTGAACGTGATGTTGGATCTTCTGTTTCATGTGTGAACTTGATGCTTTCGTATTTGTTGTTCAAAACATTTAATAAATTCATAACATCGTTTGGTTTGATGACACTGAAGACGTCGTCGACGTAACGAATCCAGAGTCTCGGTAGTACACCTTCATCTTTCAATGTTGACTCGAAATTTGTTAGGAAGGCTTCGGAAACTAAAGGTGACATCGGATTTCCCATGCTTGCTCCAGAATCACACTTGTACCATTCATCCCTGAACTGAAAACAATTATGGGACATGCAGATTTCAGCAACTTTGATGTATGTGTGAAGTTGTTCGGCTGGCAGGTTATGCTTTAGTAAATGTGCGCGTATAGCATTGATGGCAGATGGAATGGGCACACTGGGAAACAAAGCTTTCACATCAAACGAGACTAAAATTTCATCGTCTTTTAGTTCAAAATCTTTGATTTTTTCAACAAATTCGAAGGAGTTTTTGACGCTGTAACCAACAAAATCACCATATTTTTTCATTTCTTTTACAAACCACCTCGCGATTTTGACTAACGGAGATTTTACAAAAGACACTATTTTTCTCATACTCTCTCCAGGTTTATGAATTTTGCAAAGACCATACATTTTAGGAACTTCAGGATTGGAAACACGAAGTTGATAAGATGGTACCTGGAACGTTTTATTAATTTGTTGAATGAGAAATTTAGCGTCACTTAGCATTTTCGTAAGAGGGTTTTTGTTTAATTTTTGGAATTTATCCTCTTCATATGTCATAGTCGTTTTTGTTGATAATTACAATTTGGTTTCCTTTATCAGCTTTGGTGTAGTAGACACCAAAGCAAGAGCTTTCAACTTTGTTTACCCAAGGATTTGAAGCTGCAGCCAAAAACGAGCAAAGAGTTGCGTTTTCATATGTGCCTTCTTTAACTAATACTCTCTCTAATACTTTCGCTAAAGAGGGTATGAAAATAGTTTACAAAAACAACAACAAATTGAAAAATGTATTGGGTAGTACAAAAGATCCAACACCTATACAAAACTAATTCGGCATATATAAAATACAATGCTCAAATTGTGACGCAAACTACATAGGACAAACCAAACGTAGCATTTTATAACGATACAAAGAACACTAATACTCTATAACCAGCCATGCCATACATAAATCATCGGTTGCTGCACACGCGTATGATAACATGAACGACCCACCACACAACATAGGCAATTTCAAAGACAACTGCAAATTAATTAAATACGTCACCAAAGATCGGAAATTAGATGCCTATGAAGCGATGTACATTTCCAAAGGGAAAAACCTAATGAATACAGACAATGGAAACATCACTTCACAATTATTTAAATTTGCGAGATAACTTACATTCACACAATAATGACACTCTTATCATTGTTATCATTTCTCTGAATTGTTCTCTTTCTTTCGTTTATGCACAAAAATATGACATTTATTAAAGTTAATCTCTCTCTCTATTGTTTTTGTAATATTATCTCTATTCTATGTTTTTATTTTAAAGAAAAATTGACGTTAGTTTAATTCTTAAACTTCAGTTTATAAGCGTGAAGCTGATGATGGCACGTTAACCGCCGCCGAAATGCATACAATAAAGTTTTAATTATAAAAATAAAAAATTATTGCGTTTTTCTTTTTCGGAAAAAAGTGTAAAATTTTGTTTTTGTTTTTTAAAACCGATTTTTGTAATCAATAAGTGCCCTATTACACGACGACTTTAGAGTCATGACTTTTTTCGAAATTAAATGAGTGCGAAGGTGAGATCAGATGTTTTTTCTTATTCGCACCCATTGAATTTCGAAAAAAGTCATGACTCTAAAGTCGTCGTGTAATAGGGCACTAAGGAACTCCTTTTTTTTAAACAAACTACTTTTTTCTAATAAAATACTTCATTGAGTAGAAATGTTGTCATTAGAAAAGTTTGAGTGCAATGCTTGGTTGACAAAATTATGCAAACATTAAGTAAAAATACTTATTGCTGAATAAAATAATCATGAATGAATGTTGTCCGAGGATTTACTTTTATTTTTGAATTCAAAAGATTTCTCGCTGAACCGCCATTTTGTTTTAGTTTCAAGACGTTTTTATGGTGGTTTTCTAAAAGAGGCACTATTTATGTATAGATAACAACAGTCTTTTTATTTTTTTAACGTTGTTGTACCCTAACAGTGATATGTTTTCATTCGAAGAAAGCGTGTCACAAATTAATTTGTCAGTACCTACCATGGTAGTATTTTTTAAGCATGCTATAACATTTTTTTGGTTGATTATCAGAATTTCTTAATCCTTTTAACGACATATGTTAGCATAGAGAAGTAAGGTCACATAAAATGTCAGTACCGTGGCACAGTGAACTTTAATTAAATTATTTCTTGCAATAATATTAACTTTCTACCTATTTTCTTTATTGAAATGGCAGCAATACCTTGAAAGAACCAAACAAAAATTATTCCGTGCATTAAAAACTAAGTAATAACCCAGCACAATGAAAAGGGTTGCCATTTAGAAGAATATATTACAAAAACGAAAAAGTTATATATGCTTAAAGAAAATAAGGGAAGTAGAAATGTCAATAGGTCGAAACATAACAATTTATCTGGAATCCTAACAAAAATATGGTCAAAAAGAGAGAAAACAACATACAAATAAAAAAAATTAAAAGAGCTTAATTATCGTCTATTCCAGTTTAAGTACATTTCATCATATTTTTTGTTCTTTAAAAGTTGTAGCAAAATGCTTTTACAGATTTGATAATCTGACTTAATGGAGTCACAAAAACGTAACAAAAATTGGTTCCAATAAGTTTTTATTTTTGAATAAAAAAGAAAGAATCACAGTTGGCAGAGAATCTCCCATATAGATCTAAAGATATTTCAGATGGTACACATTTTTTGCAAATTACCCTAAAATGATGTGCCAAAAATCGTGTTGACCTTGAATTTTTTTTAATTCATTAAATATCCATAAAAAAAATCTATGGCTGACCAAATACTGAAAATAGCTGACCTTTCACAATTGTGAAGAGGCCTTTCAAATTGCATACTTTTTTTTTTTTAAATGACCCAAATGAGGAAAAGTTTTTTTTGTGACCTTGAAACCAACTTCAAGAATTCATAGAAAAAAATCTTTGGCTGACCAATTACTGAAAATAGCTGACCTTTTATCACGATCTAGAAATCTTTCGGATGGTATATATTTTTGGCAAATTTCCTTTAAATGAGGTGCCAAAAATCGCGCATGACCTTGAGCGACCTTGAGAAAGTTTAAGCCATGATTAAAGGTTACCTAGGGCTGACCAATTTCTTTGACCAGTTGACCTTTTTCTGACCAATTAGATGGCATTTTTCAATCATTGTTAGAATACTTTATTAAGTTTATTTATCGAATGTAAACAAACTTTTAGTATAAATAGTACTCGAAAAATAAATAAAAAAAAGAATTATCTTATCTTAATTTAGAAGGTACAGTATTTACTTTGTATATCTAAGTCATAGTACTATCATGGTGGCTGTCGATACTAACGCCATCTTCAGTTCTGTTGTCGCACAAGTTTCCAATAATACATTTTTGTAAAAAAATATTCATAATAATGAAAACATACAAATACATACATATGTAGATAAAGGCCAGAATGAAAAAAGGATTCAATTTTGCTTTCTTTGGTTTGGTTTTGTTTACATTTAGCCTATTGAATAGACCGGAAAATGAGAGGTATAAAGGAACAATTACGTGCAAGGGTTTTTATTATTGAATATGTTTGTTTGGCCCATAAGCATGCTTAAAACCAAAAATGCTACTAAATTCACCCATGCGTTTCTGAGAGAATGGTCACACTGGCCACTTTTCAGTATTTTTGGTATAACTCGAAAACTAAGCCGAATTTGAAAATTTTACATATAATACTTTTTGTTCAAAATTAAATTTTCTATTGGAATGGATAGTTCAAAAAATTTTACGAAAAAATTAAAGCAGGAAAAGTTAACAAAAACCAACTTAAAAAAAATCAAAAATTCAAGGATATCTAAATTTTTTAATAAATTGTGCATAACTTTTTTTGAAGCAAAGATAGGGTCAAGACATGCATGGACAAAACAAAGTAGAGACTAAAGGCCTTAATATGGCATGTTAAAAAATTAATATTTGTTCAAAATTGACGGAGATATTCCCATTCAAACCTTATCATTTCTTATAATTTTTCTCAGTTTTGGCCCGAAAGTCCCTTTTTCGGTACAATATGGCAAATTTCACATTCGTAAAAATTTTCGAAATCAAAATTTTTGATTTAATATGACATTAGAACTATAGAGAATTTATAAAAAGGATGTAAGTTCGCAATTTCGTTTTTCGGCTGTTTTTAAATGCGTTCAGACCTACACACCGAACGGCTGGTCCGATTAACATAAGATTTGGTACTAGGTGCTAGGAACGTTAAATTTGTCATAAAGTACCAAAAAATAGGCTTTCGGGCTAAAAGTGCGGAAAATGATAAGAAATGGTTAAGTGTGAATGGTTATACCTCTGTCAATTTTTAAATAATATGGCTTTTTTAACATGTTATATTAAAGCCGTAAGACTCCATTTTACTTTGTTTATGAATGTCTTGAGCGTATCTTTGCTCCGAAAAAAGTTATGCGCAATTTAGAAAAAATTTAAAAATCTTAGATTTTTCGATGTTTTTTATGTTGGTTTTTGTTAACTTTTCCTGCTTAAATTGTTTCCTAAAATTGTTTGAACTATCCATTCCAATAGAAAATTTAATTTTGAACAAAAAGTACTATTTGTAAATTTGGCTTAGTTTTCGAGTTATACCAAAAATACTGAAAAGTGGCCAGTGTGACCATTCTCTCAGAAACGCATGGGTGAATTTAGTAGCATTTTTGGTTTTAAGCATGCTTATGGGCCAAACAAACATATTCAATAATAAAAACCCTTACACGTAATTGTTCCCTTTTAAAAGGTCTATTCAATAGGCTAATTTGTTTGTATTGTATTTTGTATGATGGTTAGCTTTTTTTATTATATGGAAAGATTAAGAGAATTGAAATGATGTCAAATGATGACAATTTTGGGTATTCTCGTTTGTTTTGTAGGTTTTGTTAAATGTGGTCTGAAAGAGGAAGGGGTTGGTTTATACTAGTCTTTAGTTTTGCAGTGCATTTGGATTTTTTTTTCTTATGACTTCATGGACGAAAATACCTGAAGTCAATATGCTTAGCCACGGCGGCGCACTATGGGCCCAAATGATGGTTGGCGTCTCAAAAATGGTTTTTTCAAAACTATTTTTAAGATTAATTTCTTGGCAGAAATGAATTAAGGAATACTTAAAGTACAGATTCCAATAAAAAAATTATGTTTCCATCCAGTCTTTCTAGTATTTAACCCTTTCTAAAGTGCTCCCTAGAAAAAACACTGTTTGCGTGACATAGTGAAGCTACTTTTGAAACCACTTTCTTTTAATTATTGATAATGATAAGGTATAAGTGTTATATGTTTTTGGAAAGCTTATTATTACTACTATTCTAGTTTGCAAAAATATGTTTTGGAAAATATATATTTTAGATAAATTTTTTTTTTTCAAAAACACATGTTTTTTTAGCTTTTGCCAAATTTCGATTGGAGTTTTAAGTACTTCCACCGTCATCCACCGTTTAGTTCTAGGGCGCAAATTATTCCTTAGTTCATAAACTAAAACATATAAAAAATCTGTATGCTTTTAATTGCTTTTCTTTGATTAAGAACCATAAACCTATTATAAGAAGTAGAACAAAAAATCACAGATTTTACATGATTTTGCAATATCTTTTTTCGCATGAAATCTTAAACGTTTAAAATTGGTTCCCAACCATTGTAGACTTAAAATCGATTCCAAGAACATACTAAGAAATTATTTTTAAAGTCTACTCTCATTTTAAAATTAATAAAAGAAGGGTTTGAAAGTCCTAAATTTTCCACCAGTTTGGATCGACCATCTTGCATCTTTTTTATTACAGCAGCGCACTCACATTATACTTTGATATCATAGGTTTGCATAATGCTTGGGTGACATTTATATGTTTATACAAAACTGGTATCAGTTATTAAAGAGCGAGTGAGGGGTGAGTAGGTCAGTTATATGGTTTTAGTGATGTATGAAGATCTATATATCTCAGGAACAACTAATTCTTAGAGACTGAAATTAATTGCCACGTCTGGACTTGATTAGTTAAGTAAATGCTTCAAATTTGAAGTATCTGACTTTTTTGGTACTGGAGTAAGAGGGGGTCAATAATTGCTTAGGTTGGATTTGTAAATAAGATGTAGAGCAAGAACTTTATTTGCCATTACCGTGCCCTTTTATTTGTACTACTTTTTTAATTTAAATTGTATTTATTATAAATTTAAAGAAAAAAAAGCTTCAATTTCAAATAACATGATGCATGCAAATAACGGTGTTATGTGTTTATTCCGTAATTTGTGTGTATGCAAATGTTTGGGGAGAGTACGATAACTCCGGCGCCAAGAAATAATAACGATTTTTTGTAGAACAGTTCAATTCAAGCATTTTTTACTATGGGAGGGGGGGTCTATCTCACCCCGTTTGGTCGGGAGGGGCAATTTCATTAAAACAGTACCAAAAATGTAAAAAAAATATTAAAAAATAACGGTAATACTTATAACAAAGTATTATACCTTCTTTTAAAGCCAATACTCTGTTCTATCAGCCATTTTTCGAATCAAGTGAAATCTATGCATGGTTTTTGAAAAAATTAATTTTAAACTCAAAATTTGCGAGAAAAAAGCATGAAAAAAAAGGTTTAAAGTGTAATTTCTCAAAACTGTAAAGTTATATATCATTTTTTTTTTTGTTGCTCTAATTAATTCTTAATCAAAAACTGAAAACAAGATGATTCTATGTCTTCTAGTTTTTGAGAAAATTGAAAATTACTAAAACTACTACCGTACAAAACTCGAATGGTTGCTCGTTTTTTTTTATGATCTAAGTGGGTATGCATACTTTGAACATTACAACTGCTTTGTATATGTTTCCTTAATCCAGATTCTTTAAATGCAAAAGAAACTTTGCATACACCCAACCTCGCACCTACCCCGAATCCTATAATGTGCCCAAGCAGGGGGGTTGCATACCACACTGTTTATACGCCAGCCGTTATACGTAAGCAAGCAAAAAACAAACATCCCATACAAAAGTAGTTATAGTAATTATCGATTTTTTCAAAAACTAGAAGACGTAGAATCATCTAGTTTTCAGTTTTTGATTAAGAATTAATTAGAGCAACGAATTTCAGAAAAAAAAATGAGATATAATTTAACAGTTTTGAGAAATTACACTTTAAACCTTTTTTTTATGCTTTTTTCTCGCAAATTTTGAGTTTAAAATTATTTTTTTCAAAAACCATGCATAGATTTCACTTGATTCAAAAACTGGCTGATAGAAAAGAGTATTGGCTTTAAAAGAAGGTATAATACTTTGTTATAAGTATTACCGTTATTTTTTAATATTTTTTTACATTTTTGGTACTGTTTTTATGAAATTGCCCCTCCCGACCAAACGGGGTGAGATAGACCCCCCCTCCCATAGTAAAAAATGCTTGTATTGAACTGTTCTACAAAAAACCGTTATTATTTCTTGGCGCCTGAGTTATCGTACTCGTGCCAATTGTTTGAATAATTTTTAAATACAAAAAGCATACATTTAACCTTTAGAAACTTACATTATTTTGTTGGCTGTATATTCAAGAAGATATGTGCGAAATTTCAGCGTATTATCTCACAAGACAAAAAAGTTACAGATTTTTGAGACGCAAAACGTCACTTGGGCCCATAGTGCGGCGGCGACGACCGCAACGCACGGTGCGAGTGGCGTAAAGGAAAAAACAAAAAGGGTGTTTGATTTTCATTGAGTTGGTATTTCATATATTTTTTTTTATTCTTATGGCTAATAGGTTGTTATTTGTAAGTTTTAAGTATGGATGCGGCCGGATAAATATAGTACGTTTAATATGTATGTGATTGTCTGTACCTAGGTAAGTAAAGGCATATTATACTATCGTGTAGTTTTATGTATGTATGTACTTATATTGGGTTAGTTTTTTCTTGCTTCGGATTTTTGGTTTTAATTAATAAATTTAGGTATAGGTATCTTATTGGTTTGTAGTTACATATCGTCCCCTTTTTGCCAGAAGCATTCAATTTTTTCGAAGTGGTTAGCTAGTTTTAAAGATTTACCGATATTCCATATGTCATAACAGTACTTTTAATGTGCATAGGTATATCGAAGAAAATATAATATTTTAAAATATCAGTTAAAGCTCAGTCAAATTAGTCAAAAAAAGGGCATCAAATCGCATTTTTCGATGGACGAAATTTTTTTTATGAAATCTGTTTGGCTACGTCTCCTGATCATAAAAACGAGTTTTTGGGATTTTTGAGGTTAGGGAAGACCCACCATCTTGAAAAAGAGATTGGTTTTGTTTTTATGCAATAACTCGCTTGCATTTTATTTTACAACAAAACATCCTCCTACAATCTTGTAGAAGATAAAATTACCTATAAAATAAGCTATCAACGACCTCTGTAGGTGGTTTCATTTTTGAGATATAACGGGCCAATGTTCCCCTATGGGTTGTGTTTTGGGGGTGGTATGACTTTTCTTTAGTTTTCTAGGAAACCGTTGATTTTTTTGGATGATGCTCTTAGAATAATTTTCAGTTCTTGTATCGACCTATAAGATCGACCTATGAAATGAGTCGATCGATATCATTGACCATGAATTGTGCGAGTTATCCAATTCATAGGATCACACTTTATGAGTAAGGAGAAAAACATAAATATATTTTTTTTTTCGAAAATGTTTATCTGGTGAATCGGACAAAAGAACTATTACTTAAAATGTTGTCCATAGTCATCATCATCAAGTCCTGTAACCCCGGTTGGGGCATAGGGCGCCAACAAATCGTTTCCATCCTTCTCGGTCTGCAGATAGATATTTTAACTGTGGCCACGTCTTTCTCTGGGAGTCTGCTTCTGCTAGAACTGTTGATTTCCATGTTGTTCTTGGTCTTCCAACCCGCCGTGCACCCTGAGGATTCCATTCAAATGACTGCTTTGCAATTTCATGGTTTGGTTTCCTCAGTGTGTGACCAATCCATTGCCATTTACGCTTTCTTATGTCAACGTCCAGCCGCTCCTGGCTTGTCCTGCGCCACAATTCCTCGTTTGATATAATTTGTGGCCAGCGAATTTTTAGAATATGGCGTAGACAACGGTTCACAAAAGCCTGCAATTTCTTTGAGATGGTAGTCGTGACTTTCCAGGTTTCGCAAGCATATAACAGCACGGATTTGACATTGGATTCGAAGAATCTCAACTTTGTGCGCAAGGAGATTTGACATGAGTTCCAAATTTGGGAGAGAGAACCGAAGGCTGCGCGAGCTTTATTTATTCTACTTTGAACGTCCAGATCAGTACCACCATTTGCTGAAACAATACTTCCAAGGTAGTTAAATTGTTCAACCTCTTCAACTGGCGTCTCCTGTATTAAAATACGCTGATGTGTGGAGCGGCCTGTGAGCATTATTTTTGTCTTTTTGCTATTTATTTTAAGACCACTCGCCTCTCCTTTTAACTTCAGAGCTTGACACATCCCGTTCAGCCCGCTGATGTTATTTGCCAAGAGACATATATCATCGGCATAGTCTAAGTGGCTAAGCCTTTCAAACGGTCTCCATTGAATGCCCTGCCTCTCTGATGTTCCAACGCTGGCCGTCAAGACATCGTCAATCGCCAGTAGAAAGAGAATTGGCGATAGAACATCTCCCTGTCTCACACCCTGCCGCACTTCGAAAGAGTCGGATAGCTGCCCATTGTGTAAAACAAAGCATCTTGCGTTGTTATAGGACTCTCTTATAATGGCAACAATTTTTGGGGGAATTCCTCTACCAAGAAGTGATCTCCATATACATTCACGGTTGACTCGGTCAAAGGCCTTCTCAAAATCCACGAACATGAGGTAAAGCGGTGATTGAAACTCCGCAGACTGCTCAAGAACGATACGCAGAGTGTTGATATGGTCGACACAAGACCGCCCACTGCGGAAACCAGCTTGATGCCTCTTGAGTGTAGACTCGATTCTAACCTTTATCCGCTCCAGAATGATGGTTGCCATTAATTTTGGAAAAACGGACAAAACTGTAATACCTCGCCAATTGTTGCAATTCTTAAGATCACCTTTCTTTGGCAACTTAACAATTACACCATCCTTCCAGTCACTGGGATAGATTTCATTTTCCCACACAGCTTGTATCAACGGGTGTAGAATACTAGCCGTTCTGACAGGGTCAGCTTTCAGGAACTCGGCTGGTATACCATCAAGTCCAGCTGCTTTGTTGTTTTTGAGAAGATTTATCGAAGATTGAATTTCCAGTACTGTAGGGGGCTCGATGTCAATACCCCTATATGATCTACGCATCTCGTTAAGCTGGGGCACTTCAGCACTCTGCTCGACAGAATCCTCATTAAGCAAGGCACAAAAGTGCTCCTTCCACCTGCGCAGCTGATCCTCGATTGATACCAAAAGTGTACCATCCACATCCATTACAGGATGATTGGTGTTGGTTTTCTTTCCGACAACTTCCTTGGATATTTGGTACAATTCCCTCATGTCTCCTCTTCTTGCAGCGTTTTACGCATTTTCTGCGAGACCGTCTAACCTCACCCTCTTGTCTCGTCTCACACAGCGATAGACCATCTTATGTGCTAAGCGATACTCTCTTCGCAATTCAGCCTTTCGTTGAGCATCTGCTTCGGCATTTATTTGCATCTTCAACGATTTGCGAAGCTCGATTTTATCCCAGGTGTCTTGGGATATCCAAGAGTCTCTAACTCTCGACTGCTTGGGTACAGTTTCGGATCCAGCATCCATAAAAACACTTTTTATATCACCCCACATCTCATCAATTGTTGAATGTTGTATTCTATTTAATGACGAAGCTCTGTCGTTAAGGTTGGTGACATAGTTACGACATATGTTGGGATCACTTAAAGCATTTGTATTGAACTTCGAATTCCTTGCTGCACCCTGTGATTGACGTTGTACAGCTGCCGTTCGTAGTTTGAGACTCATGAGAACCAAATGATGGTCGCTTCCAATGTCGGCATTTCTTATGCTCCGAACATCGCACATTGACTTCCTCCATCGCTGCTGAATCATGATGTGGTCAATTTGGTTTTCAGTTTGACCATCCGGATGTACCCAGGTGATTTTGTTGCAAGTCTTATGTTTAAACACAGTTCCACCCAGTACAAGACGATTAGCGTTACAAAAATCGACCAGCAAATCGCCATTTTCATTTCGTGACCCCAAGCCACTTTTCCCCATGACGCGTTCCAGACCGTAGTTGTCTGATCCGACTTGGGCATTGAGATCTCCCATGACAATTATGATGTCGGCTCTTGGAACACCACTGTAAACTGAGTTAAGATGAGTGTAGAAAGCGGTTTTGTCTTCCTCGGTCGCTTCATTTGTGGGGGCGTAGCACTGAATTATTGTGACGTTGCGAATTTTTGAACGGAACCTTGCTGTCATTATTCTTGCAGAAATGGGCGCCCAGGATATAAGACTACGCCTTGCTTCTTCGTTCAACATAATTCCGACACCATGCAGCCTTTGGCCACCCTCTCTTTCATCCTCCCCGGAATACAGCATTCTCGTTTGCCCAGAGTCAGCTCTGTATTCGGCTCTTCCTCTCCACCTAGTTTCACTGATGCCCAGGATACTGATCTTAAGGTGAAGCATTTCACGCTCAACCTGCTCGTATCTACCTTCGCCGTACAAGGATCGAACGTTCCATGCTTCAATTTTCGTACGTATGCGGTAGCCAAAAGTATCATTTGCTCTTCTTAAAAGACTTCTTCTATTTGTTAACGATTCATTTATTGTTATGGCGTCTTGATTGACGCTGGTAAACGAAAGATGCCGCACCCCCAAATCCGATGTGCGGTTTACAGCAGCCGAAGCTGCAGAAGGATTCTCCATAAAATGGTTACCTCTTGGGGGCTCATTTCCATTTGTTGTCATATTTCATGTATTAGCACATATCCTTCCACCATAGTGTTTTCCGAGATACGATTAATAACATACATAAGCTCAGATTTGACAGGCACACCCGCCTTTTGTATGGTCAAACACATAACTGCTCGAGGCCGCCCACTATGGGAAAACAGACGCCTTTTGTAGCCGCCCAATATGGGTTACAGACGCTACCTGCTGCTGCCGTTGGCCTTTTTAACAAAAACGCTCCTCCGCCACCAGACTATCATGCCGTTGACCGCCACCTGCAGTTCATCCGTCTTAAGGGGGCTTTTAACCATCCCAAGGACAAGTTTGTGCCCTGACCAGCAAAGCTGGGTTGTCTGCTTATCCCGGCATCCATTCGGTCCCCCTGCACGTTAGCGTTACCCACCCTCCACCACGCGGAGGTGTGCATAGGGATTTTTGTCCATAGTAATGATAACAATTTAACATACATGGTACGTGGAGTTGCATCCGCACCACACAGAAGGTTGTAAAGCAGCCGGGAAACTTAAGACACCTACATTTCTTGTTGTTGAAAACTGAGTTATTTTTTTTAAATCCAAATGTAAAAGGTATTGCATGCGGTTTCCTAGGTACTACGAAGAAAAACTTAATTGAATTTCAAATTTATTGATTGGTTTTTATTAACAGAATAATTTGAAAAAATGATTAAAAAAGAGGTAAAGTGTATTGTAATGACTTTCCAAATTTGAACTATAACGACTCCGAAAAGCAAACAAACGGACACAATAAAGCTTACGGTCACAGTGCAAACATACCCTTATGAGCTATAATTATAGCAACTCTCAAACGAAAGAAGCGCCATCTGCCGGATTATAGCAGATTTACCAGCTGTCAAATAAAAGCTTTTGGAAGGGAAATTATTGGGAAATTTCCCCTACGGAAAGTTCTGGAAGCAGAGACGAGAACCTTCCACCACTTTCCAGAGTTTGGAAAACAAGTATAAAAGGCACATGCTTGAACGGCAGCGACACAGTTTGTTTTTAATCGTGAATGAATAAAGTTGGTTGTAATAAAAGTGAAAAGTAAAGTTTGTGAATTAATTCAGTGGTGAATAATAAATTGTTTGTTTGTAGTAAGAAAAGTAAAGTGTTTTATTTTGCGAAATAAATAAGTGGACGTTTTGAATAAAGTAAATAAGTTTTATTAACGAACCTGAGAAAATATTACATTGGTGTCAGAAGTGGGATAAAACTTATTTTATCTGTGCACTCAGTAGATTTATTGTGTGGAAAGTGAAAAAAAAAAAAGACAATGGGTAAATCTTTGAATGATTTAAATTTAGTGGAACTGAAGGCAGAACTGAATAAGCGAGATCTTCCTACTGCTGGAACAAAGAATGATCTTATAATTCGTCTGCAAGAAGATTTAAGAAGATGTGGAAAAAATCCGGACACGTTTATATTCGACATTGAAATGGAAGAACAGCAAGAACAAGTAAGTACATCGGGCATGACCAATATGCTGTCTCAGCTGCTCGCAAAATTTGAAGAACAAAAGAATCTTCTAGAACAGCAAAGCCAAGAACAACGTAGTGAACAAAAGAATCTTCTCGAACGTTTCGAACAGCAAAGCCTAGAGCAAAAGAATCTTCTAGAACATCAAAGCCAAGAACAACGTAGTGAACAAAAGAATCTTCTCGAACGTTTCGAACAGCAAAGCCTAGAGCAGAAGAATCTTCTAGAACAACAAGGCCAAGAACAAAAAAATCTTCGGAATCTTCTCGAAGTTAAATTAGATGCCTTTGACAACAGAATTGTTGCCCTTGACGAGCGCGTCGATAAACAATTCTCGACTGTTGAAGCAAAGTTTGAAAAGGTAGAAGATAAAATCGAATCCATTACCAAGGAATTGGACAAAGTAAGAAAAATGAAGGTTCGAGGAAGTTCTGGTGACTGTCCAAGGAGAAAGGAGATGCATCCACCAACCTTCGATGGACAAACTTCTTGGTCAATCTACAAGAAGCAGTTTGAGGCAGCTGCAGCAATGAACGGCTGGGACGACGAAGACAAATATATAGCTCTGACGCTTGCTCTTAGAGGAACTGCTGCTGAGCTGCTGCAAACTATACCAGCAGAAAAGAATGGCAACTTCAGCGCTCTTGTTCAGGCCATTGACAAACGCTTTGGAGATGGCCATATGCAAGAAGTCTTCCGTGTTCAACTCAATACAAGAGTCCAGAAAAGGGGAGAAGCTCTGCAACAGCTTCAAGCAGACATCGAACGATTGGCGCATCTGGCATATCCAGCTGCAGGAGATGAAATCATTAACCAATTCGCAACAGAAGCCTTTGTTCGTGCTGTTTCTGACATCAACCTTCAGCGAGCAATTCGAACGGCTGGAAAACGCACGCTCCCTGAAGCATTAGCGTTCGCCCTGACTATGGAAGCAGTAGAACAGGCTTCTCAAGGAGTTCATCGGGTAAGAGAAATAGAAATTGAGGAGTGTTCTTGCCAGGAACCAGCGAGATGGACCTGCTCGATGCTGGAACTGTAACAAAACCGAACATCTTCAACGCCAGTGCAGATTGCCACCTAGAAGACCTGCATGTCAACATTGTGGAAGCAGAAACAGCAACAACAACAATGTCAATACTCCTACTCGGCCCGTTTCTCAACCGGGAAACGAGTAAGAACCAACTTCGAGGGGCAGAAGCTGGTTTCTGGTATCGATGGCCCCAGAACCACCATCCAGGTCTCACAGACGAAACGAAACAATAAAAGTCTGACTGTGGAGGCAACACTAAACGGCAAAAAGCAAGTGGCTACGATCGACACCGGTGCCACTGCCTCCATTGTTCGAAAGGACTTGGTGAAGATGACATGGCTGCATAACACCAACACTTACCGCCTGAAAACTGCAACAGGAGAGGCAGCCAGAGTTTACTTTATGAAAGAGCACGGAGTAATTCTCGACATCGGGAAGCAAGTTCTCAAGTACCGAAATGTGGAGATTCCTATGGTTTACGGCAATGAAAACTCATCAACTCTCTGGACTGTCATAAAAGAAGATATATGCCTGCCGCCTTCATAAGAAGTGTTCGTTTGGACGAAAATAAAAGGTGATTTGGGTAGCCATCGATACCTAATGGTGGAACCAGACTCTGAACAGTCTTCCCAAAACATCATCCTAGGGAAGACCCTTGTGGCACTAAAGAACAACATGGTACCCGTACGGATCCATCCAGAAGATCGAGAAAAGACGGCTTTCTCCACAGGAAATGGTCTGTGACAATTTAAAGTGATGCCTTTCGGACTATGCAACGTTCCGGCAACATTTGAGCGTTTGATGGAGTGCGTTTTACAAGGACTTACTTGGAAATCTTCCCTAGTCTATTTGGACGATGTTATCGTTTATGGTAAGACATTTGATGAGCATTGTGGAAACCTTAAAGCCGTGTTCCAGAGGCTTCGAGAAGCAAACTTGAAATTGAATCCAGACAAGTGCAAATTTTTCAAGTCTGAGGTAAAATACTTGGGACATATCATCTCTTCCCAAGGAGTGAAGACTGGTCCTGAAAAAGTTGACATTGTAAAGAATTGGCCAACACCACAGGATAAACATCAACTCCGAAGCTTTCTTGGTCTAGCCACGTACTATCGACGATTTGTGAAGGATTTTGCTGGAATCGCGAAAAGTTTGCACCAGTTAACAGAGAAAGGCAAACCGTTCAAATGGTCAAGCGAGTGCGAGAAAAGCTTCCGGGAACTTAAGCAGCGCCTATGCAATACACCAGTTTTGGCCTATCCGACACCAGGGAAACCTTTCATCATCGACGCTGACGCAAGTAACGTAGGAATTGGTACCGTACTATCACAAGTCCACGAAGGAGAAGAGAAGGTCGTTGCCTTTTACAGCAAGGTGCTCTCAAAGCCAGAAAGAAATTACTGTGTGACCAGAAGAGAACTTCTAGCTCTAGTATCAGCAACAAAACACTTCCATAAGTACATATATGGACAGAAGTTCCTTCTTCGAACAGATCATGGCGCACTTAATTGGCTGTTGAACTTCAAAAATCCAGGAGGTCAAGTGGCAAGATCTATTGAGAGATTGCAGACATATGACTACCAGATCCAACATCGAAGAGGAAGGTTGCACTCAAATGCAGATGCTTTATCTCAGAGACAATGCAAACCGGACTGCAAGCACTGCACACGTCAAGAAGAGAAGGAGTTTGCTTCCATCCAGCGATTAAGAGCCGATCCCATTTACGGTTGGAGTAATGAAGAAATAAGAGCTGCCCAACAAGAAGACTCGGATATTGAACCCATTCTTGCATGGAAGGAACACCAAGAGAAACCAGAATGGGGTGACATCTCCGATAGAAGTCCAACTCTTAAAGCATATTGGGCACAATGGGACTCGCTTCATGTACAAGAAGGAGTACTAAGACGTAAATGGGAGTCCACAGACGGCAAATCATATGTGATGCAGCTAGTCGTACCCCGTTCCAAAGTTAACGACGTTCTGCAAGAGATGCATGATGGAGGTTCCGGAGAACATTTAGGTGTCAATAAGACACTGGAAAGGGTAAGGCAGCGATTCTACTGGCTACACGCAAGAGAAGACGTCGAAAAATGGTGCCGAAAATGTGATACTTGTGCTGCAAGCAAGGGACCAGGCAGAAAAGTCCAGAGTAAGATGCAGCAGTATAATGTGGGCACGCCTTTTGAAAGAATTGCAATAGACGTTGCAGGCCCATTTCCAGAAACCAGAAGCGGAAACCGATACATCCTGGTAGTAATGGACTACTTCAGCAAAACAGTCGCGGATCAGATTGTTTTCAACTGGGTAAGCAGGTTTGGTGTACCTATGGAACTCCATTCAGATCAAGGTAGGAACTTCGAGTCCAAAATCTTTCAGGAAGTTTGTACACTCCTTGGCATTAAGAAGACGAGGACAACACCGCTTCACCCACAATCTGATGGGATGGTTGAACGATTCAACCGGACCCTTAAAGAACACCTTTCCAAAGTTGTAAGCGACAACCAACGAGACTGGGATCGGCATATTCCGTTATTCTTGATGGCCTATCGAAGTGCGGTACATAGCTCAACAGGACATACACCATCAGAAATCCTGCTCGGGAGCACAATACGACTACCAAGTGAAATCAAATTTGGATGTTCTGCAAATGAGCCACAAGGAATAGACGACTACGTGGACAACCTCAAAGAAAAGCTAGTTGACATCCACGAAAGGACAAGAGCAAATATAAAGCTATCAAGTGACCGGATGAAAACACGGTATGACACAAAAGCAACAACAACAGGATTCCAAGCGGGAGACCTTGTGTGGTTTTATAATCCCCACCGTCGGAAGGGACTTTCACCGAAGCTTCAACAAAATTGGGAAGGCCCTTACACTGTAGTAACACGAATAAACGATGTCGTCTACCGCATTCAAAGAGGATTAAGAGGCAAACTAAAAGTAGTTCACAGCGACCGTTTACATCGTTATAATGGTGAAGGAAGTGATGGATTTGCTCGGGACGATCAATCCTAAGAGGGGGGCAGTGTAATGACTTTCCAAATTTGAACTATAACGACTCCGAAATGCAAACAAACGGACACAATAAAGCTTACGGTCACAGTGCAAACATACCCTTATGAGCTATAATTATAGCAACTCTCAAACGAAAGAAGCGCCATCTGCCGGATTATAGCAGATTTACCAGCTGTCAAATAAAAGCTTTTGGAAGGGAAATTATTGGGAAATTTCCCCTACGGAAAGTTCTGGAAGCAGAGACGAGAACCTTCCACCACTTTCCAGAGTTTGGAAAACAAGTATAAAAGGCACATGTTTGAACGGCAGCGACACAGTTTGTTTTTAATCGTGAATGAATAAAGTTGGTTGTAATAAAAGTGAAAAGTAAAGTTTGTGAATTAATTCAGTGGTGAATAATAAATTGTTTGTTTGTAGTAAGACAAGTAAAGTGTTTTATTTTGCGAAATAAATAAGTGGACGTTTTGAATAAAGTAAATAAGTTTTATTAACGAACCTGAGAAAATGTTACAGTATTTACATTAAGTTTTCTCTGTAAAAGTATTTGAAGGGGAATATTTTGAGATTTTTGAAGGTCCTGGTAGCATTTCACCATCGCATACTTACATCAGCTTCAAAAACTGTTTCGTTTGGTGTCATTTCATCGTTATGAATCTGCAAGAGCAGGGTACTTTCATCTTCGCAATAATCTTCAGCAATTGTAATACATTTGGGGATGTTGCTGCAAGTTTCACCGCTGCAGTGTGCACAGATGGCGGAACATTTTAAACCCGCTTTGCGACATCCACAAGCCGCTCCACATTTTGATGCGCAGGAACAAGAAAAAACCTTCATTATTTCGGGAGGAGCTGCTTCCTTGGTGGTCATCACACACATACATTTTTGTATTTTTTTCCAACCCCACTTTTCCGGATCCCGGTCGTTTCCTAGCCACGTTTGTACCTCGTGATAAGTCCGAAATATATGCTGTCGTAGCGCATCTTTTGTGGGGGAAGTGAACATAAATTGTTTTTCGTTTTTGCCACGGACTTCGTAAATTTTTTATAACGAAGTTCGTCAATTGAAGTTGTCTTTCCTCCACCATAGAGCGCCATGAAGAATTTTTCGCCTGCCACAATAAGTTCTTCTTCACCATCTGACTGAACTGAACTGCCTGGAGTCACACAACGAATAACACCCATTGCATGAAAAGTACCACTTCCATCAATCGTGTTAGTGTTGAAGTCGCTGTTATCGAAGAAAAACTGTGAAAATCCAGTCGCTGCGGACGCAAAATACAAGAAGCCTCAAATTTCAGGATTTCGTTGTATGATGCAGAAAAGCCCAACGATGAAAGAACTTCGATCAAATTTGTTGATCCGAACGAGAGGAGGAGAAACAAACCACCTTGGACGAACTTGACTGATGATAGTGTGACAGATGCTTGTACATTTTCGTTCCCAGCTGTAAAAGGGTCGTTTCTTATGTTCAGTAATGATACGCGACATGAAAGCTTTCAGATAACGAGGAACAGCATTGTCAACATTATTAAGAAAATTGTCTGGTTGCTGGTAGTAATCAACATTATAAAATTGCAAACAAATATCGTGGTAGATAATATCAGCAGCTTCAAAAACTTTTTTCATTTTTGTATCTACATCTTGCTCAAAGTTTGTATTTTTAAAAGATTTTTCAAAAATTTCGTGACTGCGATCAACAAAACATAAAAACGTTTCCCGCCCTTTCTCGGCAGAAATGAAAAGTTTATTACCATATTTTTTATGCAACTGATCTGTTATTGTGCGTGAATCTGGAATTTGAGGAGCTTGAATCTTTTTCATATGATCAGAGAGTTTAAACTGGCATTCTTCGTTATGTTCTGATAGATAAGAGTATACGCACAGTACTTTGCATTCATCTATAGTGCGAAAACTTTGTCTGAGCACTGGTGTTTTGATTTTTATAAATGAATACCAATCAATAAATTTGAAATCTTGTTGAGTTTTGTTTTTAAGTAACACCTGTGAAATCGCATGCAATACCTTCGGTTTACATTTGAATCGAGAACAAATAACTCAGTTTTCAACAACAAGAAATGTAGGTGTCTTAAGTTTCCCGGCTGCTTTTACAACTTTCTGCGTGGTGCGAATGCAACTCCACGTACCATGCGTATGTTAAATTGTTATCATTACTATGGACAACATTTTAAGTAATAGTTTTTTGTACGATTCACCAGATAAACATTTTCGAAAAAAAATATATTTATGTTTTTCTCCTTACTCATAAAGTGTGATCCTATGAATTGGATAACTCGCACAATTCATGGTCGATGATATCGATCGACGGCTCATTTTATAGGTCGATACAAGAACTGAAAATGATTCTAAGAGCATCATCCAAAAAAATCAACGGTTACCTAGAAAACTCAAGAAAAGTCATACCACCCCCAAAACACAACCCATAGGGGAACATTGGCCCGTTATATCTCAAAAATGAAACCACCTACAGAGGTCGTTGATAGCTTATTTTATAGGTAATTTTATCTTCTACAAGATTGTAGGAGGATGTTTTGTTGTAAAATAAAATGCAAGCGAGTTATTGCATACAAACAAAACCAATCTCTTTTTCAAGATGGCGGGTCTTCCCTAACCTCAAAAATCCCAAAAAACTCGTTTCTATGATCAGGAGACGTAGCCAAACAGATTCCATAAAAAAAATTTTGTCCATCGAAAAATGCGATTTGATTTCCTAATTTGACTGGGCTATTAAGCCATTAGTTGATTTAAGATTCTGTTTTAATCTAGAAAAACTTTCGAAAACGATGTTGCAATATTTCCATTTTTGCACATTATGTTTCTGGCATAAGGGTGATTTTTATAAAAATAGAAGCAATACTTAATGGTGAAGTTCTATTAAAGTGGATACTTACAGACTTATAGAAATCACTCTCCTTATACCTACCTATTTTTCCTATTTAAATAAATATTTGTTTATTTGAATAACCTTATATGTACTAAGAGGTTGGCTTGAGGACTTGATATTTTTCTAAATTAAGCCACATATACATACATTATGCATAGGCATAGGGTGAAATAAGTAATAAAAAGTTATAGGATAGAAGCTCTTTAATGATGTTATTTATTAAAAAAGAACAATTAAAAAGTTATGGGTTATCCTTAAAGGACAGCTTAAAAGCTCAATAAGTACCTATATTTAAACATTCAGATAGATGGTATTTATAGGTTGAAATTGGTTACCTAAATGATACATACATACATATGTACGTGCATAGGTATATGGAATTCGATTTTAAATGTTGTTTTTGTGTTTGAAAGATTATAACATACCTAGTTACCTATTTAGAGGATGGACTTCGAGAGCTATGTAGGAACCTACATATATGTATAGGTATATTGGATGTTCATTTTCAAAAATTAGTTATTTAATTATTAAACTGGGCGAACAGTGACTCAGTTTGACTTTGTTCACAATTCTGCATATTGCAGTTTATTTATTATTCGATTTTCTTCAGAATGGTGTATATGATTTCCGTAACATTTTTTTTTATACAGAAGCTTCTTAAAAATAAAAACAATTTTTTTTACTAAATTTTTCAAACAAAGCTGTGTATAAAACTTTAATAAACGAATAATTGTGGTTATCCTAGTAATTGGTTTCTGTGTTTTATTGTGTATTGTTTCAACATTAAATCTCTTATAACATTTTATATTTATCTTACCACATTAATAAACACAATAGATCAGTCATATTGTATTTTTTGTTGGGTGGGTAGTTTCGATTTTTGTCCTAATTATGTTTTCGAATCTGAGGTTTGCGACTAAAATTTCGTGACTCAACGTACTTTTTGAGTATAGTAGCCTGAAACTCTGTGATTCCTCATTCGATTTTAGTTTTTTTTACTTTTTTAAAAAGATGAGAAATATACATACAACGTTGAACCTAGGATTTTGGCCTGCAAACAACAAGTGTTGCAAATAGATTCCTTATTCGAACAAAAAGAAGAGAAGAAGACACCACAAGCGGTGTGATTATACAGCAAATGATGCCACCCCTCAGAGTACATATCCGAAAATGCACTAGAGTTTAAAATGTTGGGATATGATTAAGATGTATGTACATAAATAGCTGCAATACAAATATAATTTACAAAAATCTTCACATCTCATTCAATCGCTTATGCATTGTTAAAAAAAAAACAGGATAGACGGAACTATAGCAGTGTTCTAATTTGGTTGAGTGGCTTCCTGTTTTTTATAGGATATTTTTTTACCTTGGTTCTAAAAAGCCAATGTCCAATTTGTTATAGTTTTTGCTCATTTCTTTTGATAATTAAATTTTCTAAAACCATCGATATTTTTTTAAGAAGCAGTTTGAGTCCATTGGACCTTATTAAAGTCGTGGAACATCTTCCACTGAGTCAAATAGTGTACTTATGTAAGTCAGTATTGTAGAAAAATGGACAATGGCCCTTCTAGAACCAAGTACAGATTTATACAAATTCGTCTTCCAAATTCACATAAATCCATAAATCCAGGACACTTCTCTTTTGACTTCATTTTACGCTCTTCAAAGAAAAAATGGTCTGAAACTATTTCTATTCTATTCAACTAGCGCTTGAGTCCAAATAGGTGAAACGGAATTTTGTTGGAAATTGTGTATATGTTTTCAATTGTTTTTGGATGCAATTTACGAATAATAATTGATAGTTTTCGAGCCACAAGTAATAGAAACACAGACAAAAATTCATTGTTTTGCACTTATTTATAGTGGCTTACCTCAGATTCGGATTCAGCACCACCGAAAACACATAGTAGGAAAAAATTACAAATTACCCCACAATTTGGTCGCTAAATAAATAGTTTGTCTCCCAGAACAAAATCCTAGATACACCACTGGTCCTTCTTACTTATACCTGTCTCCTACCCCCGACATTAGCATAGCTAGGGGGGGGGGGGGGGTGAATGGGGCGGTCGCCCCGGGCGCCAGGAGTAAGGGGCGGCAAATGGGAAAATCATATTCATTGTTTATGGGATGTAAACCAATTACAGACATTTTTTTATTGAAAATTTTATTAAATTTTTATTAGAAAACGCACAATTTTAATAGTATTCAAATTTGTAGGGGCGGCAAAATCTTCCTCGATCTTCATGAGAAGTTGGAAATAAACACAAGTTTAATTTTTGTAAAATAAATAATTAAATCAATTTTTATTAGATTGAAATCAATAGGGGCGCAAAATCATCATCGTTGTTTATTGCAGAAATTGGAAATAAACAAAAAAGTATTATTTTTTAAGTTAAAAATTCTATAACATTGGTACGTATAAGAACGTACAATTTTTCATTGTGTTCAAATCACCAGCAAACATAAAAAGCTCTAAACTGTGCATATGGCTGCATTCAACACAAAGAATTTAAAAAAAATGTGATTTTTTTTTTTGCGAAAGCTTGAAGATTAATTTTTGTTCGTAAAATGAAGTGCAGTATGTAGATTTTTCAGCAGATTTATTTTGAGAAAAAATGTATTAGATCAACAATCTACTGCAATTTCAGTGAAGTAACAACTCTGTAGTCAGACACTCAGTAGTGACTAAGCCGTTGCTTTGACCCTTTCATGGTTCATGATCATTAGATCTGAGAAATATGAACAGCATACAATTTCTCAGTTTCGCTGTCGAGTACTGATGAAACAATAGGCGTGTCTCACCAAGTAAAATCTCACCGAGCGCTTAATATCAAGTTGACGTAGGCGGAATGTTATGGTGAAACAAAGATACTCTGTTCAATCCTACTGAATTATGGAAAAAAAATTTTAACTCTGGTTTAAATATTTAAATTTTAAAGCACAAAACTATATTAAATGAATGAAAAATAATACTAAGATCAATTTATTTTTCCTTTTTATCAACCCTCAACCTCTTTTCTGTATTTTTGTATCGATTTCGTATTTGCACATCACCGAGAAATTGCAATTTGGCTGTTAAATGAACAGTTTTAGCTTAAAAATAACATTGAGAAATTAACCCAAAAAATTTTCGTCTCAGTAATCTCTGGAAAAAATCTTAGTGCTCAGGTGAGATTTTTTGCCCCACTTTAAAAATATCTGAGCTCTCAGAGATTTTCTTTGGTGAGACACGCCCAATGAACAATTATGAACTTTACTATTTTTGAACGAAAGCAAACATTAAAAAAAAATTCAAGTCTCATGTGCCTATATTATATACAGTCGGTTTAAAGTTAAATCCCAGTAGGTCAGAAACAAAAAATGTTCATTCAGCTGATATTGCGGCAAAGTGGCGTGTATCAATATTTCGCAGCATGTAACTCCTTGCATTTATAAAAAAAAAATATTTTAGTCAAAATTTTGTCTGCAACTCTAAGACCGATTTTATTATTAAGTATTGTTACACCGAAGGGGCGGCAAATTATTGTTTTGCCGCGGGCGGCAAATATCCTAGCTACGCCACTGCCCGGAATTTAACATAAGAAACTTTAGTTGAAATACATACCAAAAGATATGCCTACCCATACCTAAACCTACCTCAATTTTGCATTTATAACTTTAACAAAAATAGCTAGGTACCATTTTCTTGATAAAAATAATAGATAGGTACCTATAAGTAATTGTTTCTACTTTCGTAACCTAGGTTGGTAGCTACTTACTTCTTTTAGTTCGCTTCAGGTCAAACGAAACAAATTGTGACAAATATAGGTACAATTTCTTTCATTTGACCTGAACCCAACCCGCCAATTTAGCATAAAAACTTTAATTAAAATATCCACCCATTCATAGCAACCTTTCCTCGAAATAAATAATAATACAAAATCCCTACTCACTTACCTATCAATAATAATCTAGCAAAAAAAACTTTCATTCAAATATGAATGTAGGTAGCAAAAGATATCTGTGGTGTTTGGTAGAAACATGATAACTCCATTTTAAAATTTGCGTCTTTGCGTCCACTTTACATCGACCTACAACCTAAACGGGGGAACCGATTTTCTTCAAATTTGAAACATAATTTTTCAAAGGTTATGTTCATAAGTATAGCCGTTTTCCTTTGGAGGTGGCGAAGTACTTACGAGTAGATGAAAACCCTAATCTAGTTCTACCAACTGCACATGCTCTCATGCGCGAGTAGATACATTTTACATGGGAAAGTAGTTTGATGTGTTCCATTGAAAAAAGCTGGCAAAGTACTTGCAAGTACTTCGCCACCTCCAAAGGAAAACGCCTTATTACAAATTTGAAGAAAATCTGTGGCCTCGTTTACACTCTAGCTTGATTTAAAGTGGGCGTAAAGACGCTAATTTTAAAATGGAGCTATCAGGTTTCTACCAAACACCACAGATATACATACCTATAACTACCCACCCTCGCAAAACAGATCTTGCAAGAAACATTCCAAGCAAAATATCATATAACTAGCAAAAGATATAGATTTTGCCTACCATCACAATCTTTCAAAGTTAAATTCAATTTAAATACCTACCAAAAGATATATGTACATGCAATCATGCATACTCTTGAAATCTTGTAAGAAAATATCAAGTCAAATACATACCTACCTACCTAAAGTTATATGACTATCAGCCTTATTATGGCTATCAAGTATCAATTATTTTATACTCGATATTATCTATCAACTTATCAATAATTTGGTATTATGGCTATCATTTGGTATTATGGCTATCAGTTGATAAGTAAATAAGAATAAGAAAATTTCACTGTGAATGAGTTCTTTTTTTGACGTTTGACATTTGAGTTTTCATTTGATTTTATGTTTCTTGTCTGCGCAGACGATTTAGGAAAAATATAAGTAGTCTTTATAAAACCAAATTGGCTATATTTTCAGAAATATTATCTTCATCTAGGAACAGAATCGTAAGTAATCGAAAGCAACTCGAACGATTGGTTGAGTTGATGGAGGAAGCCCCAGAAGTAGCCAGAGGAATGATGGCAAAGTCAGATCTGGCAAAAAAAAATGGGAACAAATTGCTGTAGAGTTGAACAGCTTGGGACCTCCCCAACGCGACTCAAATAAATGGCAAAAGGTAAGTACAAAATTTTGTTTGCATTTGATTCATCTATTTATTTAATATTCTTTAAGGTATGGGCTGATCAAAAAACTAAAATTTAAAAAAAAAAATCACGAACAACAAAATTGAAATGACTGCAACTGGCGGAGGGTCCAACAATTTGACGCGGCTGACTGATACCGAAGAAGCAGTAAGTCGCCTAATGAACTTTTCTGTATTTGTTGATCCGCCGGGAGTGGAACTTGGTTTGGAAGTACCGAACTTTGAAGGGATAGAAGACGAAGAAGCAATAGCAGAAGATACTGTCTTAGTGCTATCACCGAAAGCAAGTCACCAAAAATCGGCAAACAGGGACAACAAGGAGAAAAGGAGACTTGTCCTTTTAGAAAAGCAGACGTCAGCGCAAGAAATTTTTTCTTCTTATTCTGTTCAAGAATTAAGGCTCTCCTAAACCAACGCGAAATCATAGAGAATCATTCGCAAAGACAGTTTTTTGTTGTTGTATAGCATTGTGTATCTTTCATATGTATTATTGTGAATGATTTCGGGTCGTCAGCGAATACTTCGCGCTACTATAAAATAGTAGATTGGTATAATAACTAATATAAACAGATAGGGACATATTCACAATTCACAGATGTTGTTTAAGCTGTTGCTAGACAAAACTGGAGTAAATATGATGAAGTTTCCATATGAAGCATGATCTTTTGATGGCGCAATAAAACTTCTACGTTCATCGTTTGCTCCACCAAAACCTTCATGGAGAATTTATGTGGAATTGTTTGAAGAGAAGCAAAAATTTAATGAATCGACTGACGTATTCATCTGTAAGAAGCGATCATTTCTCAGCTGACAGATGACATTTCCGAAGAGATAATGATCAATATGATTTATGGACAGATTCTTCTAAAAAGAGAAAAAGTTCCGAGAAACTCGGTGAAGACTTTCCAAGATCTTTTAAAGGAAGCTCGTGAAGCCGAGATCTTAAATAGCGAAACCAGATCTCCAGGAAAATCTGTTGAGGAGTTGAAGAAGAAACGTTGCACGTTTTGCAGGAATCAAGGGCATTTAGCTGAACAGTGTTTCAAAAAAGCTAACAGCAACCCCAATGAACCAAAAAAATCAACCCTTAATTGTTATGGATGTGGCGTGTTATTGCCGAACAAACTGTCTTACCTGTAGCAACAAAAATGTTAATAGCCCAGCTATGTTAGACTTTAACCTGATTGAGTCAACAGTCATTGAAAGATGTGTTCCTAGAGTTGACATCAATATAAATGGATTGAAAGGCAAGGCCTACATTGACACGGCAGCAAGAACTAGCGTTGCAGGAGCACGGTTATACCAACAACTCATTAAAAAAGGATGCCCATTTCAAAAAGTTAATGCAGAAGTAACTTTGGCTGACGGAGTTCCTAGGAAACAAATTGTTCACTCCACAGTGGTGGATATAATCATTGGAAAAAGATTACGGAAAAATTGTGACAAATATAGGTACAATTTCTTTCATTTGACCTGAACCAACCCGCCAATTTAGCATAAAAACTTTAATTAAAATATCCACCCATTCATAGCAACCTTTCCTCGAAATAAATAATAATACAAAATCCCTACTCACTTACCTATCAATAATAATCTAGCAAAAAAAACTTTCATTCAAATATGAATGTAGGTAGCAAAAGATATCTGTGGTGTTTGGTAGAAACATGATAACTCCATTTTAAAATTTGCGTCTTTGCGTCCACTTTACATCGACCTACAACCTAAACGGGGGAACCGATTTTCTTCAAATTTGAAACATAATTTTTCAAAAGTTATGTTCATAAGTATAGCCGTTTTCCTTTGGAGGTGGCGAAGTACTTACGAGTAGATGAAAACCCTAATCTAGTACTACCAACTGCACATGCTCTCATGCGCGAGTAGATACATTTTACATGGGAAAGTAGTTTGATGTGTTCCATTGAAAAAAGCTGGCAAAGTACTTGCAAGTACTTCGCCACCTCCAAAGGAAAACGCCTTATTACAAATTTGAAGAAAATCTGTGGCCTCGTTTACACTCTAGCTTGATTTAAAGTGGGCGTAAAGACGCTAATTTTAAAATGGAGCTATTAGGTTTCTACCAAACACCACAGATATACATACCTATAACTACCCACCCTCGCAAAACAGATCTTGCAAGAAACATTCCAAGCAAAATATCATATAACTAGCAAAAGATATAGATTTTGCCTACCATCACAATCTTTCAAAGTTAAATTCAATTTAAATACCTACCAAAAGATATATGTACATGCAATCATGCATACTCTTGAAATCTTGTAAGAAAATATCAAGTCAAATACATACCTACCTACCTAAAGTTATATGACTATCAGCCTTATTATGGCTATCAAATATTAATTATTTTATACTCGATATTATCTATCAACTTATCAATAATTTGGTATTATGGCTATCATTTGGTATTATGGCTATCAGTTGATAAGTAAATAAGAATAAGAAAATTTCACTGTGAATGAGTTCTTTTTTTGACGTTTGACATTTGAGTTTTCATTTGATTTTATGTTTCTTGTCTGCGCAGACGATTTAGGAAAAATATAAGTAGTCTTTATAAAACCAAATTGGCTATATTTTCAGAAATATTATCTTCATCTAGGAACAGAATCGTAAGTAATCGAAAGCAACTCGAACGATTGGTTGAGTTGATGGAGGAAGCCCCAGAAGTAGCCAGAGGAATGATGGCAAAGTCAGATCTGGCAAAAAAAAATGGGAACAAATTGCTGTAGAGTTGAACAGCTTGGGACCTCCCCAACGCGACTCAAATAAATGGCAAAAGGTAAGTACAAAATTTTGTTTGCATTTGATTCATCTATTTATTTAATATTCTTTAAGGTATGGGCTGATCAAAAAACTAAAATTTAAAAAAAAAAATCACGAACAACAAAATTGAAATGACTGCAACTGGCGGAGGGTCCAACAATTTGACGCGGCTGACTGATACCGAAGAAGCAGTAAGTCGCCTAATGAACTTTTCTGTATTTGTTGATCCGCCGGGAGTGGAACTTGGTTTGGAAGTACCGAATTTTGAAGGGATAGAAGACGAAGAAGCAATAGCAGAAGATACTGTCTTAGTGCTATCACCGAAAGCAAGTCACCAAAAATCGGCAAACAGGGACAACAAGGAGAAAAGGAGACTTGTCCTTTTAGAAAAGCAGACGTCAGCGCAAGAAATTTTTTCTTCTTATTCTGTTCAAGAATTAAGGCTCTCCTAAACCAACGCGAAATCATAGAGAATCATTCGCAAAGACAGTTTTTTGTTGTTGTATAGCATTGTGTATCTTTCATATGTATTATTGTGAATGATTTCGGGTCGTCAGCGAATACTTCGCGCTACTATAAAATAGTAGATTGGTATAATAACTAATATAAACAGATAGGGACATATTCACAATTCACAGATGTTGTTTAAGCTGTTGCTAGACAAAACTGGAGTAAATATGATGAAGTTTCCATATGAAGCATGATCTTTTGATGGCGCAATAAAACTTCTACGTTCATCGTTTGCTCCACCAAAACCTTCATGGAGAATTTATGTGGAATTGTTTGAAGAGAAGCAAAAATTTAATGAATCGACTGACGTATTCATCTGTAAGAAGCGATCATTTCTCAGCTGACAGATGACATTTCCGAAGAGATAATGATCAATATGATTTATGGACAGATTCTTCTAAAAAGAGAAAAAGTTCCGAGAAACTCGGTGAAGACTTTCCAAGATCTTTTAAAGGAAGCTCGTGAAGCCGAGATCTTAAATAGCGAAACCAGACCTCCAGGAAAATCTGTTGAGGAGTTGAAGAAGAAACGTTGCACGTTTTGCAGGAATCAAGGGCATTTAGCTGAACAGTGTTTCAAAAAAGCTAACAGCAACCCCAATGAACCAAAAAAATCAACCCTTAATTGTTATGGATGTGGCGTGTTATTGCCGAACAAACTGTCCTACCTGTAGCAACAAAAATGTTAATAGCCCAGCTATGTTAGACTTTAACCTGATTGAGTCAACAGTCATTGAAAGATGTGTTCCTAGAGTTGACATCAATATAAATGGATTGAAAGGCAAGGCCTACATTGACACGGCAGCAAGAACTAGCGTTGCAGGAGCACGGTTATACCAACAACTCATTAAAAAAGGATGCCCATTTCAAAAAGTTAATGCAGAAGTAACTTTGGCTGACGGAGTTCCTAGGAAACAAATTGTTCACTCCACAGTGGTGGATATAATCATTGGAAAAAGATTACGGAAAATCCGATTTATTGCATTACCAGAAGCCAAAGGTAATCGAACTCTACTTGGCATTGATTTTCTAGAGCAATGTGGATTGGTTTTGAACATCGCACAGAGAGCTTTCCATTTCGTCGATGATCCGTCTACTATCTTCGATTTTAAGCTTGCGAAATGTAACGCAACGAAACTACCAAGGGAGTCAACTGTCGGGAGCCACTTTAAAACTCCTCAGAAGTCAAGATACCACACGACATTGCAAACAGATGACAAGCTGAAGGAAGTTTCGGCATATCTTACTTGGGTGGAAAGCCATGAGTTTTTAAGTCCTTTAGCTAGTACCCCAAAACGACGAAGAGAAAGTAACTACTCCCCTCACGGAGTTCAAGCAATCTTTGCAGATGCTGTTCCCCATGAGATGCGAACACCAGAAAAACGAAATGACCTGTTAAGCGAACCGAAAAGGGTAGACTCAAGCGTAGATGATTGGCTTACGCTTAAATCCATCCATATTGAGCTACAGCCAGAAGAAGGTTATGCGATTAAGTCACCAGAAAAATTACAACTTGAAAACCTACTTAAAGAACAAAATGACTTATTCGGAGAAATTACAACCCCTATACCATATATAGAACACAAAATCAACACCGGAACACACAAACCGATTTCTAATGTTCCTTACCGAATTTCACCAGCCAGAAAAATCCAACTTAAAAGCGAAATTGATGAGATGCCGCAAAAAGGCATTATCGAAGAGAAGGAATCCCCTTGGGCATTTCCCGTCGTTATGGTGCCGAAGAGTGATGGAAGCATACGAGTTTGCATTGACTACCGAAAGCTCAATGCCATACCCATCCCAGATCGGTATCCTCTGCCACGAATGGATGACCTTATTCATGCAGCCAAAAGCACACCATACATGTCCACATTGGATCTTCGCTCGGGATATTGGCAGATAGAGGTAGCAAAAGAAGATCGAATCAAAACAGCTTTCATAACGCCTTTTGGGAGTAACGTCTTCAATCGAATGCCGTTTGGACTGCGAAACGCACCAGCAACATTTCAACGTTTGATTGACAAGCTTCGAAATGGTTTGCCACAGATCTTGATACTCACCTACCTTGATGATCTGCTCCGAAGGCTTTACAGCGCACCTCAAGGACCTACAGAAAGTTTTTGAACGTTTAAATCAGTTTGGGTTTCGCCTCAACCGAGGAAAATGTAAGTTCTGCTGCTCGGAAATAAAATATTTGGGTCATATCTTAACACCAAATGGATTCAAAGCTGACCCTGAAAAGACGGACGCCATAATGTTACGACCTGCACCCAGGAACTTAAAACAAGTCTTGTCATTCCTGCAGACCTGTTCCTGGTATAGAAGGTTCATACCCAATTTTGCCGATATCGCTAAGTCGGCATTTACATTACCCGATTTTTCCAGTACGATTTTTCCCAAAATCGTGTGGAATGTTTACATGAAACGATATGAAACTATTTTTCCAGTCCGATTTCTATTCCTGTCCTCTTCATACTTTATTGCTGTCTCTTTCATTTTGCATTCAGAGGTAGATGGCATATTAGGACCAGCGTTGCCTATTGCATTTTTTTTTTCGTAAAACACATCTACTGGCAATCAAATACTTTTTGGTTTTACGAAAAAAATTTAATTCAACAAAATTAAAACCACAAATAATTTCATCATCATTGTTTTTGTTTTTTCTCCTGAAACCCAACCTTTAAGTGCCTTGCATATGAGCTGTGTAGCAAACTACAGCACTGGTTCGTTTTAGCTAGTTGTGTTGACGTATCGCTTGTGTATTTAATTATTTTTTTACAAGTATTTAGATAATTTTATTAGTGTAATTGACTTAATTTCACTTTATAAGTGAATATTTTAATTCAAATTAATGATCTTTTTCCTTTTTGTTCATAGTTGTGGTTAAAAATTAATTTTATTGTTTTATCCTTTGGTAAGAGTATTTTTTTTTGCTCTGTGTGTGATAAACAATTTGTGTTCCTCTAGTTGAGTGAATTTACATTATTTTTTTTTTCTTCTTTCTCTGTATGCCTATGTGTGTGTGTTTCTAAAGAATATTTTCCCCTACTTTTTTGTTTGTTGTGTGTTTATAAGCTTTCAGCTTAAGGTAGATATAATTGTCATCCCTTTCTTTCTAGTTATTTTAAATAATAATTTTCTTTAATTCTTTTTTCATCTTATAATTACATCTAGCTGCTAACTATTTATCAAGCCCGGTGGTCCAGATAGTAAGGACACGGCATCAAATCTTCGTTGCGTAGGTTCGAATCCTGGTAGAGTTCACGTCTTTTTTTTTTCTCTCTTTTTCTCACTAATTCGATTCTTATTTTATTTTTATTGTCTGAAAGTTTTTTTTATTATTAATTAACTTTAACTTTCAACTTGAATTTTGAAAATGATTTGCTCTACAAAAAGTTGTACTGATAGTTCAATTTCCTCCCCACTGTTTGCCTGTTTTGGGCCATGTGGAAATCTCTACCACGCCAAGTGCATCGGTTCAACCAATGCGTTTATTGAGAAAGTAACCAATTCTAAATATGCGTATTGGTATTGCACTGACTGCCGTAAGCTTTCCTTGTCGCAGCTGGCATTTAAAATGTCTAATTTTAAAGTGGACATTATGAAGCTTTCTAAAGGGTTCGAAGAACTGCTTAGTAATTTTAAAGACGCAGTCTCAGGTTTTAATTCGTTAACACTTCCGAATGATCCGGTAGATGTCGGTACATCTACTGACGACCTACCACTGGACCCTGTTCCTCTTTTGATCTCGCCCTCCAAAGATGATAATGATTTGCTTGCGCAATCTAGCTCAACTAAACGTTCTGATAACGTACCAGTTGCCAAAATGAACAAAAAAAGAGGACGAGAAAACTCAGTAGTTTTAAAAAACTCCAGTCCACCCCCTAAAAAAACTAATCTAATTGCTAGTCCCAAGACTATGCTTCACAATTACCTCCTCCGGTTGAGGCTATGGATCAAAGTTCAGGTGTAGTTCCAGACGCAATCTCCGAAGCGGATTTTGCTGCCACTTTCAATATAATAAGCGATCCTAACCCCTTCAAAGCGGTTTCTAAGCCCAGGTCTATTTTTATTTCCCGCCTTGAACCGGATATTGTTGCGGATGATATTGTTTCCCACTTATTGGCTAATAATTGCATCCCAACGAATAATTCTATTAAGTGTACAAAAATTAGCAAAGTAAATAGTTTCGTTTCATCTTTTAAAATAGTAGCTCATTCTTCTTACTTTGATTCTATTTGCAATAGTAGTAACTGGCCTCCAGAAGCTCTTGTTAAGGAATTTTCTATTAAGAAAAATAGACTCACACGTAGTTTACCCAATAATATATCTTCAAAAAACTAAGCAGAATTACCCTCTTCTACCAAAATGTAAGAGGGCTACGCAGCAAAACTGCTGATATGAATTCCCAAGCATTTTCACATGACATCTTTGTTTTGGCTGAACTCAAGTTTTCTTGACACGGAACTTTTCAATCAAGAGTTTTTAGTATATAGAAAAGATCGTCATGTTGATAAGCCAAAAGAGGTGGGAGGTGGTGTTCTAATTGCAGTTAGAAATAAATTTACATCTTCGTCTATATCTTTCCCTTTTAATCTCTCTATTGAATTAATCTGTATAAGATTAACTCTAAAGTCCAAACAGTTATACATATTAAATGCATATATATGTATATAAGTTCGGACGCAGTCTATGTGGAACTTTCTAAAGCCTTAAGGTAGAACTAGAATAGGTGGAAGCTGTCGGAAGCTTATGTCAAAACCGACCGAAAAGTAGCTTTCCAAAACGTCAATTTCACAAGTGACCCATAATGAACTTCAGTGGTTGGAAGTGAAAAAAATAAATAAATAATTGTTTATTCAATATTTATTTTCTCATACTTATTCACAGCACAAAGTGATATGCTTTTATTTATTTATTTTGCGAAACCACTAAAATTCGATGTGATATAAATTAATTAAAAGAAAATTGATTTGACTTCACTCATTCATTCATCAAACAGAAAATAAAAAGTTGAAAACTATGCACCAAGCGCCAAGTTCTTGGTAGTTTGCTTCCACTATTTTGATTTTGCATTCGCCCACTTACGAAAGAGCGGTCGTTGAGCGCTCTCACGTCCGACGGCAAAAGTTAACGAAAACTAAACGAAAAGTTCCACTTCGCAATTATGTGTGCGTCATATAAATTTCTTGTTTTCGCTCGGTTTCGTACGACCACTTAAGTTGGCTTCCGACTATTCTAGTTCTACCTTTAGATTTTGTTATTGACTTGTCTTGCTCAAACAGCAACATATTACTTCTTGGTGATTTTAATTTACCTCACATTGAGTGGGTCCCTTCTGATGACGAATCCTATCAAGAAGCATCCTTAACTTCTTCTCAAAATGAGCTTCTACTTCTTGATAGAATAATTTCAACTGACTTACAGCAAGTAAGCTGTATACAAAATTCTAAGAATCGAATTCTCGATTTGGTATTTTCTTCGGACGCTACTAGTACCTTGGTTCTAGAATCTAGTTCTGGGGTCACTACATTACATGACTATCATCCACCCTTGGATTTTTTTTTTGACTTGAGCAATCACCTTTCTGAAAACAGTAACCCTTATGATTGTTCATATACTTTTGACTTCAGAAAGGCAAACTTTGAGTTGCTATCAGAAGAAATAGCTAGGTCTGGTATTGAGAATATATCAGCTTCTAGCGATATTGACGAAGCAGTTTTTAGTTTTTATTCCATTCTTAATAACTGCATTTATAATACTATCCCTTTAAAAATTTCAAAGAATACGAATTTTTGTCACTCATGGTATGCGAAAGAGCTAAGAACACTCCGTAATAAAAGAAACAGAGCGTGGAAGCAGTGTCCCCAGACTTTCATAACCTTTTTCCCCTGTATTTATCAGCAAACCCAATTTTGTTCCCCTAATCTCCAAAAAAATTCCCCTTTTTTTCCCCTAAATAAAATTTTCGTGAATATGCATGGAAACAAAAATAAAAATTATATATTTCTTAACAGTTTTAGTTTTCGTAATAACCTTAAAGTAACATAGAAACATTAGTAATATTTGTGCATTGTATATTTAGGTTAGGTACCTACTAGAAATAATTTCCTTTATTATAAAAAATAGTTAAAAACCAACTTCATATCTTCATTTACAAAATGCTAGAACTGCTGAATTTCTTTTTCTTCCTGACATAGCAAGTCTTCTGAAGTCCATTGCTTCAAATATCTATTTCTGGATTTTACTTTCGAAACGAAGGAAAACCTTCAGAAACTCAAAGATTGTAAATGGGACATTAAATGGGTTATTAACTTGCGAGATTAAAATTTAGAAGACAATGTTAAGATTGAACTTTTTCTTTTTGAATGAAGTTTGAAAATATTTTATAATGAGAATACGTTTTTGAATATTTAATTTTTATAAAAAATGTATTTAAAATGCTTCATTTAATAAGTTTGTCCTTTATGAATTGTTTCCCCTTTTTTAAGCTTGTCCCTCGATTTCCCCTTTTTCATTATAAAATCAGCAAAAGTGGTGCTTTTCCCCTCAATCTGGGAACCCTGCGTGGAAGGTGTATTTAAAAACTCTCTCGCCAGTCGACCATAACTTCTACATTACCCTTTTTGAAGAGTTTAAAACTCTTTCAAAAAATCTATACACTAATCATGTAAACGAAATGGGTAGTTCTCTAAAAGATGACCCAAAGGCATTTTGGAGGTTTGTCAATTCAAAAAAAAAAAACTCAGATGGTTATCCAGAAACTTCATGTATGAAAATTGTTTCTTACAGAATACCATTGATATTTGTAACGCTTTCGCTAAAAATGTTCGTAATTCTTTTGTTGACAAGCCCTTAGATGTCGACGAAGATTATTTTAGAGATTTACATAGTTACCCCCAAACAAGCTGCAATAATATCCCAGTGCCTCCGAGTACTGTTTTAGAACTTCTCTCATCATTAAATGATGATTACTCATCTGGTCCTGATGGAATACCCCCTATACTATTGAAAAAGTGTAAATTTATACTTGTTCAACCTCTGCTATTTTTGTTCGAGATTTCTTTGAGGACAGGAATATTTCCCAATTTATGGAAGAAATCGTTTCTCACACCAATCTTTAAAAAAGGTGACAAATCTGATATAATGAACTATAGGCCCATAGCATTGCATTCCAAAGATTTTTAAACAAGTTGTATGCGAGAGCCTGGCATTTCATACTAAGAGTATTATATGTGATCAACAGCATGGCTTTGTGAGACGAAAATCAACCGTAACAAATCTCCTTACTTTTTTGCATAAATGTTCTAATGCCTTAGAAAACGGGAATGAAGTTGATTGCATATACACTGACTTTTCAAAAGCATTCGATCAACTTAGTCATGAAATTATTGTATTCAAACTTAAAGCCTTTGGTTTTCCGATGTTTGTTATTTCATGGATAAAGTCCTACCTTGAAAAAAGATGTTACCAGGTAAAATTCAGAAATTGTCTTTCAAACTCATTCAGTGCTCACTCGGGTGTACCTCAAGGAAGCCATCTGGGTCCGTTTTTGTTCATTCTCGCTATAAATGATGTTACTTCATGTATACGCTATAGTGATATTCTTATATATGCTGATGACATGAAGGTTTTTAAAACAATACAATCTTATCATGACCATATTCTCCTGCAGGCTGATATTGACTATTTTAATGTTTGGTGTGGGAAAAACGGCCTTTCTATTAACCCTGTTAAATGCCAAACTATAACTTTCTCTAAAAAACGAGAAGTGAGTGCTTTTGATTATTCCATTTCAGAGCACACACTCTGTCGTGTTTCTAATTTCAAAGACCTGGGTGTTCAATTTAGTTCAGATTTAGATTTCAAAGTACATAATTAACTATATTGTAAATAAGGCGAGTTCCATGCTTGGATTTATAAAACGCTGGGCAAAGGAATTCTACGATCCGTATGTTACTCCTTCCTTATACAATTGTTATGTAAGACCCCATCTTGAGTACGCCTCCCAAGTATGGACTCCCTTTTACGAAATTCATAAAAGCCGTATTGAATCAATACAACATAACTTCATTCGCTTCGCCTTGAAAGGTCTTCCTTAGGCTGATCCGTACAACTTGCCACCTTACGAACACAGAATCAAGCTTTTGCAACTTCAAACTTTATATGAAAGGCGTGTTAATAATGATTTAATATTTTTCCACCAACTTATCAGAGGTGAAATTGATGCACCTGACTTGTTAGCCTGTATAGGCATTAACTACCGCGGAGGATCCCACCACCTACGAAGATTTGAACTTTTTCACGTTCCTTTTCATAGAACCAATTATGGTATACATGAACCTCTTAATCGTACCTCTTAATCGTATTTAATTTGAACGCTTCTTCTGTTGATTTTAACATTAGTAAAGTAGGATTAAAAACATTGTTGCGTACCAGTGCTCCACTCTCGTAATTTTTTAACGTCTTGGTAGATACCTTATATTATATTATATTTAATTTAATTTTGTTAACTTTATTTTATAATTATTATGTTGTTTCATATTATATTTTGTATTTTGTTTAATTTTGTTAATTTTTTGTATCTTTTTATGTGCTTGTGTTAGCTTGCTTTATCTACTAACCACTAACACATGCACTTATGATGAGCCTCTGTTTGTAGTATGCAGCTTGCTTTAAGCTCTCTACAACATAGAGTTCTGAAGTGTAAAAAAAAAAAACTATGTATGTACTTTCAATCACTTATACGTATTATTAATTTCTTCTTCGAAAATACAAATACAAATTTGGAAATTTATATCTACTGCGAAAAAAAATAAATCTAGTTACTGCATTTTCTTTTTGGATCAGCTTCGGAAAAAATTCTCCGATTAGTGGCAACGCTGAACACACAAGACTCTGGGAAAAGTATAAAAGAGAACGCAAACATACTGGAAAAATCGTGTGAGTTTGCCAGGAACGGACGATTTGGTCCTTACCCCTCACTTTCTACTCCCTTCATCTATGAACAAAAGATCGTCTGAGGAAAAATCGGGTGGTGTAAATGCCGACTAAGCCATTGTCAAACTTAACAAAGAAGAAAGCAATCTGGGAGTGGACCCAGGAAGAGCAATACGCATTCGACAAATTTAAAGCGGTTTTGACTTCTGCTCCAATTCTTCAGCAAGTCAAAGAAGGGGTTCCATTCGTTTTTAAAACCGATGCCAGCAGCTATGCTATCGGTGCTGTTTTACTCCAGGGGAGAATGAAATTGAACATGCAAGCCGTTTACTTTTACCTGCGGAACGCAACTACTCCACGACTGAAGGCCCAACCATAATAGGCATAAGCAAGCATAAGCTAGTGTCAAAAAGCCAACGAAAATTTGCTCATGCTTGCAAAATTACTTCCTTTGGCCATAATTGACTTATTCGCACATAAGTACAAATTAAAAGAGTCCTCTCCTTCTTCTTTCCACTTTCAGATTACAACATTGTGTTTTGTTCCGCATTTCTTAATACATGTACAAATGTGAGAGCAATTCAACAAAAAGATTACGCATACATATTTAAATTCGTAATATGATTCAATCAGCTGTGTATTTTGTTGTCTTTTCTGTTTATTTCTTTTCTGTTTTAAACAGCATTTCTCAAATTTGCTTAAGTTGAGAGCCATTTCAGTGGCTCTCTCTTAATTTCGCAAAAGTTAACGAAACTTAACGAAACCGAGCAGAAGCCTATTATGGTTGTAAACATATGTATAACCCCCAGTTTCACAGTGAGAGTTTAAACTCCACTTTTGGTTTAAACTTCAGTTCAGTAGAACAATATTGAACTCAGTTTAAGGTTTAAACGAGACTGTGAAACTTGGGGTAAGACTGTGTACTTACTCGGTGGCTTAAGCTAACTTAAGCTTGGTTAAGTCTAATATATTTGGGCCTTGAACGAGAAGCACTCGCTGTAGTATGGGCAGTTGAAAAATTTCGAGGATACATAGAAGGTTCCGAAGTAAGAATACTAACCGACCACCAACCCTTAAAATGGTTAATGACGTTAAAGTCTCCTACTGGAAGACTCGCCAGGGGCCTATAACACAAAGCTACAAGTACTTGTAATACAAGTCAATCCTTACAAATGTAATGAATTTCTGTAACACAAAGCTACAATTCGGCTGGCTCTTTTACAAGTGTAATGAACATTCATTACAAGTGGGAAATTGTGCAATTTCCCTCTTTCTGTAACACAAAGCTACAAGTGTAAAGAAAAACTAAATCTTACTTGTAGAATAATCAATGAAATCTTACAGGTGATTCAAGACTTGTAGGATGCAGAAGATGTATTTTAAAATGCTAAAAAACAATCTTTTCAATTAATCAGCATTTCAATAATTTTTGTTCATCATGATTATTGCTTTTTTAACCGAAAAAGTTCCAATTGTCAATATATCAACGCAGTCAATTAATCCAAATATCCCGAATAAAAAAATAAGTATGTAAGTATTTCAGTGAACTATTGGAATGACGTATAAATCGTAAAAATAATAAAGTTTGAGTAGTTTGGTCTCAGCTTGGTTTCACTGTCTGCGGAGGTAAGTCGAACCATTGTATACCCAATCTATAGTATTCTCATGAAACACGATTTTGTAGGTAGACATTTGGTCGATAGGTTCGCTGTGATCGCCTTACCGAGATCCCTTAACAAAAATTAGTATGGCATTTGGACGCATAGATGGCCAAGAGCTTTTTTTCTTCATGAGAATACTATAGAATTTATATACAATGGTCGAACTATGTTTACTCGCACCATGTTTGGCATCTCCAGAGCCCTTAAGAAAGGGATATCATTTCTCTAAATTAGTTTCCACAATTATAATGTGTCCGAAAAGTGTATATATGTACATCTTAAACTATTGGTTTCTAGGGTCCAGTGTATACTTTCTTTTGTCACTGAGTGTACCTTGAAATTATTTTTCATTTTTAATTCTGATATATCAAGAAAAAGCTGCCAGAACCTGACAAATAGAATTTCGAAATCACATTTTTGTGACATTTTTACATTTATGGAAATAGTGCGTATCCACTCGTACCTATCAACGTTTGAGTAAGAAATAGAATAAGAAAAATGTAGTCAGTCGGGCTTTAATGAAATAAAATTTAAATTAAAGTGATTAACATTTTTACTTTTCGTTCTTTTCATTGGTTAAGACATCGTAAAATGAAAAAAATATAATATTTGTATTTCTCTAATTTTAACCAAAACGGACATTTTTCTTGAAGAAGTTAGTAAACAAATAAAATGCACGACTGGATCATTCTTTTAATTGTATAAGCAGCCTGATAATAACTTAGAGCTTTAAAACAAGCGCGCCAATTGATTACTTGAAAAAATGTGAATATACATAAGCATACACAATTTAAAATCGTTAAAGCCGTTTTCTTAAAAATATTTTTTTTGTATATAAAATGTATGTAACATTAAAAAAATTGATAATGCCAATTTTGAGTATATATTAATATATGTACATATAAAACTGAAAATTCAAACTAATTTATCATTCCGTTTTTGAAATATTGAATTTTCAAAAAAAAAATCGAATATTTTTCAAAATCCAAAACTTTTTTCTTCCAAAATTTTGGTACGCAGTATTATTTTGTGCAAGAAATTTTATTGAAATCAGATGAGCGTTGAATGAGAAAACCAAAAATCAAAAAAACCGTTATATGGCAAATACCGTTAATAAATATTTTTGGTAATTTTTTTTTCTTATCAGAAAGTACATCATATCTACTGGTTTGTTTTTAACAAAATCGTTAAAGCCTTTTTTGAGATAAATTAGATCTTCCTAAACGGTTGTATGGCAAGTACCGTTATTTTTAGAGTTAAAAAAAATTTCAATTTCCTGTCTGGAGAGTTACAAAAAAACCTTAAGTTCAAAATTTTAAGAAAATCGCATCATTGGGGGCTATCGTGAATAAAATTTCCCACGGAATTTTTCCCATCGTCGAAAATTGGGAACGTGAATTATGGTCGCAGTTTCTCTCGGAACTTATCGGCATCGACAATTAATATTCCTTGGCCACTGGGCTACCATTTTGATCGAAAAATTTGAACATGCAGGGAACAGTGAAAAATTGTCGGCAGTTCCAATTTTAGAAGATGGGAGAAATTCCGTGGGAAATTTTTTTTAATTTTTTTATATCGATAGCCCCCATTGACTTAGGCTGTAGATCCAGATACAAACGGACAAACAAGCAGAATTGTGCTTTTTCCGTGTTCTCTATCATCGTAATGTTATGTTTGATTGTTATCTCAAATTTTTTTTTGTACGAGTCCAAATTTGCCCTATAGTTCTTATGTATATCGCAAGCAAAAATTTTGGTACAGTGTTCCCCGCTTTTTGTGTAATTTTTAGATCAATTAACAGAATTACGTTTTTTATTTACAAGTTTTTATTTTGTTGGCATCAGTTTTTTAAGATCACCTAAGATCAGTTAAGCGAGGTGCAATTAACCGGGGAATACTTTGTAGCATGTCTATACACGCATAGATGTAGGGCCAAATCTTTATGAATTATGATATAGGACTTTACCTTTTTAGTGAGGAATTAAACACGAATTTTAAATTCATAATATCTTAATCTCAAATATCCGAGCATTAGAAGCAAAGTTATAATTTTTTGAAGCTAATAAAATCGACGATTTTTTTTTATTTAAATGAATTTTTAGGAGCAAAATTTATTGAAATGTACATCACTCACAAATTTGTAGAAGAGGATTGGGGCAATTACTTTGTACGATACAAATTTTAAAATATAAGTTTTCATCCACTTTTGCATTTTGAAAAATGAAAATTAAATTGATGGGAGACAGACTCAATTTGCCATTTAGTATTAAATTCTGTGTGCCTCATCAAAAAACTGAATACAAAAATGTAGCCTTATAAATATTTACCCTTTATTTGAAGTCCTTAACTTTGAAGATCGGACAGTTATAAGCAAAGTTATAAGCTTTCCAATCGGTCGGTTTGAAGGCTTTTTGTGTACCACCCAGGCGCGGATCCAGGATTTCGTTCAGGGGGGGGCAATTTTCGTGAGTTTCAAAAATTTTGAGATCTACAGAAAATTTGAGTACACTTTATACCGCTCTTGACGCTTGGTCACACAAAGCAATGTGAGTTGATGAGTTTGAAATGTGAAGAAAGCAATTAACTCTTTCATAACTGCCACAGTGTCTCGACAACCTAACCTAACCTTGCCAGTAAAAGGTCGTTTTCGATAACGTCATCAGCTTCAAAAATGCATTTTGCAGAATGTTCTCAAAAGCAAACTGCAAAGCATTGTGTTCGATAATGCAGTTTGCTAAAATCACATGTTCGAAAACACAATGTGTGGTACGATTCTGCAGTAAAAAAATCGAGTTGGCAACAAAAATATTGAGAAGCCGGAGAACGTCTTCAAAATTGAAAGACGTTGATGAAAAATATTTTGTGCAAACAAAATATTTTGTGCAAACAAAACCATTGTATTAATTTGACAATAGCTATATTTCAGCTAAACTAAAATTATAAATCAAAACCAAGATGAACCGTATCGCTTGCACAGACGCCTTCGCCCATCGATACAGAACCAAACTTTCCGACATTGAAATAAAACACAATGATTATTGTGGAAAATAATAAAAAACACTTTTTACTAAACCTTTTCATCCGATCTTCTTGGTTCAGCCATCGATTGTGATTGTGATGTGACTAACTTTCGTTATACATTTCATTAACAATATACTTAGCCTCCTTTAAGTTTTAATAAAAATGTTTCATACAAACAAGCTCAAAATATCGTTTGCAGAGTTGCCAGACTCATGCAGTTCGATACAATCGAATTGACGTTGACTTAACGTTTTCAAAAACGGCCGAAAATAACTATCCCTAGGTGTAAAAGTTTCATCCAACTTCTCTTCGGCCGTGACTGCTGTAGTCGTTTCCTGGTTTCTCTCCGATCTTCTTCGTTGGATTCGTACTCTTCGCCAGTATCAAAAACGTATCGTATGCCTAATAGATGTGCAGCACGTATGCCTGCAAACATCGCTGCGTACAGCACCGAACTCTAAACACATGTGCATACTCTTAAAGTGCGTATCCAGAGTAAAAGACGGCGAGCAGCTCTGAAGAAGTTCTCGAGAGTAAAACTCGAAAAAGGACACAGACACAGTCATGAAATAAGCTCACCAGAGGGGAAGACAGATATCCGAGAGTCGCTCTATCTCGAGAGTTTTCTAGTGAAAGTACTCCCTTAATGGAAACAGAATATAAATATTTATCATCAAAAGAACTCTATCATCTTTTTAGTATGAATTTTTTCGGTATTTATTATTAAATTTAATACACAAATGAAGTTTATTATTTTAACTTTAATTCTCTTTATCCTGTAGATCTAAGCATTTCGTTAGAAATTTTTGAAGCTAATACAATCGACCTATTTTAAAGATTTAAATTTTTTAACTTTAAGGTTGAAAATTTAGATAAGTGCCCCTGCCACCTCCCCGTTACATTTCACTACTAAAACCCACTAAAAAAGTTGTAGAGTAGGGTTGGAGGTGAAGCAATAACTTTTTAAAACATTATTTTTCAAATTGTGAAATTTTTCATTCAAAACATTTTGAAAACTGAAAATCAAATGGATTTGGGATTCACCCTACTCCCTAGTACGAAATAAATTGATTTTTCTCATAAAATGGTATACAGTAATGTGGCCGGACATCTTTTAATTAAAGACCTTAACTTTGAAGATCGGAAATCTAAAACCGAAGTTATAAGCTTTCCACTCGGTGGATTTGAAGGCTATTTGTACATAGCGGAACTTTTCTTAACTGAACTTGGTCAGCAATCGGCCAACGCACAACGACTCATTGCTGCAATGCTGCACTGTCAAGAAAAAATTTTATGAACGTATAACGAAATAACCTTTTTTTGATTACATTTTGTTAAATTAATAATTTATGCTTCGTTCGTTCTTGCCCAGGGGGGGGGCAATTGCACCCATTGCCCTCCCCCTGTATCCGCGCCTGGTACCACCCCCCACGATTTTCAAGAGTCGGCAAATTCAGGAAGCTAGATTTAATTATTCAAGCAATAAAAAAAAAAATAATAAACCAGAAATTTTACAATGTTTTTCGGAAAAAGTTAAAAAAAAGTAAGTTTCTATTTTCATTATAATTAGGTTTTTAAACTTTTAAATGTACCTATGCAAATCGACATTTTTGCCGATTGCAGATTTTGGAAATATGCCGAATAATTAAAGAGTCGGCAAATCAACGACGCTTCATTTGCAAACAATTATGAATAAAACGAGCCTAAGCATTTTTGCCGATTGCGAATTTCGCAAATATGCCGACTAATTCAAGAGTCGGCAAATCAACGAATCTTAATTTGAAAAAAATTAATAAAACGAGCATTTTTGTTGATTGCGAACTTCGCAAATATGCCGACTAATTCGAGAGTCGGCAAATCAACGAAGCTTAATTTGAAAAAAAAAAAAATAATAAAAAAAGAGCATTTTTGCCGATTGCAAATATTCCGACTTATTCAAGAGTTGGCAAATCAACGAAGCTTAATTAAAAAAAAAATTAATAAAACGTGCATTTTTGCCGATTGCGAATTTCGCAAATATGCCGACTAATTCAAGAGTCGGCAAATCAACGAATCTTAATTTGAAAAAAATTTAATAAAACGAGCATTTTTGCTGATTGCCAATTTCGCAAATATGCCGGCTAATTCAAGAGTCGGCAAATCAACGAAGCTTAATTTGACAAAAAAAAATTAATAAAACGAGCATTTTTGTATGCCGACTAAATCAATAAAGCTGGTATTTTTTCTGTAATGGTTGACACAACTCCAGACTCGTCACATCAAGATTGACTTGCTATTAATGTTCGATACGTAGTGAAAGCAAACGAGAGACTTATTCCTATTGAACGTCTTCTGAAAATGGACACCGTCCTAACGAAAAAAACGGGAGAAGAATTGGCCCAAAAAATAATAGTGACCCTTCAGTCAGTAGGAATTTCCATTAAAAACATTGCTTTTCAATCTTATGACTTCGCCAAAAACATGTCAGGGAAGTACAACGGTACGCAGCAAAAACTATCGGAAAAATGCGGTAAGATAATCCCTTACATTCCATGCCAAGCGCATCGTATCAATATATTCGTTGAAACAGCATGTAATTCGAGTGTGTTGATTAAAGAGTTTTTCAATGTTTTGGAAGCATTATATGTTTTCTTCTACGGCCGCACAAAACGTTTTCAATGTATGCGTGAGGAATTCAAAAGCATTGAAAATTCATTGCAACTGAAAAATTTGTCAAAAGGTCGATGGACAGCTAGAGCTGAGACTGTAAAGGCTGTTTGGATATCTTTCGAAGGCATTGTACATGGTTTCGAAAAAATAAAAACCGATGTAAGTTCTTTTGATAATAATACTCGTACCTCCGCTTCTGGTCTGCTGAAAAAAATCTTGGATTTTGAATTTACAAGCTCGTTATATTTTTGTAAAAACGTCATGTTTAAAGTAAAAAATTTGACAGAAAATTTAGAAGCTGTAGAGTTGAATGTCATTGATGTCAAGAAGAATCGATGAAAAACAGAAACAGAAACAGCTTTCGACTTCGATTTCCAAACATTTTATCGGAAAGAATTTAGAACGGTTTTGCAAGTTTTTACGACGTGTATAAACGATAATTTAAAAGATAATTTTTCATCTTTCGAACCTTTTAAATTCCAGTCGACAGAGGCAATGTCACAATAGAATCAGTGAAATCCATAGTGAAATTGAAGCCCCTATTTTTTAAAGAAGATCCAGAGTGTTTGCTTTCTGAGTTGCAAATTCTTCTTGATTCATCCACAAATTGTATAAATTTCGAAGACATTACCAAAGTTGTGTTCAAGTTGAAAATGGTAATTCCCTTAGCGCACAAGCTCATTTGCTTCATTTTAACTGCTCCTGTGACATCAGCTTCTTGGGAACTAAACTATTTGCGCACGACAATGGGTGATGATCGTTTGAATAATTTGATGCTGCTTTATTCTTCGAAAGATAAAGTGGACGAAATTATTCTTAATGAGGTCGTTGAAGAATGGTCCTTATTAAAACACCGCCGAATTAAAATCTAGATAGTACAATGTTAAATTTAAATATTAAATTTTCATTACAACTTATTAAGTTGCTGCAATAAAATAATAATAAATATAAATTAATAAATTTTATTATTAAAATTAATTTATTATAAATAATTAGCTTTATTATTAAAAATTGTGTTTTTTTTTTTTAAATAAATAAACTGCTGCAATATTAATAAATTAATGTATTTTATTTTTATAAATGACTAAACTGCTGATGCTGATAGAATTATGCGTTACTTTAATTTTTTTGTAAAGATTGTTTAATACCTATACCTAAACAAAAAAAATTGCTGCAATAATAATATAAATGTTGATGAATTTAATTCGTTGTTAAAAATTATTTCTTATTAAGATTAATCGTTGCAATAATAATATTAATTTATTTATTCCATTGTTATTAATTATTTATTATAAATAAATACATAATTCCAAAAATAATTGATATCTTATTTTTCTACCAAATAATAGTTCCCAAGATTTTAAAATAGTTTCATGGAAAATCATTGCTCCTAAGTTTTTTAAATCTCTTGCATCAGCTGAAGGCGGTTTCATTGAAAAATCTCGCATTTCGAAATCTCAAAAGTGTATGTGGCGAAGTGAAGATTTGAGCTAAAATCAATCAGAGTTTCTCCCGAATGTCATTCCACTCGGAAAAAATCCCTTTTTTCTTTTCCCTTATTTTGAGTTTCACCCGAAAAATGCTTAATCTATACAGTCGGCAAATTTTTAAAATAAGTCGGCAAATTCCTAAAATAAGTCGGCATTTTAATGAAAGTCACCCCCCACTGCTCGAACCCTCGCTACGCCACTGCAAGACGAGGGTCAAAAGAAATAAGGGATGAACAACTAGCAGATCCAGATTTGAAAACAATCATTGATTCATTCGAAAATAACGATGATAGTTTGCTTCGTTGGACAAATCGTGGATATATGTTGATTGATGGAGTTTTATATCGCTATTGTTCAGAAGAAGACTCTGAAAACGGTCAACTGGTTGTCCCCAAAACGATGAAGGCATTGATGTTAAAGAAATACCATGATGACTCCACTGCTGGACACTATGGCGTTGAAAGGACATTAGCTCGTATCTCTAGCCGTTACTATTGGCCTGAAATGAGGTCTGACGTAGTTAACCACATCAGAAGTTTGCCTCGATTGTCAACGATACAAAGCTTCAAACTTGAAACTAGCTGGATTGCTACAGACAACACCAAGCAGTCAAAGGTTTGAGACCATAGCAGTAGATCTTTTTGGACCACTACCGGCAAGTCCTAGTGGACATCAAAGGATTTTGATCGTTGAAGACTTGTGCAGGCGTTGGGTGGAATTATTTCCGTTGAAAGAAGGTACTGCCGAGAACTGCGCACTTACTTTGTTGAATGAAGTCTTTCTGCGTTATGGTATTCCACGACGACTTCATAGTGATAATGGAACACAATTCATATCTGCTCTTATGCAGAAACTAACATTTTGCTTGGGAATAAAACAATCATTCACCCCTCTTTATCACCCAGAAGCAAATCCTGTCGAGAGGAAAAATCGAGATCTCAAAACCCAACTATCAATTTTAGTTGGAAGCGAACACACATCGTGGAATCTCAAACTTCCAGCAATTAGATTCGCCATGAACACAGCGAAGTGTGAAAGCACTGGGTTTTCAGCAGCATTTCTGACGTTTGGACGAGAGCAAGAGCAGATGACGTCAATCACGATTTGAAGGCAATCATTCAGTCAGAAAATTTTATACCCCAAAATTACTCCACACTTGATAAAACTTTCCGAAACATTAGAAGAAGCAAAAGAAGCTTCCGAAAAATTGCAAGACCGAAACAAATTATATGCAAACAAAAAACGAAGACCCCACCATAAGTTCAAAATTGGCGATAAAGTCCTTGTCAAAACACATCCTATCAGTAAGGCATCTAAGGGATTTTCATCGAAGCTCGCAACCAAAAGAGATGGGCGATGGGCCCTATACAATAATTGCTTAAAATGGTTCTAGTAGTTTCACCATTGCCAAGGAAGATGATCTATCTGTACCTTTGGGTATTTACCATGCATCGATGATCACACTATTTTCTGGTGGTTCTGAAGAACTACCTACTCCTAATCCAATTGTTACTTTCAGAAAAAGAGGTAGACCAGCGAAGACGACTAATCACAATTCAAGTCCTAAAAGAAGGATGACTTCAACTACCACTGTCGCTGAACCTGTTCCTGCCACATTCTCGAGACGTTCCATGAGGCAGAGGGGGAGATTGTAACAGTCATCCTTCCAATACATATTTATACCACTTATTGAACTTCATTTGAATTATCTACGTTTGAGTTATATACTTAATTAATATTGTAATTTCCATTTAAATTTAACTTTATGAATTAATTTATAATCAGCACATTTTTTTCTACCTATTGAATTTGAAAAGTGTAATTTAACTTTTAATCAAACACATTTTTTATATGCAAAAATAACTTGTAATGTGCTACTAGAATTTACTATAAAAGGGCAAGCAAAATGTAAAATCATTGCAGGACAGTTTATTTTCTTGTGCGAACCTTTCTAGTGATCGGACGTGTGCGGAATATTTAAACCGAAATAAATTTACCAAGTCATAAAACTCACCCCTAATAAGTGTACCTGAAGTGTACATAAGATTAGGCACCAACCCTGTGCACAGGATTAAGTGGAAAAACCTACCGTGACAAAGCAACCAGAGTGCAGGTCATTTTTCTCCGTCCCAATGGGTCAGCGTGAGAAAGTGAAGGCTGCCAGGGAGCAACTCATCAGCACCATTCACCGTGAGTGCGTGCACCTGCAAAGCCTGTATGGACCGGAAGTGTCCACTGATTTTGCCGTGCGCCTAAATTACGAGGTGGACCAAGTCCTCCAGCAATTTACGCCAGAAGTTGAGCAACCCGTTCAACATTTGCCTGAGGAATCTGAAGACATCAGCATTATGGAAGATGCTTCCATTAGCCAAGCACCACCAATACCAAAAGAAAAGAGGATAAAGGAAGCTGAGCCCAAAGCTGATCACAGCAAAAGACAAAAACTTATTGTGGAGAACCATGACGACAGTGGATTCACCATGGTTGGCCCAGCCAATAAAAGGAAAACACCAGCCAGCCAAGCAGCAACATTATCAACCCCAACGACATCGAGGAAAACTGCAGATGACCAGACAGCGACCATCGGTAAAGTGCAGCCGCCAATTATTTGCTACAATCTACCAACTGCCAATATGTACCGGCACTTCAAACTGAAGGAAGAAAAAGTTGACTACACAATTGTCAACGTCAACAAAACTAAAACAATAGTGAAGACACCAACGAAGGAAGACAACGAAGCCATAAAAAGCTACCTCATCCAAAATAAGATCCAGCACCATTCCTTTACATCAAAGGAGGACAGGAAGTGTATTATTTTATTAAAAAAAATACATTACTCTCACCAACCGGAAGACATCATCAGCGAACTGGGAGCCCTTCAGTTCCATGCCATTAAAGCATCGCCATTCCGTTCCAGGAGGGACAAAACCTCGAACTTCAACGCCTTTGTCGTGGAGTTTCAAAAAGGCACTGACCTGATTGCCGTAAGCCGCATCAAAAATCTACTTGGTGAAGCAGTGAGATGGGAGAAGCTGCAACCAAACATCATCACCCAATGCCGGAACTGCCAAGCTTTCGGACACGTCAGCATAAACTGCCAGATGCAACACCGTTGTGTGAAATGCAGTGAAAACCACGAACGAGGCAAGTGTTTGAGGACCGATCCCAAGGTTGGTAAACCTTATTGCGTTCTCTGCAAGGAAGAAGGACACCCAGCAAGCTATGAAGGATGCCCCTACAGAAAGAAGATAGTAGCAGCCAAAAAAGAGAAGGAAGTAGCTAAATTAACAGCAAAACAAGCGCCATTACCAACATCCAGGAAATTTACTCCAGGTAAGTCTTTTTCCGATATACTCAAATTAAACAAAAACATATACAATAATATCCCTAAACCCCAACCCAAACCCCAAACCAAACCTGCCCCTATTGGTCATCCCGAGCCAACTAAACCAAAACCAGCGAACCCAATTGGTGTCAAAACCACAAATAATTTAAAAACCCTTAGTGTTCCCAAAACCACTCCGAGTTCGTTCTTGAACGACTCGCAAAAGTTTTTCGGTTGTGACTTTATCACAATCCTCTCCAAAATCTCTGATTTTCTCCCTCTCTACGAGGCCTGCCCCGACGAAACCGGCAAGAAACATATGTTTCTTGACTTCTGCTTTAAAATATGTCTAGGACAATAAACCAATTAAACGTTATCGCGTATAACGTTGGTTCTCTAATATCACATCCTTAACGGATTTCCCTCGAAAAATTCCTCACTAAAAACAAACCCGACGCCGTTTTGCTCTCTGAAACTAAATTAGTCTCAAGGCATCGGCTTTACTTTAATAAGTACACTTTTTTCCGCACAGACAGAGATATTGCCAAAACTGGCACTGCCATTCTGGTAAAATCAACTTTTCAATGCCAAAAGGTCATTATCCACGGTTTGGTTACTTTTGAAGTAACTTGTGTGGTCATTGCACTCCAAAATAACGAAAATATCCTTCTGATATCTTTGTATAACCAATGCTCTGCATCCCAAACTGACATTAAACACGATCTCGATTTGCTTCACGCATTCTGCCAAAATTACACTCAATTTATAATTGGTGGCGATTTCAACGCACGCCATCAACTATGGTTGGATACCTTAAGCACTCCTCAAGGAGTTGCTATCTCCGACTGGCTCTGCTCTAATTCACACAACCATAACTTCGAGATTGTATCTCAACCAACCCCAACATTTCCCCGAACTCCTTCGACGCTTGACTTTTTCATGTGTTCACCACATCTTATTTGTAGGATTCCCTCACTTACTCATTTCTCTTGCACTGCAATTATATCTGATTCTGACCACTTAGCGGTTAAACTAGTACTTCGTCTTCTGACAAATCTAAATATTCTTGCTACTCCCCAGCAGGAATTCATAAACTATAAAAAAATTAATTGGGAAGTATTCCAAAGCTCCTTAACGGATAAGCTGCAGAATAATACGCCCAGCACATCAACAAACCTTAGCAATCAGGAAATTGATTCCGCAATCAATATTATTGAAAGCTCAATTACTGATACAATTGCTGAACAAGCCCAACCACGAAATTTCAAATCGAAATACAAAGATCTCCCCCAACATATTCAAAACCTGTATAAATATAGGCAAAAACTTCGAAAAATTCTGCAAAGAATTTTTCATCGTACTTTAAGTACACACGGAGATGAATACCAGAGTGTTCATTCCCAACTCAAGTGCCTCAATACTCTCATTAACCAAAACACCAAAACATTCATTGACTCCCAATTCAGGAAAAGACTTAACATCATAAAACCTGGACCTGACACCTTCAAGCAAATTAACCAAATTGTAGGAAAGAAATCTCCTATACTTGGTGAACTGCAACACAATGACGTTGTCCTTGCGTCTGACCAAGACAAAACGAATGCTTTTGCAGACTTCTTCGAAAGCAATTTCAAACCCAATCCCCCCGCTCATTTACCCGACTTTCTCGCCAACGTTAATAACGAAATCTTCGAGTTAATATCTCAGAACCCCGACCCTATCACCTCATTTTCTGAAGTAAATTCATCAGTCTACACGACAGTCGATGATATTTTCACAAACTCAATAGACCTTCACGATTCAATCCACTACGGAAACTCCAAAAAATCCTCGGGACCTGACAAGGTTTCCAATTTCGTTCTGAAAAAACTCCCTTCAACCGCAATCGTTATTCTCACAATTATTCTGATTTCTGAATAATTGTATCAACAACAGCTATTTTCCAAGTAAATGGAAAATAGCTGAGATATTCCCAATACCAAAGAAACCAGGGGCAAATTGTATAAGCAATTATCGACCAATCTCCCTCCTCTCTAACCTCAGCAAACTTCTCGAAATGCTGATTCTTTTCAAACTTCGCTCACTTTGCTCTTCAATGGGAATAGTGCAGCATAACCAATTTGGGTTCAAAGCATCCCACTCCACCTTCGACCCGTTGTTGAAGCTTCACGCTGATACAACGCTGGCTCTTAACACAAAAGAGACCACCATAGCTTGTTTGCTTGACATCCAAAAAGCATTCGACTCTGTTTGGATAGATGGACTGGTTTTCAAGTTGAAGTCTCTTCACTTGCCTAGACATCTTATCCTCATCATCCATAGTTTCCTCACTAACCGTAAATTTTACGTGCGTGTGGGAGGTACTAAATCGACTCTTAAAAACATATTAGCCGGAGTCGCCCAAGGATCTCGCCTTGGACCCGACTTATTTAACCTCTTCACTTCCGACCAACCAACTAACCTGTCAATGACAAAAACTCTGCTATTCGCTGATGATTCCATCACATATAGCTCATCCATTAGCCCAGACATAGCCCTCCGTAGAGTAAAGGCACACATCCTTAGACTCTGGGAATATTATCTCCAATGGGGAATAAAAATCAATCCCTCCAAAACGGAACTTATCTGTTTTAGACGACCTTCGCTTAATGGCCTAGCCACAAAATGCAAAAACCTCTCCCTGACTCTTCCTGATAACACAGTTATCACTCCCAAGAAAAGTGTTAAATACCTTGGAGTTCACTTCTTCGAAAGGTTCAAGTTTAACCAACACATCAAATTCAAACTTCGTAAGGCAAATTATGCCTTATCTCTCCTACGTCCTCTTATGAAAGTGAGGGGTGGTCTCCAAACCAGGACGAAGCTTCTGCTTTACAAGCAACTCATTCGCCCAATATTAACATATTGTTTCCCTATATGGTACACGATAAGCCCCACCTATATGAAAAAATTGCAATTATTCGAGCGAAAAGCTCTCCGCCATTGCACCTCCCTCCACCGAAAACCCAACTTCTACCGCTATTATAGCAATGAAAGGCTCTACGAAGCTTCACGAACTGTCCCGATCGACAAATATATATACAACCTCAGCACTAAGATGTTGAGGAAAACACCAACCCACCCCAGCCCTCTTATTAATTTAATTACAGGTAACCCAGCCACAGACGACCGATATCTCCAGGTGCTCTCCATGATGGACCCAGCATTTGGAATAGCTGGAGGCGACAGCTTCGGGAACTTCTATGATGTTGCAGGAACGCAGCACAACAGAGGTTGAAGCTACCAACATGACTACCAATCCATGACCAAAACCAACCAACCACTTCATCACCACACCAGCCAACGACCGACCGCCAGCACCTCTCAAGCTACTAGAGATTCAACCTTACCGGTGTTGCAAGAACGCAGCACAATAAAGGTTGAAGCCACCAAACGACAACTCAAAGCTACAACCAACAAGGACCGAAAGCAACCCACCCTTACATCACCACACCAGCCAGCGACTGTCAGCATTAACTAAGCAGATGCGCATACACAACAGAGGTCGAAACCGAACCTACACTCAACAAGGACCTACATCTCATCACCCCACCACCATCATACCAGCCAACGACCGTCAGCAATGCTCAAGCCGACGTGAAATCATTATTTAAAAAAAAAAAACTAATGTTAGACTTAAGAAACTTTTGTAATACAAATGTAAAAATGAAAAATAACCTACTTAACGAAGCAGAGCCCCTTCTGTGCTCGCAGATTAAAAAATATTAGACTTAAGAAATTAATTAATTATTGTAAATAGTAGATAAATAATAACCAATGTAAAAACTTTTGAGCATTAATAAAAATGTAAATAAATAATTGTAAAAATCATTGCAGTCTGTTTTAATAAAGCAAATAGTTATCATACAACTCTAAGTTGGAGAAACTAGCCTTCTTATTTTAAACGAATTGCTTATCAAGTCGTTGTTGCGCTGTAGACAGGCTGAACATTATTTTGGTCGCCTGGTTCTTCCCCTCACTTCAACCATCACAAAGTTGGTCTGACATAAACATAGACAAGCTGATCGTCATAGGACGGTCGCTTGGCTTGGCATTAGGGAATCTTCATCCACCTTGGACACTGTCGTTGGTACTCAGAATCCAAAACAACAACAACAACAACATCAAGCATAACACCTCCCGCTTCATAAATAAATAATTGAAAGCAATATAATATTTTTTGTTTTATTTAATTTATTGAAAAACTTTTAGTTTTAACAAACACAACGATTATAAAATTATTTAACGACGCGTTTCGGAATCAAATTCCATCATCGGGCTTTTACAACTGAATATGCTTGTACTTTGAGAATTGAAGTATTTTTATAATAATAATAATTGAAAGCAATATACATATATTTGAATTCAAATTTCATCTAAATAACTTTGGCTAGCAGGCAGAAAAATTCTGAAGCATTTGGATTACTTTTATTAATATTTCGTGCTCTTATTTTCCCAAATAAGTTTTCTAATGGATCTTGATTAAATTTGTTTACATCAATGTAATATAAGTCCATATGATCCTAACATAATGATTCTTGTATTCTTAAAAGACTTTCAATAGTTAAGGCCAAACCTTTAAAACAAAACGTTCTGTTTCTTGGTTCAATGTTGAGAATATTATGTATCTTCATTTCTTGTATAAAGATTACATTTTGATATTTTTTGTGTGATTGCCGGTTTTTGATTTAGAAGATCAAAGAGTCGATTTATATTTTTATAAATTCAGCTGTTGGTTTTGCAAATTTTGCTATACGTTCTGGAAATTTATTTAATTTTATTAAAGCTTTGATTCCACAAGCTGCACATCTGCTTAGAACCTGGACAGCTAACTTTACATTCATTTTTTGGAACTCTGTCGGGTCAATGTGTGCTGATGTGAGCTTCGGACATATTTTAGTTGTATTAGATCTCTCTGCAATATAAAGATATTCAATAATTATTTTCCAACTGACAATTCCATCAGAAGTGAATAGATTATATTTAAGAAGATTGTTCCGAAAACTTTTAATTAGATGAGGAATATCGTACATTCCATAAATGGGTTTTTGTTTGTAAATAAAGCTAGAACTTTTTTCGTCCAGGTTAAATTTAGGCCGGTATTCACCGAAGGCTCATAAACGGCTCTTAAGTTTATGAGGCTCATAACTCAAATATTATTTGTGCTATTCACCAACCACTCATAAGTGTTTTTCGAAGTTGGAAAATGAGAGCCACTCTCTCTTATTCAGACACACCCAAACTGTGAAATCAAACTGTTTTCGAACATGAATGACAGTTGACGCCAAAAAAAAAATAAACAAAAAAACAATCTATTGTGCTTTGCTAAAAAGTGAAATGTATCTAAATTTTTTAATTTGTTTTTTTTTTTTTATAATAATTTATTTTAACTTAGTGAAAACTTTATTCAATTAAAAGTGGCATCAATTAGTTTATTGAATCTAAAAGTTGAATTTGTTCAGGTTTTGGCGATTAACATTTCGGCCGCAAAAGGATTGCCAGGATGTGATGAGAACTAACCTTGGACCAGAAGGAACCATGAACATTTTGATTTCTGGCCCTGTTAACATTAAAATCAACACATTCATGATCATCGATTATTGCACGTGCCAGTACAGCTCAAGGTGATGGCACAACTTCTACTATGCTTCTCATTGCTGAGCTTCTTACACAGACTGATGTATTTTTAACTGAGGGTCTGCATTCTCACATCTTGACCGAAGGAGGCAAAAATCGAAAAAGCTAAATCAAGGCTCTAAAAAACCTCTTGAGTCTATGAACATTCTCATTGAGGTCAAAAAGTAGAAGTAGCAAGAACAAATCTGAAGACTAAAGGTTATACACCTGAATTCCAAACAAAGGACGCAATGGTCTCAAGCGAACAACGAGATTGAATAGGTAAGTATTGTTAACGAAGGAACTCCAACTGGTTTATTATGTCGTTTAATACCTTTTCCAGATAAAAGTGCTAATCGTGGAAAGAAATCAAAGAATCGGGGAGCGAATTTTAGACTTAGTAAAAGACGGCGGTGGGAGATTGCTGGCAGTGGTGGATCTGGGAGAAGAGAAAGAGTGAGTTTTTTTTTTCTTCAGATCTATTTACTTTCAGTGCCGTAGTTATATTATAAAGAAAGCTTATTTATCTTTAAAAAAAACATTCCAATTTCACTTATGTAAAATAAATAGATTTTTTTAAATATTTCAGCTATGATGAAATGGAAAAAATAACAATGCCTAAGCAAAAAAAAGCCACGACATTCTGTGATTCTGAATCAAAAAACAAAAAACGCTCACGACACAACTCCAATAACATGCTCACTCTTATTCACCGACAATTCAAATACTCAAAAGAAACCCGAAGGGAAGCCTACTTCTTCATCACCAACACCATCTTCCTCTTCAACATCTTGCTCCTCATCGCCCGGCACATCGAAACAAGTTCCACACAATGATGCTGCCTTCTTTTCAACGTCTCGACCTCCATCAGAATTGACAAGTCAGAAATCTGTGTCGAAACTCTACCAATCTTTGTTGGAGTCGCCCTATATTGCTGACGGTACGTCAGATGGTACCTACTAGTTTATATATTTTGTCTTCTTTATTTTTCTAATTTAAATTTTTTGCCCACCCAACCAGGTTTTGGACAGCTTACTTAAAGTGAAATGCTCCAGCAACCAATTCAGCTCTCTTCACAGGAATATTTAGAGGATCAGAAACGAAAAGGGGGCTTACTACTTTAAGTTTACGATTTAAGGCTTAAATTGAAGCCAATTTTATTTTAATTTCGTTTAACTGAAAACATCACGGTATTTTTGACAATATTTCCTTCAGCGCTCGAGGTCAAAAACTTAGACTACTTAGACCTTCGCCATAATCAACTAAGCAAAAAATCATAACTACCAGATTTAATGCCTTTGCCCAACAAAGTTCTCGCACTATAATAAGTGAATTAGCAACGAACATTGGTGAGGAAAATAAGCTTAAGGTAAACTTCATAATTTTACAATCTATACTTTTTAGGGTCAATATATGGCAAGGTGAATTCCCAGACAATAACACCAAAGAAGATGGATACCAATGAACTTGTCCGGTTAATAGCTTTAAGCAAAATATTTTTGATATGTACAACATAGTAGGAAATGTGTGGGAATGGACGTCAGAACTTTGGGATCAAAATGACAAAAGCCAACCCCCAAATCGTGTTAAGAAAGGAGGATCGTATCTTTGGCATGAATCCTACTGCTATAGGTATCGATGTGCAGCCCGATCTCAAAACACCGAAGACAGCTCAGCGGGAAGTTTAGGTTTTAGATGTGCCAAGAATCTTTGAAATTCATTTGAAAAATTGACAATATCAAGTGGGGACATCACTGTTTTTTTTGTTTTAAACACTGAAAACATCACTTTTTTATACAAGTATGTATTTCGACAACTGAAAGCAAACATCTGACATGAAAGCCACAAAATTAAAAAATAAAATATTCCATTCCTGTTATTGGGCAGAAATAAAATGGACCTATTATTTTTTGACAATCCGAGCAGAAAAAAATAAAAGGCGCTTTATCAGAACAAGATATACTCTTAGAGGATTTGTCACTTGCTCGGAAGAGACGGTACCCCTAGAAAAAACTTAAGATGAATCAAGTTCCGAACCTAGACATTCGACGTGATAGACCTACGAACTGACGGTTACACCAACGGTTACTGTCAAGTAAGTCAATGCAATAGCATCAAATAGCTAATCGACACGATATTTCGTATTTAAGTTCCGGACTGGAACATTTATAAGAATTTTGTGCAAAATATTATTCTCGCCTGCTCACCACTTTATTAGGGATATCAATACATAATTTGTTTCATTAGTGGTTTCGTCGACAGTTTTCTTGGATTTGAAAAGTAGCTAATTAACAGTGCTGCGGTACGATCGAGTACTAGCAAGCGAGTGTGATACATATGTACATTAATAATTGTAAACTACTCGATTCTTAGCTGTCTTCGAAAAGAGCAACCGAGTTAAATTAACAAAATTTTCATAACTCACATTACTCTAAAAATCTAAAGTATTACACGTATTTGATACAAAAAAAGAGATAAGAACGTGATTGCAAAACGAGAGAAAATATTGCTAAATACCGATTTAAAATAATTTTCAGAGGGAAAATTGTTATTAAGAAATGTACAACTTAAGAACGCATATTATTGCTAAAATCGCTTAATTCTTTAACTGCGACTAACATTCAAATAAGAGCGAACCGGATGCATAACTAACACTAGAATGAAGTAGATTTTGTTTCTTTTATTTTTCTCAAAAGCTGAAAGACTTTTTAGCATATGGTTTTCAAAATCAATCAAAATAAAATAAAAACAATTCTTGTAGTTTATTTTATGTCATTTTTATTTTATATTGAACCCCTTTAAAAAGTGAATCTTATATACATGTGTACATACATAGTTCTTTAAATAGTAAATAAATGATAAATGATACATAAATCTCTTACCAGACAAAGTTCATTGTCATTACAGTACGTTTTTATCTTTGGAGCATTCAATTTGAGCGACAACTGTTTCAGGCAGAACACTCATGGCCATTTGACACCCAGTTCTTGGAACGCCCTGGTGGCAGAAAACTAGTTTCCTTCTGCTGCTAAGGCGAATGGAATGCTCTTCTCTTTGCGATCTATGATTTCAATGCAGGCACAATCCCAATCCGTTCGGATGATAACTTGAGTTGTTTCTGTATCACTGGTTATCACCTTTTTTTAACTGAAATAAATGAACACAAAGCTTTCCGGATAGCTATAAGAATACAAATCGGAACGTACCCATTGTCAACTGGTTCTTTGAGCACCAGGTTCAGTTCATAATCATAATCTCAATAGAATCATCTTCTCCAGAGCCTGGCACACGCAGTCATGACTTCTTCAAAAACCCCTCTTTAATATATGTTATATTATTGCTTGCACGTTGATAAGATTGCTGGTGCAGTTCATACAGCAGATCAGCTGGAGAGTTCTCCAAGTCCGAGAGATACTGGGGCGTTGGAGTCCTTAACAACACTCGATTGCACATTCATACTTGATTTTCCTTTGCAAGTTTGTTTTCCTTCGGAAAAACTTCTCTGACACACAGGCAACGAATCTTCCACTTCTTTGACTAGAATGACATCTTTAACTAGAATGACATCCCAAAAATGTCACAAAGTTGCTTATAAAGGCCAAGTATTGATAGCAGGCTCATCGCTGTTGTTATCATAGACATAAGCCGACGAAGTTTTAACCTGGATAAATTAAAATAATTAACATAAACTCCAAAATATAAAACAAACCTTAATTGCAATTGATTTTTTTTGTGCCCAACTTTTTCCTACAGATAGCTAGAGATTAATAATTTATGAAGATGAACCGCGAAGATATTAATTTAAGAATGGTAATCACGACACTTTCTACGTCAGCAGTGAACTAACTACATTATTATAATTTAATTCGAAGAACAAAACTCAATCGATAAAATTAAATTGAAACTATTTTCACAAAAAAAAAAAAACGAAAAAAAAGTAACAAAATTGAGACAGATCAGTAGATAGTTTGAGAGAGATGACATTTAGCTTCGAATGTTTTCGAACATATTTTCGATGAGAGCGCTCATAACTTATGAGTGGTCGGGACCACTCATAATTCTTGTGAGCGCTCATAAGTATTCACTATTAATGGTTGATGAATAGGCTTATGAGCCTCATAAGTTATGAGCGTTCGGTGAATACCGCCCTTAGTAAATAAACTTCGATTGATTCGTCCTTGGTCACAACAAATAGCTCTTACATTAAGTTTTAGTTCTGCGCATATATCAAGACAGTTATAAACCTCAACTTCAATCTTCAAACTGTTGTGTAGGTATGTTACTTGGACAAATGACATGATATAAGACTTGCTTGAAGTTTTCACATATACTGCGAATCATAAAAACACACGCTGATTTAGCGCAAATGTTGGACCTTTGATTTCTTTCATAATCAACGAAACCTTCAATTACATCTTTGTATTTATTGTAGGTTAGATTCGACTGAAGGCTCATTTCGTCAAAAAAGAGAACAACTTCCTTTTCTTTTGCTTATAGTTTTGAGGTAACTTCCTCTATTCCCTCTAAAACATTTTTATTTATCGCTGAGTGAAGTACTTCATTTGACATTTGTTTCTGTATTTTTTCTTATAAGTTTTTGTCATCAATTTATGTGTGTGTATTGTGTATACCTAGTATATGCACAGAAGGAACGAAATATTCAACCATGAGATACAAAATTCAACACATTTCTGACTTCAGGAAAGCATATTTTCAAGGCCACGGACTGATAACGTTACATTTTTACTTGTTTTTGCAAAGTCAACTCTTTATATGCCTATGATTGGGACCTGTATGACTTATACTTCGTACAAACAAAGTGTTTTGATATCTTTTATAGTTTCCGAAATACGGCCTTTCGAAGTGGCTGATAACGTTACTTAATTTCGGAAGTGAAATGTAACGTTATCAGCCACTTTGAAAGTCCGTATTTCGAAAACTATAAAAGATATCAAAAAATGTTGTGTGAACAGAAAGTGTGAGACATACGGAGCCCTATCATACACATAAGAAAAATGTCAAGCTTTGAATCTGTTTTTCGAGTTGTGAGCGAAAACCTTGTAGAAATGGCAATTTATCAAACCGTGTCCTTGACCATATTCTTAATATAACTATTAATTTTGTTTCAATTTTTTGTAAATTATCTTAGGTTGTAAGGTTTTTTTCTTTTCTTGTCTCAAACTACCTAAAAAAGATCTTCGCGCGAATTACCCTATTAAAACAATTCAAAATTACAAATTTTATGTAACACACAAATACAAAATAAAATCAATATTATCCAATTTAATGTAGGTTATTTAGGACCTTATAACATTTTCTTAAAGATAATACATAATACCTACCTACCTAGGTCCACGTAGTAATATAGGTACATACCTGTTCTATATATATCAAATCAAATTAAAATATTTGTCCTTTCATAATTTCATTAGTATTTTCAAATTATTTTGTATTTATGTGTGTGTATTGTGTATTTTCCTTTTACTAAACAACAAGTTCAAAATGTTGAAATGGATTAATATTAAAATTTCTTAACATCAGAAACTAGAAAATGATTATATAAATAAAATTAAAAATGATAGGCTACCTAATCAAAAACTGCTCAAAACTAAAAACTACACGCTCATTCATAAGAAACCACCAACAACCGAAAAAAGAATACCTACATTTTTTCTATCACCCACATAAAGAATATATCCTCCATTCCATATACATATAGATCAATGCAGAAAAAGAGTTCATAATCAGTGCTGTCGTTTTGGAAAAGACAAAAGCAGTACATTCCAAATGTTTTGCATAATTTTGGGGCAAAAGCAGTACGCATATAATTTTTTCAAATACATATGTATTATTAGAGTGTAAATCTCTAATAATACATACATAGATGTTTCAACTATTTTCAAACATTAATATAAAGAACCGAGACCTTTCTCTCAGTTCAATTTGCACACTTACAGTCAAATTATTCACTCAATTAATCCGGTTTTAAAGTTACAAGTTGGTTAAATGTGAGTTAAGTCTCAAAATTTTCACCGAAGCACACAATATTCACTCGTTAAACCCGGTAATAAACCCTATTTATTAAACCTTATCGCGTTTAATCCAATTCAATTTTAACTGCCCTCCACAGAGCTGTTAAAGTAGTTCAACCCGGGTCTAAACTAAATTTTCAGTACATTCACTCATTTAGCAAAGCAAAATCACATATGAAGTTTTTACAAATAATTTCAGTTTTGATTTCAAACACAAAAAGAATTGTGTTCAAACGGCAATTGCAAGAGTAACTTGATTTTTTTTTTAAATTTTGAACAGTCAAATTTGAAATACAACAACAAGAAACGAAGAAAAAGAAAATGCATGCTGGCAAATGTCAAATTATTGACACTCCGTGTGTTTAAAATCGGTGTATAGTCAAGTTTAAACAATTTTACATCCGGTTTTAATGTATTTTAAATTCACCGAGTTTAATGCACGTATTGATTGAATATTATGAACAAAAGTTAAAATTGAAACGTTTAAAAAATGGGGATTAATAAGACAGGTTTAAAATTTACTTAAACCTCATTTACACCTGATGTGAATAATATGGCTCTTACAGATTACCGCGGTGAATAACATCGATATCTTCCCGTAAGAATGTACCAAGTGACCTTTAAAAAACATTACAGGCATCGAAAAAAAACCTCTTGTTCAGTTTTGTATTTGTGTATATAATGAAATAAAAAGATTTGGCACAGGATTTTTAACTCAAAATCCCTTTAAAAATCTGTTTATTACAACAAAATTCACAAAGAAATAATTAAGCAACAGGGTTTTAAAAATTTTAGTTTAAAATTTTGAAAATGTTGCTTAATACATTCTTACGGGAAGGTATCGACATGCTTTCGCAGTTTGCACTAGTGTATGTGAAAAACTCACCTATACGCAAAAGTTTGCCGTTCATCGTTCATGTTTCTGAAATTCAAATTATGGAACGTGGAAGTGTTATGTTCATGGAAAATATGAATAGTGATGCCATCTTTACATTCTTTCGATAGATTTTTTTTTGTGAACAGCGAAATTTATAGGGCAATACAAATAGCAATACAAAAAAGAAAATGCAGTACAAAAGAAAAGTGTGCAGTACGGCAGTACGCACCAAGCTAATGCAGTACAAATACTGCTTCTGCAGTACGTTCGACAGCACTTTTATTCATTGTCGCCAGCCTCAGACGACCTTAACAACAAAAATCGTATGTAGCTAGAAAACGTAAAACAAAAACAAACATCATCGCATTATGTCTGTTTGGTAACTTGCTACTTCGTACGAATTCGTACGATGTCGCACAAATTGCTGTCAAATCCCATAGGAATTTTTGAAAGTTTGTGAAATGTAGCCAAAGAAGAAGAAGTAAAGGAACTGGCATATCGTGGAAACAGTGAAGCATTTTTCAAAATAATGTGAGTTACACAAACACAAATGCATTGCCCCAGGGTCGCAGTGCAGTTACACGGCTTAAGGCTGGGGCGCCCAAAGGAAGCCAGATTTAAAAAAAGGAAAAAAACAATTGAGATGCTTCCGTCATTTTGCCGAGCTGTAGAAAAGTGTACAGAGATTTTAAATCATACAATTAGGTAGTGAAAAAGCCTATTGAACTGAATAAAAAAGTGAAATGAAAGTTAATATAGTGAATACTTTGAAAAACTTTATTGATAAGAAATATATAAAAAACGTGTGGTGCTGCACTAAATCATATAAAAACGCCTATAATATGGTGCACAAATTTTTCTTTTCACAGGTAAGTTTTCTCTCATAATCTACTTAATAAAGTGATGTTTTTTATGTTAGCGTACTTTTAAACAGAAATAAACACTTCTTGACGAAGATACAAATCCAACAAGATAAATAGGGGTCTGCTATTACCCCTTTAAAAATATTTTATTATAAGCGTTAAAAAATAACTCTGCACTACGGGCGCTAAACGGATTTGAGCGCATTGCCACCACCAACAAAAAATAGATCGACCCTGTGCGAGAATTTCTCATTTGACAGATGAGTCTCAACGAAATCACTGGATTAAAGTATATTTTTGTTTTCAACAAATTTGTTATTTTTATAGCAAATTGCGATAAAATCTTAATTTTTAATAATTTATAATAAAGCATTCGCACATTAAATTAACCAAATCGCAAATAGGTTTAACCTAAACGCAAATAAGTTTCACCCAAGCGCAAATAGATTAAACCCAAACGCAAATAGAATTAACCCAATCGCAATTCGAATTAAACAAAACGCAAATAGAGTTAAACTATTAACAAATCATTTTAACCAAAACGCAAATTGAATTAACCCGGGCTCAACTTGTTGTTCCAGCTGTGTGGTGAAGAAATGGAAGGCTTATAACAGTAGGAAAAGTTCACCATAAGATTTTGACAAAACCCCAATTGTAAATTCAACTAGATTTGCGGATTTTTCCAAGAACTTACCGAAAAATAAAAGGCCAATCCCTTAATAATGGCTTTTTAACAATTATGGATGGTACCAAAATTCATTTGACCCAAAAAGTACACCTGAAACAATAAATCAAGCTAAGGTTAATTCAATTTGCGTTTTGGTTAAAATGATTTGTTAATAGTTTAACTCTATTTGCGTTTTGTTTAATTCGAATTGCGATTGGGTTAATTCTAAATCTATTTGCGCTTGAGTGAAACTTATTTGCGTTTAGGTTAAACCTATTTGCGATTAGGTTAATTTAATGTGCGAATACTATAATTTATTTACCTAAATAACATCACTTCACGTTACTTTATATGAAATTATCAGACAAAATTAACTTGTAAAATAAAATGTTTGTATAGTCCTTAGTATAGGCGTTTTTAGAGGATTTAACGTGGCCACCACACACTGTTTTATATTTTTTAAATAAATTATTGATAGTATTCACTATTCTAACTTTAATTTCACTTTTTTCTTTAGTTTAAATAAACTTTTTCACTTGTTTAAAAAATTGAAATTTCAAAACACTTCCTTTCAGCTCGGCAAAATGACAGATGAATCTCAATTTTTTTTTTTTTTTCAATTCCTTCTGCTTCACTCACGTACACTGTATATGTGATAGACACCACTTCCTTTACTTCTTCTTCTATGAATTACCCCTATTACACGCCCCGAAACACTGTGTCGATGCATAGTGTCGGTAAAGTTTTTTGGTCGTGTAAAAAGGAGATATACCGACACAGTATTTCGAGTAGTATTGCACCGGTATAGTACGCCGATGCTGACGGCATGGTATGTAAAAAGGAACGGAATGGTTTACCGATGCGGTTTGTTGTTTTTTTTAGTTTGCCTGTTGTTGGATTACTTTGAAATGAGTTTTTTATTTATTTAAGTGATATTAAAGGATAATGCATTATAGCAGAAACTGATAGATATACTGTGAGCGTCAAAAAAAGTGTACAGCTGTGAACTGCGTTTTTGTAACTCTGTTGAAGAAAATAGATTCGATCTTTTAGGAAAATACTTATCTTATTTTTTAAAGCGGTTAATCTTCAATGAATTGGCATATAAAACTTAACAAAAAATATTATAATAAAAATTCAATAAAAAAATAACAAAAAATACTTCATTTTTATGGCGTCAAAAGAAAGTGTACACTATTCAATTAAAAAGAAAAACTTAAAACCAATACTTCATCTGCTTCCCTTTCGCCCTTAGGACAGCTTCTATACGTCTGGGGATTGACTCTACTAGCTTCCCTGTCAATTCAGCTGGGATTTTTTGCCACTCTTCAAACAAAATTGAATTTTGTGCCTTTTTGCTAAATAATTTCCTCTTTTGGATCTGTTTGTACAAATAATCTCACAAATGCTCAATCAGGTCAAGGCCTGGGGATCGCGGAAGGTCTTCTAGTTGCTTAGAAGTACCATGGAGTAACCATTCCTTGACCAATTTCGATGTATGCTTAAGGTCGTTGTCTTGTTGGAAGACCCATAAATCAGTTAATCCCAGTTTCGTAGGAAATCGGAGAAAATTCCGGTCCGATGGTTACCTCGATAGGGCCGAATATATATTGTAATATTTTCTCAGGTTCGTTAATAAAACTTATTTACTTTATTCAAAACGTCCACTTATTTACTTCGCAAAATAAAACCCTTTACTTTTCTTACTACAAACAAAACGATTTATTATTCACCACTGAACTAATTCACAAACTTTACTTTTCACTTTTATTACAACCAACTTTATTCATTCACGATTAAAAACAAACTGTGTCGCTGCCGTTCAAACATGTGCATTTTATACTTGTTTTCCAAACTCTCGAAATAAGGAGAACGTTCTGGTCTCTGCTTCCAGAGCTTTCCGTAGGGGAAATTTCCCAATAATTTCCCTTCCAAAAGCTTTTATTTGACAGCTGGTAAATCTGCTATAATCCGGCAGATGGCGCTTCCTTCGTTTGAGAGTTGCTATAATTAAAGCTAATAAGGGTATGTTTGCACTGCGACCGTAAGCTTTATTGTGTCCGTTTGTTTGCATTTCGGAGTCGTTATAGTTCAAACATGGAAAGTTATTACACTGCCCCCCTCTTAAGATTGATCGTCCCGAGCAAATCCATCACTTCCATCACCATTATAATGATGTAAACGGTCGCTGTGAACTACTTTTAGTTTGCCTCTTAATCCTCTCTGAATGCGGTAGACGACATCGTTTATTCGTGTTACGACAGTATAAGGGCCTTCCCAATTTTGTTGAAGCTTCGGTGAGAGTCCCTTCCGACGGTGGGGATTATAAAACCACACAAGGTCTCCCACTTGGAATCCTGTCGTTGTGGCTTTTGCGTCGTATCTTGTTTTCATCCGATCACTCGATAGCTTTATATTTGCCCTCGTCCTTTCGTGAACTAGCTTTTCTTTGAGGTTGTCCACGTAGTCGTCAATTCCTTGTGGCTCACTTGTATAACATCCAAATTTGATTTCGCTTGGTAGTCGTATTGTGGTCCCGAACAGGATTTCTGATGGTGTATGTCCTGTTGAGCTATGTACTGCACTTCGATAGGCCATCAAGAATAATGGAATATGCCGATCCCAGTCTCGTTGGTTGTCGCTTACAACTTTTGAAAGGTGTTCTTTAAGTGTCCGGTTGAATCGTTCAACTATCCCATCAGATTGTGGGTGAAGCGGTGTTGTCCACGTCTTTTTAATGCCAAGGAGTGTACAAACTTCCTGAAAAATTTTGGACTCGAAGTTCCTCCCTTGATCTGAATGGAGTTCCATAGGTACACCAAACCTGCTTACCCAGTTGAAAACAATCTGATCCGCGACTGTTTTGGTTTCCTGATTTGGGATGGCAAATGCCTCAGGCCACTTGCTGAAGTAGTCCATTACTACCAGAATGTATCGGTTTCCATTTCGGTTTCTGGAAAAGGGCCTGCAACGTCTATTGCAATCCTCTCAAAAGGCTTGCCCACATTATACTGCTGCATTCTACTCTGGACTTTTCTGCCTGGTCCCTTGCTTGCAGCACAAGTATCACATTTTCGGCACCATTTTTCAACATCTTCTCTCGCATGTAGCCAGTAGAATCGCTGCCTTACCTTTTCCAGTGTCTTATTCAGCCCCAAATGTCCTCCGGAAGCTTCCTCATGCATCTCTTGAAGAACATCATTAACCTTGGAACGAGGTACGACTAGCTGCATTACATAAGATTTGCCATCTGTGGATTCCCACTTTCGTCTTAGTACTCCTTCTTGTACATGAAGTGAGTCCCATTGTGCCCAATACGCTTTAAGAGTTGGAATTCTATCGGAGATGTCACCCCATTCTGGTTTCTCTTGGTGTTCTTTCCACGCAAGAATGGGCTCAATATCCGAGTCTTCTTGTTGGGCAGTCCTCAGTTCTTCGTTACTCCAACCGTAAATGGGATCAGCTCTTAATCGCTGGAAAGCAGCAACTTCCTTCTGTTCCTGACGTGTGCAGTGCTTGCAGTCCGGTTTGCATGGTCTCCGAGATAAGGCATCTGCATTTGAGTGCAACCTTCCTCTTCGATGTTGGATCTGGTAGTCGTATGTCTGCAATCTCTCGATCCACCTCGCCACTTGACCTTCTGGATTTTTGAAGTTCAAAAGCCAATTAAGTGCGCCATGGTCTGTTCGAAGAAGGAACTTCTGTCCATAGATGTTCTCATTGACCTATTATATAATATGTCAATGGATGTACTTATGGAAGTGTTTTGTAGCCGATATTAGAGCTAGAAGTTCTCTTCTGGTCACACAGTAGTTTCTTTCTGGCTTTGAGAGTACCTTGCTGTAGTAGGCGACAACCTTCTCTTCTCCTTCGTGAACGTGTGAGAGTACGGCTCCAATTCCCACGTAACTAGCGTCAGCGTCAATGATGAAAGGTTTCCCTGGTGTCGGATAGGCCAAAACTGGTGTATTGCATAGGCGCTGCTTAAGTTCCCGGAAGCTTTTCTCGCACTCGCTTGACCATTTGAACGGTTCGCCTTTCTCTGTTAACTGGTGCAAACTTTTTGCGATTCCAGCAAAATCCTTCACAAATCGTCGATAGTACGTGGCTAGACCAAGAAAGCTTCGGAGTTGATGTTTATCCTGTGGCATTGGCCAATTCTTTACGGTATAGACTTTTTCAGGATCAGTCTTCACTCCTTGGGAATAGATGATATGTCCCAAGTATTTTACCTCAGACTTGAAAAATTTGCACTTGTCTGGATTCAATTTCAAGTTTGCTTCTCGAAGCCTCTGGAACACGGCTTTAAGGTTTCCACAATGCTCATCAAATGTCTTACCATAAACGATGACATCGTCCAAATAGACTAGGGAAGATTTCCAAGTAAGTCCTTGTAAAACGCACTCCATCAAACGCTCAAATGTTGCCGGAACGTTGCATAGTCCGAAAGGTATCACTTTAAATTGCCACAGACCATTTCCTGTGGAGAAACCCGTCTTTTCTCGATCTTCTGGATGGATTTCTACCTGCCAGTAGCCACTCTTTAAGTCCAATGTTGAGAACAATTCAGCTCCTTCCATCGCATCCAGAGTATCGCTGATTCTTGGCAAAGGGTAGCTGTCTTTCTTTGTCACATCGTTCAGCCTCCGACAGTCCACACAAAATCGAGTACTTCCGTCCTTCTTTTTGACAAGAACTACTGGGGATGCCCAAGGACTTTTAGAGTTTTCTATTAGCCCATCTTTCTTCATGCTCGATATCATCTCTTCAACTTCGGCTTGTTTGGGTAATGGGAGACGTCTTGCTGGTTGTCGAATAGGTCTCGCGTCTCCTGTGTCGATTCGATGCTGCACCAGTTGTGTTCGACCATACTGCCCATTAGGTGAAGATAGTATATCAGCGTATTCGTGAAGGAGGCTTCCAGCAACACTAAGCTGATGTTCACTTAATTTTGAAGACTTGAGAATGTTTGACTTCATAGAGTTCACTTTCCTGGGGTCCACATATTCTTGTGTATCAACTTCTGTGATTTTAGTTATTGCAGATACGGATTCACATTTTCCAACAACTTCTCCTTTTTTAAGCTTGACTTCTTACGGTTTGATGTTGAGTATCCGTACGGGCATCATGTTGTTCTTTGGTGCCACAAGGGTCTTCCCAAGGATGATGTTTTGAGAAGACTGCTCAGACTCTGGCTCCACCATTAGGTATCGATGGCTACCCAAATCTCCCTTTATTTTTGTCCAAACGAACACTTCTGAAGAAGGTGGCAGGCAAATATCTTCCTTTATGACAGTTCTCAGAGTTGATGAATTTTCATTGTCATACACCATAGGAATCTCCACATTTCGGTATTTGAGAACTTGCTTTCCGATATCGAGAATTACTCCATGCTCTTTCATAAAGTCGATTCCAACGATGCACTCGTCACATATATCTGCTACCAGAAATAGATGTGAAAACTCCAGTTCTGCCAAACGGATTGTAAGACGAACCTCCCCATACCCTCTGGCTGCCTCTCCCGTTGCTGTTTGTTTTCAGACGGTAAGTGTTGGTGTTATGCAGCCATGTCATCTTCACCAAGTCCTTTCGAGCAATGGAGGCAGTGGCACCGGTGTCGATCGTAGCCACTTGCTTCTTGCCGTTTAGTGTTGCCTCCACAGTCAGACTTTTGTTGTTTCGTTTCGTCTGTGAGACCTGGATGGTGGTTCTGGGGTCATCGATACCAGAAACCAGCTTCTCCCAGTTGAGAAACGGGGCGAGTAGGAGTTTTGACATTGTTGTTGTTAAAATTTCTGCTTCCACAATGTTGACATGCAGATCTTCTAGGTGGCAATCTGCACTGGCGTTGGAGATGTCCGGTTTTGTTGCAATTCCAGCATCGAGCAGGTCCATCGCGTTGGTTCCTTTGGAATGCTGTTCTCTGGCAAGAGCACTCCTCAATTTCTATTTCTCTTACCCGATGGACTCCTTGAGAAGCCTGTTCTGCTGCTTCCATAGTGAGGGCGAATGCTAGTGCTTCAGGAAGCGTGCGTTTGCCAGCAGTTCGAATTGCTCGCTGAAGGTTGATGTCATATACAGCACGAACAAAGGTTTCTGTTGCGAATTGGTTGATGATTTCATCTCCTGCAGCTGGATATGCCAGGTGCGCCAACCGTTCGATGTCTGCTTGGAGTTGTTGCAGAGTTTCTCCTCTTTTCTGGACTCTGGAATTGAGTTGGACGCGGAAGACTTCTTGCATATGGCCATTCTGCTGGTATGGTTTGTAACAGCTCAGCAGCAGGTCCTCTGAGGGCAAGCGTTAGAGCTATGCATTTATCTTCCTCATCTCAGCCATTTGTTGCTGCGGCTGCCTCAAACTGCTTCTTGTAGATTGACCAAGAAGTTTGCCCATCGAAGGTTGGTGGATGCATCTCTTTTTTCTTTGGACAGTCGCCAAAACTTTCTCGAACCTTCATTTTCTTAACTTTATCTAATTCCTTTGTAATGGATTCGATTTTATCTTCGAACTTTGCTTCTATTGTCGATAATTGTTTATCTACAGTCGAAAATTGCTTATCGACAGCTCGTCAAGAGTAATAATTCTGTTGTCAAAAGTATCCAACTTACTTTCGAGCAGATTTGTCTGTTCTTGGAATTTTTGAAGAAGATTCCTTTCTTGTTTTTCTAGAAGATTCTTTTGTTCCTGGCTCTGTTGTTCTAGAAGATTCTTCTGCTCTTGACTTTGTTGTTCAAAACGTTCGAGAAGATTCTTTTGTTCATTGCGTTGTTCTTGGCTTTGTTGTTCGAATCGTTCGAGAAGATTCTTTTGTTCATTACGTTGTTCTTGGCTTTGCTGTTCTAGAAGATTCTTTTGTTCTTGGCTTTGATGTTCTAGAAGATTCTTTTGTTCTTCAAATTTTGCGAGCAGCTGAGACAGCATATTGGTCATGCCCGATGTACTTACTTGTTCTTGCTGTTCTTCCATTTCAATGTCGAATATAAACGTGTCCGGGTTTTTTCCACACCTTCTTTAATCTGGTAAATCTGCTATAATCCGGCAGATGGCGCTTCCTTCGTTTGAGAGTTGCTATAATTATAGCTAATAAGGGTATGTTTGCACTGCGACCGTAAGCTTTATTGTGTCCGTTTGTTTGCATTTCGGAGTCGTTATAGTTCAAACATGGAAAGTTATTACAATATAATTAAAATGTAAGTAATAAAGAAATAAACTTTATTTACGTTGACTTGTGAACTTTTTGTTTTGTTTTGTGGCTATGTTTTGGGAAGATCTGGCTAATCAGCTAAATTTATTGGTACCAAAACAAAGGGATGTTGGTATATGGAAAAAAGTACTTTCGTGATCTTTTGTTTTGTGTATTGATCCATTTCTATTGTGATTAATATTCACACTTCATATATTTTTTTTATTTCGTGCCCTTAGCTCGTTGGATTCGACGTCCAAAAATAAAGCCACACTATCCATTTCTTGCTATTATTGCTTGTTTTAAGTTAAATAAATAAATAATTTGTGTTTCAAAAGTGTTTTTTTTTTTCAATTTATTCTTTTTTCTGACACTTCAAACGGAAACAAAACACATATGTTTGGAAATAGGGAGGGGACTTTATTCGATAGTTTGATTTAAAAATCGGTGCATCTAATTACATTTCTTAAAATCGCTAGCGCATTATAGTTGACTCTCTCGCCGATTTTTCATGGTTTAAAACGCTTATGGTGTTTATTTAATAAAATATTATCGAAAAAATATCGCATTTCCGATATATCTGTTAATTTGCACATCTCTGTCGAAATTTATATCCATCGCAATGCGTCGTCGCATTTCTGTAAAATTTCTTCCGCTGAAAGCTACTTCGAACCGAAATTGAATTTCCGACGAAGGATGCGTTGCGGAGAAAGTTCCGCTCCGACGGTTACCTCGATAGGGCAGATTTCTTTAAAAAGAAAACACTTTCCGCAACAGGAACTTGTCGGAGGACTTCGGAAAAAATTGTGTTTGTATCCATCAAAAATAAAACCATTAGAAGTACTACATCGCATACAAATGGCATGCGTTGGATTTCGTCGGAGAGAATTTCCGATCAGCTGATCGGAGAACTACGTCGAAGGAAAATGTCTCCGATTCGTAGAAAATCGGAGAAAATTCCGCTCCGACGGTTACCTCGATAGGGCCGAATATTTGAAATCGATCGTACCGTTTTGAAGAAAATCAAAAATAAAAAAAATGGTTCTTTGGGAGGTACCATTAATAACCATTTTTGAAAAATGATTTTCTACCAAAAGAAAACCCTTACTAAAATAAATTTACTGAATTTTTTTTAAGAAAAGTTGTCGAGCCGTTTTTGAGAAAAATACGATTATGTAAAATTGCAAAAAAAATTGTATGGCAGGTACCGTTATTTTTGCTTCTAAAAAAAAAATGAAAAAAACGTGTGGGCATAAACACCAAAAACCATTTTGTACCAAGTTTGAAGAAAATCGATCGAGCTGTTTAGGCTGTAGACGAACAGACAGACAGACAGAATTGTGCCATCCACTTTTTTGGTCTTCTCTATCATCGTAATATCATGTTTGATTGTTATCTCAAATTTTTTTTATGCACGAATCTAAAGCTACGAGCAGACGATTTGCAAAAGTCGCAAATATTTGCGAGTATGACGTCATTTTTACGTCACAATTTGCGATCCTTGGTCGCAAATCGTCGGAACACATCTTTGGGACAGCCTGCAAATGCTCGCAAATCATTTGCGGATGATTTGCGAGGCCCCAATCGCAAATACATTTGCGACTTTTTCGCAAATCGTGTGAGCACTCACGAAAACCATTTGTGACAATTTGCGAGTATTTGCGACTGTCACAACCATTTGCGAACACACGAAAATGGATCACTGCAAATGCGGACATTTGCGATGAATTTTGTTGTTGTACTTGAAGTAATTGGCCGTGGTTTTTAGTATGTATGTACCTTCTTATTTTGATTATTTTTTTAATATATTTAAATTTGTTTTTCTTTTGTTTTTTTTTTATGGAAACTAGTCTTACGTAGTTTAAAAAAAATTAAATTGACCTACAGCCCATAAAACAACGCAAAAATAAACATATAATTTACATACTACACATGTATGTATGAATGTATGTATGTATGTGCATGCATACACTTGCATTTTAAATATTTTGAGACTATTCGAACAAAAATCGACAAATAAACAAATTTTTCAAAAGAGAAATATCATGCTCGCAAATCTGCAAATGAGTAAAAATATGATTTCTAAAAATACTGGCGCAAATCGTGTGAACACCCCGCAAATATGCAGCAAAACTTGCGATCTTATTTGCGAGCATGTCATTTGCGAGCAGCTTGATCGCAAATGTATTTGAGAACTTTGGGACAACATTCGCAAATCGTCTGAACACGTGTATTTGCAGGTTTGCGAGCACTGTCAAACCTAAACCGTTTGCGGTATATTTGCGATTTTTTTCGTGACGTCAGTGCTCGCAAAGATTTGCGACTATCGCAAATCGTCTGCTCGTAGCTTAAGTAAAAATAAAAAAAACTCAAAGAAATCAGTTTTATTTACAAATGATTGGCCTATCTCTACAGGATTTTAATTTCTATTTTGTTTCCTCTGTGTGCAATAGTGGCCTATCCGCCTTTAAAATCAGTTATAACGGTATTTTAAAGGATCAAGAATACAAAATCAAAAACCTTTTATATTTTGATCATATTGCAAAAAGAAAATCAAGCCTATGTTTCTCTATTTTAAAACAACAAGTGTTTGAAAATAACCTGTTTCTTATTTATGCTCTACTGAAAATAATGAAAAATGCAGTTAGGCCACTATTGCGCTCATGGCTTCATATATGATTCTGTAGAAATAAATCCTTAACAAAGTCGTTATTCCTACTTTGTAACGAAGTAGTTGGATTATTCCTAAGACTCTATATATGTTTCTGTCTTTGGTCAATTGTTGTAAATTAATTAAAAATGAAATGCACGACTGTATCGCACGTACTTGCTCTTATGTTCAAGTTGTGTGGGACTGAAGAACTTCAAAAAATACTCAAGTAATTATAGAATAGTATAAAAAGCATTAAAATCGTTCTTTTAATTGTATAAACAGTCTGATAAATAACTTAGAGCTAAAAAAAAAACAAGTATATCATTTGATTACTTGAACAGATATGAATATATGTCAAAAAAAAAATTTAAATCGTTGGAGCCGTTTTCTTAAAAATCAATTTTTTATATATAAAATTTTTGTAACATTTTTCAAAAAAAAAAATTTTTATAAGTATAAAATTTTTGTAACATTTTTCAAAAAAAAATTTGGTATGCCAATTTTGAGTATATATTAATATACATTTAAAACAGAAATTTCAAAACAATTCATCAATTTGAACCTTTTTTTTTAAATCCAAAATTTATTTTTTTAAAAATTTTGGTATGCAGTTTTATTTATGGGCTCTATTATGACTTGCGATTCGCCGAGTCGAACGTTCGACTCAACTCGAATGTTCGCCATTTCAAAAATAAAATCTGCGATTTTATTCAAAGTCGCTAAAAATTACATTTCGACATCGACGATATAGGCAAACGATTGCTTAAGGTATTGAATGACATTCCAATTTTCCAAATTTTAGCCATTTAAGGCGAACTTAATCTAGGCGAGTCGCAAACTGTAATGCCACAAAGTCACATTCGAACGTTCGACTCGGCGTATTGCGAGTCATAATAGGTGCCATTATTCGAACAAAGCTTTTGTGCAAAAAATTTTATTGAAATTGGATGAGCGGTTGATGGGAAAACCAAAAATAAAAAAACCGTTATATGGCAGGTACCGTTAATAAATGTTTTTGGTGATTTTTTTTCTTACTTGAAGGTATATCATATTTACAATAATGCACTGATCTTTTTTTTCATGAAAATCGTTGGAGCCGTTTTTGAGATAAATAAGAAAAAAAACTTGCAAAAAAACCATAATTTCAAAATGTGAAGAAAATCGCTTCAGTGGTTTAGGCTGTAGGTTGAGGTGCGGACAGACAGACAGACAGAATTGTGCCACCCACTTTTTTGTGTTCTCTATCATCGTAATATCATGTTTGATTGTTATCTCGACATTTTTTTTTTTGCACGAATCCAAAACTTGCCCTATAGTACCTACATATATCGCAAGTAAAAAAAAGATCCTTTTCATTTAGGGTTTTTTTTAATTTATTTTGAGCCGGCAGCAAATTTTGTGTTGCAACTAAGTCAAAATGCAAATGTTAAAAAATTGCCAACCTGTCCGGTTGTGGCTGCAGCTACGTTGTGCTATGTTCGTATCATTGAAATTGTGTGTATTCGACATTTCGGCAGCTGTTCCAGCTACAACTCCAGGTGCACCTTCTCCTCCATTGCGGTCAGCTAGTATAGCGGTTGTTAATCGGGCTCCCTTACCTTACTTGAGGCCTTTTATTTGTACGTGTTTGTCAAACTGGCATTCATGCTTTCCCATCATGCGCTTTTTTTATCTTAAAAGTTTATACTCATAGTAATTGCTAATGTAAGATAGGGGTACCTATTCATGTCGCAATGTAGTGTTCTCCGCTAACACGAAGATTCGTTTGTAGTATTATCCTTCAGTTTTTATAAACACAAATGTTAATGTACATTTTGAAAATAAGAATATGGTATATAATATGTACCTGCTTTTGTACTTTTTTTTAAATTTATGTTATTGATATTATGCGTATATGCAATAGCGTAAAGTCGTCGTAAACGTTGTAAAGTAAAACTTCGTAATTCTGTCACGATTTGTATTGAAAATTTGACAGATTTACGAAGTTTAAAACTTTCCCACGTTTACGACGCTGTTGCATGAATACCCTGTATGTTTTTATAATAATAAACTAGGTTAGGGAAAGTGTGGGATTATATAACCAAAAAAACTGACAAGAACGGTACCCCAAATTATTACTCCTGATTTGTAAAACAAACAAAAAAATTTAAAACTTTTCTTAATTAAAACAAACAAATATTTTTACATTGTTTTAATTTATTTCATTTTAAGTAAATCTTTAGTTATTTTACTCAAATCTTTGGTTACTTTAACAAAATTTTACTCGATCAGTATAAATGTCGTTGTTGGATTTTTTTTTTTTTTTAAGAACACAAATTACAACCAAAAACAATTCTTCTATCGAAATGCATATACAGTTTCTCACAAAAAAATCTATATTCTAGGCCTAAGATTTTATTAATAAAACAAAAATATGTATGTAAATGCTTCCTGAGCCAGGTTCTAAAAACGTAAGTCTTTCCGTTTTAGCCAGAACATAATTTTTAAGTAAGCTTTAGGAATAACTAATTTTATATCTAACTCTGTTTCCACTTTTTTCTTTTCAGTAAATTGAAATTGCCATAGGTAGTGTGACTATCAGTTAAGAATGGAATGTAAAACGCACGAAGAAGTCGGTGCGATTTTTCTTGAATTAAAAATGGTAAACTTTTCAGCACTGTCCATTCTCGAAGTCTTGCTGCGTAGTTCGGTTCGAGCTCGGTGTATTTGCCTTCGTCCAAATCGATCAGAAAGTGACATTTGTTGTAGTCGAAGTACATGTGATCATTTTCCTGATTCAAATCATTGAAGTAGGGATGTGCAATGGTGGTGGCATTTGCACCTCTTTCATAGTATGCGGGAAGAATTCCTTTAAATTCCGATTGTAGAAATCGAATACGGAAATTTGTGGATGGAAGGAAGAAACTTCCCGGAAACCTATACCAATCCTTGCCCACACACACATTGTAAACTTTATTGGCACTATAGTCCTGAGCAGTTTTAACCTGGTTCAATTCAATTAGCAGATCCATTGGGGCGTGATAATTACGATAGAGTGAAAAAACTCGGGACATTCCCAAGAGAGTACTCACTAACATAAAGACCAGAGGGATAAACATGGTATGGTCGAGGTAGTGTGCACCAGCTGTAAATTTTGTGAATATCGTTTTCAATCGGAAAAATATTCTTTGGAAAACATCGACTGTTATGGCACCACAGAGACTGATCATCGGATAAATTGGGAAAAGAAATCGTTCCTCTTTGTGCGGCTGAAGGAGGAACACTGTCAACCAGAGAAAGAACGGAGCCAAACTAAGGTAGTGTGGCAGATGTAAGGTACTTTTTGATCTAGCCGGAATAAAGAAGTAGTCGACGAGCAGCATTAGAGGAGTGATAATAGCTCCAATCTAAAGGAAAAGTTGAAATAAACCAAAGCCGTACAAAACTTAATATAATGAGACTCACCCAGACGACGTTGAAGTTGAGAAATCCATTTATCAGGTAATAACTGAAAGGTTCAGTTCCATAGAGATTAGGTCCATGACTGGTAAAGACATTGTACATCACAATATTAAGCGGAGCAAAGACGACTCGCCCAAAATAGCTGGAATCGATTGCAATCATTGGAATACCAATAGTGGCAGCAGAAATAAGGGTCCATGTAAGAAACGATTTGTACATTCGCTGTCGGACGAGCATGTCGAATGCAATCGGAATTCCGATCAGAACCGCGAACGGCCAACCTAAAAGTGTTGATATAGCTGTGAGAAAAACGGCTAAATTGTAGTTCTGTTGCCACCAGGCTGCCAAAGCAGCACATCCAAAATACATGGAGAACGAACTTGGCAGCAAAGCTGTGCTGGATACGAACATTCCAACGCTGAATAGCTGGAAGATGAGCCACAATCTACCAATGTGTATGCCAAATTCTCGACAAATAGCCCTTATAAAATTTTAACTATAATAAAGATTCTTTCTACAGTGAAAGTTACTGCTCTTACTTGTACATATATCGTTCCATGACCGCGCAACCAAAGCCTAGAATGCATCGAATCATATAGAATATCAAAACTGGTGATGGTTGAAATAGCTTTTGGTAGATCCAACCGGGCACGCCCTGCAGGAGCAGGTATGTATACGAGCGCAGTGCAAATTGTGAACTATATTCCCATGTTTGCAGGCCATGTCCGTTGATGATGTAGTGCAGGGGTTCCCAATAGTTAAATGTTTCGTCACAATCCGAGATATACGACCAAATGGCACTGCACAGTCGAGCGCTTACGAACGTTTTGAAAGCGGTGTCAACACCGGGGACGATTGCGTTTGCTTTTGTGGACGATACCGGTGCCTGACTGAAGTAACACTACTTGTAATATAGAAGATTGTCTAGCATTAGCACTAATACTTACCATTTGTCTTTGTTTTTCAATTCTTTCGGTTCTTTTATTATTTTTCTTAAGGCTTTTTTGGAAAAGGACGTATGATTATCGGATTTATTTACATTATACCGATGTCGAGCTGCCGGCGGCGCCATTATTGATATTTTTTGGAAAAATCCACGAAATGTATTTATTTATGGGACGTGGGACATTACAGGTGTATTTTGACAGATTGCATCTAGTTTGGGAATACTGGGATGGTTTCTGCTTTGGATTGTACAGGGTGCCTATTTTTTAAGGCCTGGAGCCCACTGGGCAACTTAAGGCCACTTTACACGATAATAGAAGTCATGACCTGTCATTAAATTTTCTGTATGATTTTTCAAATGAGCTTTCATTTCAATTCAAGTCATACAGTCAGCATTTTTTATGTTTACATGTCTTTACTTCGCATTTGATTTGCTCTATGGTTATCTGTCAAATCCAAAATAAAAGAAAAAAAAGTCATAAGCAAATAATTTGTTTAATCCTGAAGCCATACGAGCCAGTACTGGCTAGCCAGTTGGCTACACACACTAGCTACCAAATTCCTATTCGTGTATATGCTGTGACGTAGGTGGCATGCCACACTGGCTTCTCTACTGGCTAGCGTCTGGGTCTTACTCCAAATGGAGTAAATCTACTCCGATTTTAAGGAATGAAATGTAACTACTACGATTTTCCACTTTTTCAAGACTGATGGAACCCACTTCAATTTATCGTCTGTGTGGTGTGGAGTGGCATTTTAAATACTCTTGTATTGAGTGCATTTTTATCCTCGCACAGAAAAAAAAGAAGCATGTAAAATACAACAACAATATGGAATTAGCTTCGTTGTCATTAGGAGTGTTTCACGTTGCTTTTGGAGCCTGTTTAGATTGGGAAAATTGAGTCCGGACTCGTGAGCCTCATGGTGTCTACATTAGAAAATTTGAGGCGCCTCAAATCACATAGAAACAACAACAACTTCAATGTTTTGCGAATTGAAACAACAACAAATGAGGCTCATGAGTCGGATGTTTATATGTTTTCTTCATGCCTCCCGACATCCCTGACCCCCACTTCTCTTGTCCAGAAACCACCGTGAGACCGGTCTCAGCCTTCCCAATCTAAACAGCGCCTTGGAGAGCCTTAACTCATTTCAATCACAAAATAATATGGGTATTCATACAACATCGTAAAGTCGTCGTATCAAATTAGGGGTATTCACGATCTATTTTATTTTTTTTACAATCGATCGTGAACGCACTTCTTTTATCTATAGTTACACAGTAGCAAACTCACAAAAGCTGCGTTTTATTATCTCTGGGTCTGGGTCGAGGTTATCTTTTAACATGCGTTACAAAAACAACATGGGATAGGTTTCTATCAAGGTTAATTTCAATAACCCAGATAGAGGTTTTCACTCTGATTGGCACAGGGCTATTACCATTGTGAATGAATGTCAGCGATTAGTCAGCAGTATTATTATATATGGACTGCTAGTCGAATCTCATTTCCATACAAAAGCTGTATTAATTGGAGCTCATATCCTCTAAGCGACATAACTGCTTATTGGAGCAAAGTGACAAAAAATAGTAACTATTAATAATGCCATCTCTTGCCACTTTACCTAAACAAGCTTTTTTGCCATAGTAACTAAGGCCATCTTTTATAATTACCTAAAAACCAGAGTCGTCTGTCTTAATTCAAATCTACATATTGACATCTGACATTTTTTGAGTTTTTTTTTATTTTTATTTTCATTACAAAAAAAGTAATTTTGTTCCAACCTCAGGATCATTTATCAATCATTTCTACAAGAATATTTAATATAATATAGAGTTGCTGGAGCTTTCTCGACCAGAGCACCACATAGAGATCGTGCCACATTGGACTCTCATTTTTAGAAATTCTAAATCGAAGATAACGTGGTTGCCTGAAGAAAAGTTTGCTTTAAAAGTTAATTAAAAAATAACCAAATTTCATCTCCATTTTGTCTATTGTCTTCAAAACACACAAACTAATATAAACCAATTGAAAGTGGCAAATCAGTGAAATTCAAAATTGATAACATAGACGCACTATTTATCAATGATGCAGCCAGTGACCTTCAACAACCAGCTTTGTTGACACAGAATCCGATTATAATTTGGAACATTCAGCCAGATGGAACTATGCTTGCATCATATATATTCCGAACTAGAGGTTCAGGTACACCACAGACCTTTCAAGTTATCGATCTATGCACATACATAAAGTTCTATAATTTCTTAGTCAGAAAACAGAGTGCTATCTCGTTTGTACTTGCTAATTAAAAAAACATAAACAAAATAAAAGAAACTTAGAATACAGAATTCAATAAAACAGTCTCATTTTATTTGCATTTCTTTTTAAAGGAACAATAGCTGTTGCATAAATCCAACGTTCGCATTTGCTCGTTGCACATAAACATAGCTGATAGTAGGTATTTGTCGTGTTCGTGCTGCACGAGTTTTGTTCAAAACATTGGGCTATAGAACGTGCTATAATTTTTTCTTCTTCCCGAGCACTAATAATACGTGGAACAAAAAGTATTGAAGATAGGAAAAAGTAAATGAAAATTTAAAATGCTCAAAAATAAAACTGATTAATTTTTGTATTTTCTAAAAAAAAATAAATAAACAAATAGACAAATGACGGTTGTCAAAATTGTAAAAAGTTACACCATTTTTCTGTTTTGCTCCAAAAAGCGCTGGTGGCGCATAGTTGCCGAACATGAACCGTCGTGAAGTTGGCTCCTGGCAGTCCATATATAATAGGTCAATGGGGCATTTTCATTGCAAGGCAATTTCAGTTATAAAGATATGTGTATGAAAATAGTTGACTGCGAATGTAGTCAAATTCTGTTCAAATACCCTGTTTTTGATAAAATGGAACTTGAATTCACAAACCTAGTAAAATTATACAATTTTATTTTTTTACAATCGATTGTGAACGCACTTCTTTTATCTATATAGTTACACTGTAGCAAGCTGACAAAATTTCACAAATATCAGCTGACAAAAAGAATGACATTACCTCTGTTCGTGTACTACCCAAAACAGCCCATTTCAGTCCAAGGTTCTGTCATTATCTTTTTTTTATATGAACTTTGACAGAACTTTGTACTAAAATGGGTAGAAATTGGCAGTTTTGGGTAGTACACGAACAGACCTATTATTTGGCAAGTTATCAAATACACAAGCGCAATAGACTTTACTATGGTGTATTTTTCTTTTACAATACGGTTGTAGTATAGCAAAAGTGTAAAAGCCTAGTACATACTTGTGAATCATGTCGTGAATCGATACAAAACTAGCATTTTTGTTCACCCGTTAACGTGCTCGTGAAGTTGTGTGCAGAGTTTTCGTTCAAGAGCAAATTCCCGTGCAAAATGCACGGGAACTCTTGTGCCGAGATTCAGCTAAATCGAAATCGCAGGGAGTGAGTGAGATGAGTCACTTTTCGTCGAAAATCGATTCAGCTAGCAAAAGTGAGTGAGTGAGCGAGTGAAATGAAATGTCAGATTACTCGCCAGATATTTCCGCAGTGACTTGGTGTATGTGTTGGTAAATTTCCAGTTTTGGATAGGTATGTGTGCTTTTCTCAAGAATTCCTATTCATGCATAGGTAACGAAATAAAAAACAACAACGTAGATAAAAACAACTACCCTTTTATTGATTCCTTAATTTTATTTTATTATCATATGCACATATATATATTTAATAGATTTATATTCTATTCAACTTTTAAACTTTTTATTTCTCAAGGGTGAAACTCACATTATACTTTAATTATGACAAACAAAATAATTGAAACAAAAGATACTCCAAACTCAATTATTAAAGATTCCAATGTTTACATTGTTGTATTTGTTGTTTCATTTCGTTTTGCGTAACGAGTGTGACAAGGAGGTAGAATTTAGCTCTTTTATATTTATTCTTTGTCTCATGTTCGAAACTAAATTCGAACTTACTCATTTCACTTAAATAGCTGTATCACTTTTGCGAGTGAAGTGAGATGAGTCGGCGAGTAAGGCGAGCCATCTCATCTCACTCGCTAAAATAGCTGAATCTCGGCACTGGTGAACAGTTGACATTTTGATTTCAATAGAAAAATGCCTCATTGGAAGCATTGTGGTTTTAAACGTCGAACGTTCACAACACACTCGCAAATCTGTACCAGTGAGCAATGTCAAAAAATCACTTTCTCCACTGGTGATTGTTCACTTCACGAGGAAGTATGTACTAGGCTTTAGTTGTAAGAATTTGACATTCAGTATATTTTGTTGTTGTAGTGCAAAAAGTGTTACCTGGCCATACACGACAGAGTAAGGAGACCAATGGCCCCGCGCCGATCAAAAATCGGTCGTGTGTGGGGTGAATCGGCCGCCAATCCATTTGGATTTTCAGCCAATCTGAAATCCAACCTAGCCAAATGGATAGGATGGCTCGATCGTGTATGGCCAGCTTACACTTTTAAGCTGGCCATACACGATAGAGCCATTTGGCATGGAGCCATTTGGACGGGGTCCATGCGGACAGGGTCCGAATTTGGGTGCCATACACGGCCGATCCAGAGCCAATTTTGACAGTTTGCTTCCTTTCATCAGCGTGTTCAACAAACAGAGGTCAACTAAACTTTTCATGACAGCTAGCCAATGAGAGCCTTAAAATATTCTTGAATGCGAACATTAAGATATGCATTGAACACTACCAATAAAAAAGATGAAAGTATGATGTGTCAAGGAGCGTATACACAATAGTAAATTGAAACAAATAAATAATAAAATAAAACCAACTGAGACAGTAAAAATATAATTTTTTTTGCCTGTTTGCTCTCAACAATAAAAACAGACAAACAACTTTAGAAGCAAGGCATGAGACCAAATTTTCCTTGCAAATCATGAAATTTTCCTTTTAAATTGCAATCAAATAATAGTAGGGGAGCCCACTAAGGGATTTCGAGATTTACTCGAGCGCGTCAGATTAGTATAAGGGGGGGTACCTTGCACCCTGCTGAGTACCTCCACCATATATCAGTCCTCTATGTAGGGCCGGGCGCCTAGGGCAGGTTGTCAGATTAGTAAAAAAAAATCGATAGCTCGAAATACTCGAGCGCGTCAGATTAAGATAGGGTAGGTTAATTACATGCTGAAAAGTGTGTATTTCAATAATCTGACAATTTGAGTGTGACCTAAGGTAGTGGGAGGGTTACAAACTTGCAAAAAAAAAATTGTCACCTGGAAATTCTCGAGCGTGGTTGAATTTTTTTTATTGTGAAGCAAATAATTCTAGGATAACGGGAAAAGTATAATCTGCCATTTTTCTCGTCCCGGTTTGGAGGTAGAGGTGATTTTCGAAAAAAACGACTTAAGTGGAATAATAAATATTAAAAATCAACGACAATACTTAGAATGCAAAAAAATAACAGTTTTAAAAGCCAGACATCTCTTCTTTAATCCTACATTTAAATTATATTATTTGTGTTAATAGTTTTCAAAATATTTGCATTTAAACTCAAAGTTTTTATAAAAAAACGCAAAATAAAATGTTTGGATCAATTTTTCTCAAAATTGTGGAAGAAAAAAATAAATTTTATGTGGTCAATGCTCGTATTAATTTTGAATCGAACCCAAGAAACCGGAAGCTTTTATGTCTTCTAGTTTTTAAGAAAATTGTAAATTACTGATACTACTTTTTTATGAGATTATTATATTATATCATTTTGAAGCTGTTCCCATTAGTAGCTACTGACATTGGAAACAGAGAATACATTTAAAGTTATAAAATGCAAACGAAATTTGGCAAACACCGAACCTCGCACATACCCCAAATCCTATAGTGAGCCCAAGCAGGGCGGTTGCATACATAATCTGGCAGTGCAAGCAATTTACAAATATCTCAAAAAAGTAGTATCAGTAACTTGCAATTTTTTCAAAAACTAGAAGACACAGAACCTTCCGGTTTTTTATGTTCGATTTGAAATTAATATGAACATTGACCACAAAAAGAAAATTTAGTTTTCACTTCACAATTTTTAGAAAAATTGATCCCAACATTTTGTTTGCGTTTTTTTATCAAAATTTACAGTTTGTATGCGAATATTTTGAAAACTATTGACATAAATAATTTAATTTAAATGTAAGATAAGAGAACAGATTTTTGGCTTTTAAAACTGTTATTGTTTTGAATTTTTAGTATTGTCACCGATTTTTAATATTTTTTTTCCATTTAAGTCGTTTTTTGAAAATTGCCTCTACCTCCTAAACGGAGCGACATAGATCCCCCCTCCCATAGTAAGAAATGCTTGTACATGTTTGACCCTTCTAAAAAAAAAAACCGTTTTCAATTTCTGGCGCCCAAGTTATTATACTCTCCCCAGTGATTGAAAAAATCCTGAATAAAAATGTTTCTTCTTTTCAAATCGTCAGATTAAGAAAACCCCTCCAGATAATCGTCAGATTAAGGTTTAGCACATGTAGGACATCAAGTTGAACCACATATATCAAAATCTGACGCGCTCGAGTATTTCAAAATGGCGATTTTTTTTTGCATTTTCAAGAAGCTGCCGCAAGCTTGCGTCACATCCGAATCGTCAGTCTTTTGAATGTGAGCATCCTTGGGGGTCACTTAACATCCCCTATTAAAATCTGACGCGCTCGAGTAAATCCATTTGTTTTCCAATTTCTACACTCCCATACAGCCACCCCCACCACGCAAACCGGCAGATTAACATACCACCGTTATTAGAAAGACCCAGGCCATATACACTATCAATATCTGACGCGCTCGAATATGTCCACGTGACTGTTTTTTTTTTTAAACATTTTTGAACACCTCGCTGGCTCAAAACTATAATGTTCTATGTCAAGCAAATCGAAAAAAATGAGTTTTATATATCGAAATTTTCGTCTCGTTTTCGGCTTTAAGGAAATGTATGTTTCATTTTTATTTTTGACTTAATGACTGTTTTACACCCCTACGAAATATTAAATTTATGAGGATTCTTAATATTGCTCAGAATTAAAATGTTCTAAGTTAACATAGAACAATACATCTCATTCAAGCCCAATATCAGTATGCATACTTTTAAGTTACATAGAACATTTTTGCAATTGAGTACAACATAGAACATTATAATATTGATTATTTAAGAAGAAAATAAAAATATTTTAATATACATAGAACATACTTGTTGAGTTTTTGGTTTCATATTTGGTAAGGTCACGTATTATTCTCCAGTGTCCCTAATAAGAATTTCTATTAAATATTTCTTAATAAAATATCAAAACTTGGAGTTATGTAAGCAAAGTAAGTACTGACTATTAAAAATTGGAATTTTTTCCAAAATTCTTCTACTTTAAGCCATTCTATTCACGAAAGCTTTTGAGTTCGAGTTCACAAGGAATTACTTGATTTTTCACTATAAAACCACATTTATTCAAGTTTTCCACTATACCACCCTTAGCTATGGAAATATTAAACTCAAATCTAATTTTTTATTATTACAAAATCGTATTTTAAATATGTTTTAACGAGAAAAGCCGTATTAACATACCGTAATTGTTGAAAACAGACTAATTTCCAATATATTCATGTGTATCCCACTCAGTTTTATAATGTTCTATGTACGACATAGAACACAAAATTTACAAAAATGCCAACCAAATAAGAAAAGTGTTCTATGTTAAAATTAAAAAGTGTTAATTATTTCGCTATACAAAACGAAAAATGGAATGAAAGTCCTTAATTCAATAAAACTTGTAAATACAAATAATACTGTATTGTTTTCTTTTTGAAAAAATGATAATTTGATATTAAATAAGCAGCATAAAACTTTGGGCACGAATATCTCTGAATGAGGGTACCTTAACATAGAACGTTATAGTTTTGAGCCAGCGACCTGTAGATGCTCCCCCCACCGATGAAACGGTTTACTTTACTAACATTTTTTTCTCTCCATCATCAAATCTTCAAAATCCATTAGGTCCCAACGACGCTCGAGTAAATCCACATTTTGTATCGTGGGCTCCCCTACTATAATAAATAAAACAAAAAAACCCTTTTGAACATGAACATAAACATGAAGAACCGCCATATTTTGTTTTGACCGAAAAAAAAGAAAGAGAAAAAGTGATACATTTTGCAAGAAATTGTAATTTACAATTTAATGAGTGAGAGTGAGAAAGGTATGCTTTCTTTTTAAGTGAAGTTGGCACTATTGCAAATCTTGTAAGCAAACAGAACTTTTTGGCTCTCTGTGTCCCCACACACGGCAGAGCTGAGCCATGGCTCGATGGCTCGGGCTCGTGGATTTTGGACTGTCTGAATATCCAAATGGATCGGCCTAGCCAAACGGAGCCACTTGAGTTTCCCCACACACGATGGATTTTGGCTCGGCTTCGGTCCATTTGGCTCTTTGGCTCGGTCGTGTATGGCCAGCTTTACACTTTTGCAATACCCCTTATTGACGCTTTGTCAATGGCAATGGCAATTGCGTAGAAGATGAGAGGCAATTATTGATTTCCATCTTCAAGGCAATAAATTGAGGAAAAATGGGGTTCCCCGTGATTGTGAATGGTTTCTTTCATGGACGTATATATAATTCGTCCATGGTTTCTTTATTGATTTTTTCAATTAAATCGTAAAATATGAGAATGCACATGACAAAATATAGTGAGTTAATGCTATGTTCCCACCAAAATGAAATCCGAGATTTCGCTTGAAATCTTTTGATATTTTGAACCACTGGAACAAGGTTTCATAAAAATTTCAACGAAATCTCAATAAAAACTTGGGATTTCAATGAAATCTCAATGAGATTCTGCTCTACCAATTTGAAATCTCAAAATTTGTTAGCTGAAATCTCGGATTTCGTTTTGGTGGGAACATAGTATAAAATTAAATTTTATTAAAAACAGGGGATTTGAACAGTATTTGACTGCATTTGCAGTCAAATATTTCTATAAACACATTTCATAATTGAAATTGCCTGGCAATGAAAATGCCCACCCAAGCAATAAATTGCCAATTCTATTCAGATTGCAATTGCCTCAAAAATTGCCAATGGAACCGCAGCTTACAAACTGTATATCCGCCTTCAAAGTCTCCACTTTTTGCAATTCTCTCCCAGCTGCTTTTGACAGTTCAAGAAAACGTCGCATCGTCTGACGTATGGCGGTAACTCGAAGCAACAAGCAGCATTTCAGAATCGAAGTAAAAGAAAATAAATCACGGCTTTCCTCGGCAAAGTTATTTATCACATAAAAACAATCATTTTATTTTTCACAAAAGCAATTTAATCCTAATACAAAAACTATGTCAAAAGAAGACAAAGATAAGCCCCAAGTGGACAAGGAACTCGATCTCTCAAATGCTGGTCGTGGCGTCTGGCTGGTGAAAGTGCCGAAGTACATTGCTAATAAATGGGAAAAGGCCCCTTCAAACATGGACGTGGGCAAGCTGCGAATCAGCAAAACTCCTGGCCAGAAGGCACAAGTGTCTCTTTCGCTTACTCAGGCTGTTGTGAACTTGGATCCCGAAGAAAAAATCCCAACCGAACACATCCTCGATGTTTCGGTGGTGACTAAACAGACGCTTGGAGTCTTTTCCCATGCGGTGCCTAAGGAATCATCCAAAGACGATGTTATACCGGAAGCTGAGAAACTTTACATGGAAGGCAGAATCGTTCAGAAACTTGAGTGCCGTCCGATTGCTGATAACTGTTATATGAAATTAAAGCTGGAATCGATTCGGAAGGCCTCCGTGCCACAGCGTCGAGTTCAAGCGATCGACAAAATTGTCCTGAACTATAAGCCAGTCAAGGATCACAAACACAATGTTAGGAGACAAGTTTTCACTTTGTTATTTATAATATTTACAACGTTCCGGTTTGTTGGCTTATAATTTGTTATTTCTTATAGATCGAATATAGAGAAAGAAAGAAAGCTGAAGGCAAAAAGGCTCGTGACGACAAAAATGCCGTTCTTGACATGTTGTTCAATGCATTCGAAAAGCATCAATACTATAATATCAAGGATTTGGTAAAGATAACCAAACAGCCTATTGGTTACCTTAAAGAAATACTTAAAGAAGTCTGTGATTATAACATGAAGAATCCCCATAAAAATATGTGGGAACTTAAGAAGGAATATCGTCATTACAAGACTGATGAAGAGAAAAAGGACGAGAAGTCACCCTCAGATAGTGACACCGACTAGCCATAAATGTAAATTGTTTGTTAATGTCCAGTCAAGTCCCCGTAGGTTTCTTGTAAATATAAACAATTAAGAGTAGTTATTTAATTTTGACTAACGCAGGAAATATTTAATGTCTTTTATTTTGGAATATAAATGCACAATAAGTTGAAATACCTACCTACTTTCATTACATTACATTGCTTGTTAGGTTTTGAAATTTTATTATGAAGAAAAAAGCTCGGGTGGAATAAATAAAAAAAAAATGTGTGAGTACCGGGACTCTCGTGGAAGATGTGTAAACATTCGTTTTCACCTGAAGGTAAGGGGATCGGGTCATTACCACGTATGGCAAAAATTGGGAATCTCTAATACAAGTGCTAAAACAAAATGGTTGCACGACACAAATTATAATGAATTTACCCATTAAAAAACTCCTTCCGAGAATACTCTTCCGCAAATGGAATTGATCTCATTTTTGTAATATGTAATAGTTTAATTTTATTATCCCCCAGATCTGATCCGGATTAGATTATCATAACAAAACATACAGGATCCCACTGCGACACGAGTGTTATATTGGCGAATGGAGTCACGGCACCTAGCAGTCAGCGTGTGTAGCCTACTTGTGAGATAGATTTTTTTCCGATTTGACATTCAATGCATTTCCCATAAGAGAAAACCAAAAAATGCTGTTGAAAACTTTAATTTTACTAATTAATTTTATATGAATACTTATCTATATTATAGTTGCAATGCAATAACAAATAATGTTACTTTGTAAATCAAAAAGAATATGTATCCAAACTTATGAATAATTTCCTTTATTTTGCAGATGAAAAATGTAAACAAACCTGTATTGTTGTTGTTGCTTTCCAAAATGGATTCATGTCGTCAGCCAAAATGATATCATGTGCGTAGTCAGGGAAGGAGGTTTAAGAGATTAGGGTCAATTATTAAGAAAGTTTATATAATTTTATTATTATTAGAAAAAGCTCACTAGGTAAGCTTTGTGAAAAAGGATGAATGTAGGTATGTAATATTTGCATCTATTTATGCATTGCGTTCGTGTATTTGTACTCTCCTTACAGAAAGAGGACTTAAATCTTTTGGCCCCGTTTGTGAAATAAGTTTTTAAAATGTATTTTATATTTACAAACTAGTGAAACCTTGGGGCTAGTGACACCCCTAATTGAATATAATATAGAGGATTTTATTTTTTGATTATATTTTGTATTTGTATATGAAGTTAAAATTTTGTTTTTTTTTTGCGTTTAGGCTATTTACCCAGATTCTTTTTTTTTAAATAAATTTTATAAAAAGTTTTAAAAAATAATAAAACCATCTGAATAGGTATTTCTTATCTTTGGCATTGCTCGATTTTACAACAACAAAAAAGCTTCATATTTTCAATTCTGAGTTAAATTTTTCAATTCATAGTTTTAAAACATCCTTTTTAATAAAATAAATAATAAAAGCTTCTTTTTAATAAAATTTAGCAAGAAAATTTATTCACAAAAAAATTAACTATTCGTAGAACCTCGTTTTAACAACAAATAAGTATATTTTATGAATAAAAGAGAACAATTCATGTTTTAAATAATCCTGACTACGTCCCTGTGTAGCTTTTTTCTCAATCGAGCAATGTTGTTGTTGCTTCTAGTTGTAGAGGTGTTTTGTTTACATTTTTCATACAAAAATTAAAGTGTTTTAACAATCAGTTTTGATATATTTTACGTGTGATTTATAAACTCATATGTTTTTTCATTTTATTGCACTCATAATATGAATACCCATTCATATAAAAGTTATTAGGAAAATTAATGTTAATAAGACCATGTTTTGCATTTCTCTTATGGGAAATACATTGAACGTCAAATCGAAAAAAAATCTATCTCACAAGTAAGCTACCTGCACTGACTACTAGTAGGTGTGGAAAGCAACTTACCAGGTGTCAATACCTATCCGTTCCCAGTTTTTCTTTTTGTTTCTGTATTTTCTCTCTACTCTATTCTCTATTTTCTCCCTATCTTCAACACAAAAAGCCATCTACCTGTGAGAGAAAAAACTCATTTTTGCAAAAAAGTACAAAGGGTGTATGGTCAGAATTAATTTGCAAATCGAAATCCAAAAGCTAGGTCGGATTTTGTGTTGTTTTTGTAATACATGTATGCATGTACAATCCAGATCAGATCTGGGGGATAATATAAAGCTCTTATATATTTTTATTTTTATTGATTTTACCGTCGAAAGTGAGTTTGGAAATTTTGTCCAGGTTTTGCTACATTTTTTATCTGATTTGATCGATTTGTAGTAAAGAAATTTGTGCAAGTAATGAATGATAAAAAAATTGGAAATATTTTTGCTTAAATATTCACTTTTGTGCTAGAATGAAGTTAAATGAAATTTAATTTGAAAAATATATGCATTTTCGAAGTGCTGATAAAAGTTCTTTTCAATAATGAAATCACAATTTCTTCTTGATTTTTAATTCCAAATTTATTTCCACTTTTTTCACCCAATTTGCTTGACAGATCAGCCATATTTTTAGCTTTTGTCGTTCCTAAATGAAAAGTAACTCAAAAGCCGCGTTTTATTATCGCTCATAACCCATATGGTTCACCTCGTGAAAATAAAAGCCCTGTTCCTTGGTTTAGTCCCAAACAGTTTCAAACAGTTTCAGACCGCCAGATTAGGTGCGGACCAGTACAATTTTTCAAGTGTGGAACGACTTCGGACTAAATCTGGCGGTTTCAAAATGTTTGAAAGTCGGCAAGGAACAAACCTAAAACGATGTGGGTTAGTGCAAAAGCAGTGCTGTATATCAGTCTCTTTTTTTCTTATGTTTATTTGTACATGAAGTAAGCACTTGTCTCTTTTCCTCTCTATTCCTAATACTGCTGATATATCGCTGACATCCATTCACAATGGTAAATAGCCCTCTGCAGATCAGAGTGAAAACCTCTATCAGGGTTATTGAAATTAACCTCGATAGAAACCTAGATCCCATGTTGTTTTTGTAATGCATGTTAAAGATAACCTCGACCCAGACCCAGAGATAATAAAACGCAGCTAAGTAACTTTTTTAAATATGACATTAATACAACACTTCTTTTTGACACATTAACCACAGCCAACTAGAGAAACATAAAAGAACGCGCCACTTGGCAAATCATGGTATGACATTTCAAATCAAGAAATTGCAAATAACACTTAATATCACAAACCAAAACTGCCACCCACGATTGCAGAGATTAACATCAAAAGCAGCATATGGATACAAAATAATGAAATAAAAATTAAATTTCTAGAAAAAAAAAGTAACAAAATCTTCACCTGGCAAAATGTATGTCAAATATCTCTGTCAAGATATAATTGCATCTTGACATCCAATCAAGATATGAAACGGAGTGACTCCATTAGATATTTAATGTCAAGACGAACATTCTGAGAGAAATTATCTACTGTGGAGTCGGGGTGTAAGGAATTCACTAAACTTAGCAAATACCAAAACCTTTAGGTATAAAATGAAAACTACCTTACCTATTCGAGTTTACAGAGTTCTACTTACCTACAACAAACAAAATGGTTCCAAACGGAACCGTGAGCCCATATCCGTTACAGCCGATTTTCAATTTTGCCCATACCGAGCGCTACGATGTTTACACATCAAAAAAATTGCTCAATACCAGCTTATTTATGAGATAAAGAGCATTGCGATTAGGTACAATTAGTTTTCTGATATATTAGGTGAACTGGGAGACAAACATCGAAAGGATATCTTAAAAGGATACACTCATTCTGAAATCCGATGCAAAATTACTAATTCGGAAATGTTGTCTTTTAAATTAGTGAATCGTCTTTCAGCTTAATGATTAGGAACTCTTATCTTGTTGGATATAGTTTACAGTGGATTTTCGTCGAAAAATGCATTTAAGTTGAACTGAACTTAATACAAATTGCGTATGACAAAGCCCTCACTTATGTCACTGTTGAGTCCAAGTGAGTAAGCCGGACGTAACGCCAATTTGTAGGACTAAAGGCCATAAAAAGCTATTTTGAATCGTCAAATTGGAACTACATATTTGCTGGCAAACATACATAAAGTGAAATTAAATCAATAGTGAACCTAATCCTTACTTAAAAATAATAATTTTTCTTAATTTGTTTACCAATAAAACACTACAGACTTTTTATGAGTGGATAGTTGGGTCGGGCTCTTTATTAGTATAAAGTGCGCACACTACAAAGATTCAGTATCGGCCGAAGGCAATCGTAATACCAAATCAAACTTATCTATCGATCGATATGGAATTGTTAAAGTGTGCGCACATTTTCATTCTGATTTAGAGTCCAACCTCCAACCTAACTATGCCCCACAGAATGTTGTAGTGTACGGGGACTCTAAGGCCCGCTTTAGTTTTTTAGAGCTTTTGAGTATGTATGCACCTATTAGTGTTTCTTGAGTTGAATAAAATACAGAAGAGAAGTTCTTTGGATGCCAAACATTGGTCGTTATTTTAGCAAGCCCTCAAGCAACTAATTCATGCCTTTAAATGCGTTTCCTTCCAAAGGGTTTGCTGAAATTAAGCATTTACAAACAATTAAATTAAAATGATATTGCTCAGCAAAATTGGGATCGGGAAAATATGCTTGCAAATATTTCAAAAAAATATTGTTCTGCTTTACAGCTTAAACATCAAACACTATTTTGAGAGAAGATATCTTTTTTTAATTGTTCTAAAATAATTTAACTAGTGTGTCATCGATTTCTTGTACGAACGTAATAATGGAATTCTAAGAATAATAAATACGTTTAAATAAATAATCAATAATACATTTTTAAGCGAAATTCCCTTAACCCTTAACCATCTATTTCAGTCCGCGCTCACAGATTATTGCCTTTAATTCAGGATTTCCGGTATTAGCTTAATACAAAACTAATAAATTTGTTGTTGACCTATTATATATACATTAGAGTTATTCAAAAAAATGAAAATGCCTTCGATTTTCAATGCCACTGGCTTTTTAGTTAGAGTTTAATGAAATAATAACTCTGGCAAAATTTTAGCCGTTTAGGTCAATATTTAGAGGTCGCTCATCGCTACTTTCTATTTTCCATACAAATCGTATGGGAACTTTTTTTTGATTCCTTGTTTATTTTATAACTTTAGAAACGGTTATCATACAGAAATGATCAAGGTAGAATCTGAAAGAAAATTTGATGTTCTTTAAAAAAGGTCCTTACGTCTTATCTAATTATTGTACTCTTTCCAAAGTTATTCAAGGTCAGAGTGGTATTCGTGGTGAATTTAAAAGTTTTTTGGATTCCGTGTTGAAAAAATCTGCTATAATACAAGGTGCAAATTTTCTCAGAAACTACAAAACATTTTAGCCTGCGGTTTTCAGCATCTGATTAAAAATTAAAGAAGGTATTGAAATCCATAAACAAAAATTGTACTTGATAACGGAAAATTTTTCAAAAAGATATTTAAAAAATTAAATCACTTTTTAATTTTTTAAATCTAAGTTTGAAATAATTTTTTTCAAAAAGTATTTACAAAAACAACTTTTTTTAAAAAGTTAATTAAATAATGGATTGTTGGCTTTAAAAAAGTAATAGCATGACACTATAAGTATTGCCGTTGATTTTTAATATTTTTTTCTTTTTTAAACCATTTTTTTAGGAAATTGCCCCTCCCGCCTAAATGGGGGGAAATAGACCCCCACTCTAAGACGATTTTTTTTCTTGTCTGAGTTCAACTTACACGCACTTGCCTTTTGTTACAACTTTTGCAAAACACCTTGTATTATAGCAGATTTTTTCAACACGGAATCCAAAAAACTTTTAAATTCACCACGAATACCACTCTGACCTTGAATAACTTTGGAAAGAGTACAATAATTAGATAAGACGTAAGGACCTTTTTTAAAGAACATCAAATTTTCTTTCAGATTCTACCTTGATCATTTCTGTATGATAACCGTTTCTAAAGTTATAAAATAAACAAGGAATCAAAAAAAAGTTCCCATACGATTTGTATGTAAAATAGAAAGTAGCGATGAGCGACCTCTAAATATTGAAATATTGGCTGAAATTTTGCCAGGGTTATTATTTCATTAAACTCTAACTAAAAAGCTAGTGGCATTGAAAATCGAAGGCATTTTCATTTTTTTGAATCAGTCTAATATACATATATATATGGCCTATTATATATGGACTGCCAGTAGCCAACTTCACTACGGTTCATTTTCAACCACTAAGCGCCACCAGCACTAGTTGGAGCAAAACAAAATGGTTTAGCTTTTGACAAAGTTTTGACGGTAGTTTTGTTATTTTATTTATCATTTTATTTTATAGGAAAAATAAAGAAGCTTTGTTATATTTCTTCTTTTTTTTTATATTTCTGTGTAAAAAATGTTAAAAACAATTGAAAATAAGAAAACAATTTAATTTCAAAAATAAAGACATAATATTAATATTTGCGTTGAAAAAGTGCCAATTCGATTAGCTCACACTAACTTTTTGTGCATTATATCGGATTTGAATTCAAATGTTCAAGTGTGAGATCAACACGTAGATAATGCCAAAGGTTCATCAAATTATATATTAAAAACCCATTATAGAATTCTGCCTTTTTTCAGCAACTTGGTTAAAAATAACAGACACCCAGATCGATGAAGAACGTCGAGAACATCGATTTCCCAGCTGTATCCGTAATTGTGAAGCTTTAATCATGTCTTTTTTCTGACTGTAGCTATTTGAAAAAAATACAAATCTTTAGCTTAAGTCTTATTTTCTTTGTTTTTGCTTTAAGTTTTGTTAATTAAGTAAATAAAATGGTTCAAAAAATAATATTTTTAAATCTTATTGATATGTGTGTACTTTAATTTTATTTGTATTACTTTCAACAATCGTTTCCTAGACAAGACACCAACCGAATTTTGAGATATCAAATTTTCGAAAAAAATAGGTCTGTTTCTTTACTCGCCCGCGGGATCCCGAAGTATCCCAAATCTACCCAAAACGTGTTTCTTAACTTTTTTCTTGCAAAAAAATACCAGAGCTTTTGACTTTTTTTCATTTCCCCTCCAGCAAGAATCTACCCGAACATTAGTTATTGCACTTTCTTATGCTTGTCAAACAGGAAAACAGCTGATTAACAATTTGAAATTAAATTTGTGAAGTACCGTACATAATATGGTTTAATTTAATTAAATCAAAAGAAAATTACACGATAGAAACAAATATAATAAAAAAATGTTTCTCCCGTTTTTTTTTAATAGAACCCTATATGATAAATGATAAATGCATGTAGGTATGCGTTGAGCCTATAAGCAATGAAGTCAAATGCATAGTTTACCCCGAAACAAACCAGAAACATCCCAAATGCGTTTCTTTACTTTTCATTTCTGGTTAAACACTACAATAACAACATCAAAAAGCTCAAGCCCAAACTTTTTCCCGAACTTTTTACCAAACTTTATCCTAGAAGTAAAGAAACAGACCTATTTGGGCCTATTCGGCGGGATCTTTTATTCTGCTTTTCTGTTATTCTGCTATGAATTTCTATACGAAAGCTTAAGCTGTCAAAAATTCTTTTATGAACTATGATTTTGGTATTCGGCATGCTACATCTGTTATTAAATCTGCTAAGAAATCTGTTGTGAACTGCCAAACTTTCGAACTCATAACAGAATCTTTTACAAATCGTATTTTTGGTATTCAGCATGCCAAAATCTGTTATAAAATCTGCTATAAATCATAAAAGAATAAAAGACAAACTTCTGTGACTTTTATCATAAAAGATTTCAATGAGAACACGGTTATATCAAGTAAAAATGGATATTTCGTAAACTAAGTGTTCATAAATGGAGACAAATGTAAGAAAATATATTAAAAAATAGTTTAATAAGCAAATTAAAATAAAATTATCTTTGTAGAAGAAAGCGCAGGACACAGGAAGCTCGCTGCATTAGATCAACAAGCTCCATCGGCTAAGAGGAGTCTTTTGAATGCCCCTAAGAGCCACAGTGTGTTTAGCTGTTTAGCTATTACACGAAAACGCCGTTCAAATCACCTTACAAAAAGAATAGAGTCCTTGCGAATATTTGCAGAAGATCAGCACGACAAAGTGGAAGCGCCAAGAAACGACGATCGTCATCACGATAGCCCTTAGCCGCACTCAAAAACAATTAATTAAAAATATTTCTGTTTTAAGCTGTTTAAAGCTACAACTAAACACTGAACAAAATACTCTTTACTACTCAGAATTATTCTTGTAAGAACGCTTCTGGGAGTTGTATTCCATCAACCAAATTGAATCCACTCCAACATCATCCAACCTCCTGGCCTGTTAGTGGTTTCTCCTATTCTTTATAGATTTCTACGGTGTTAGGATAAGTCTCTTTTTAGATGCAACACAGGAAAAATAAATGAAAATATGTTTACCAATTTTCTTTTTCAACGAAATTCATAACAGAACAGCTGATTATGACAACAGATTGTAGGTCTGTTCGTTAACTGATTTCGTTTTCGAAGTCTTATAACAGAGTTTTATAAAAGTTCGAACACCTGAATAGGAATCATAAAAGATCTTTTGTGCTGAAAATCTTTTATGATTCATAACAGAAAATTCATAGCAGAATAACAGATGTGGCAGAATAGGCCTAATTATCTACATTTATAATGACGTTCCTATAATTTCGGTTCGATACTTTTGGTCTAGTTTCAATTTTTTAAGCTTTCAGAAGCATACCTCGTTCAAGTGAAACTGAAGATTCTGAAGTATACCACACTTAATTGAAACGGAAGGCACTGAGCACAAAAAACGAAAATTTGCTCGCCCATAATTACGGTTTGTTACTTTTAGTCTAGTTGAATCTACTATTGCTTCAGAAGTTATGAGGGCTCTCGAGTGCACCTCACTTAAGTGGACTTAAGTGAACATGAAAAATCTTAGGTAAACCTCACTTAAGTGAAACTGACGATACTGAAGCACAAAATGGACAAAATTACTGATTTCGCTTAAGTGAATTATAGGAATGTTTACCCTTATTTAGGGTCTATTGCGTATCTGCTTTCATTTAATTTTGCTTCTGAAGTGAGGAGAGCTCTCAAGCGCACTCACGGCCGTAGCCAGACCTACGCTAGGGTGAGCTCAGCTCACCCAAAAATATGTTAAGCTCACCCAAAAAATTTCTGAGATATTTTAAGATTGTCCAAGCTTTCATTTTCAGATAAAATATTTATTTGCTTTGAAATAAAATTTAAAACGTATGCCTATTAATCTTCCCTTTCTGTTACGCAATTTTTGATTTCTTCGTCAGCTACTTATTGCACATCCAGATGTTAACGCTCCATTGCACGGTTAAAAAATTTGGGGTACTTTTTAATATTTTCAGGGTTACAGACATATACATATATGACAACACCAAAAATTTATTGAAATTTAATACTTGGCAAATATTAAAGTTTGGAAGTTAATTCAAAATAAATTAAAACTTAATAAAATCAGATATTAAAAAGGGAAACGAAATTTGTATTACATTTTAATAATACAAAGGTGCTATAATTATAATACTTTATTTCTTGAAACTTAATTTGTAGATGCTTTTCATGAAAATTAATATAAAATATATTACAAAAATAATAGTAATGAAAGACTTTTTGTAAGAGTATTTATCTTCTAAGTCAATTAATGGCTGCATTATTATACTTATTTTTGTTTCACATAATGAGAACTAAAATCTTAATGCGATTGAAATTTAATCTATTAATTTGTATCACAACAAAAACATAAATGTTTAAAAAAGAGCCAAGTTCTTATATGTACAAGAAACCTGTGCGTAAAAAGTCTGCAAAAAAAGGAATGAGATCAAAAATATATGCCAAGTTTTAAGTTCATCATGAAGTTTAATATTAAATATCTTAAGTAGAGTAATATCGAAACAACTCCAAACTATGACAGAAATTTGGTATTTAATGATTACTGATTAAAATTTGGTGGGTTCACTGGTCAAGTTTTCATACATTTAAGTTTGTGATTAGCTACATATGTAATTAAGGGAAAACTTGCCAAGTAAATCCACCAAATTTTAATCAGTTATCATTAAATACCAAATTTCTGTCATAGTTTGGAGTTGTTTCGATATTACTCTACTTAAGATATTTGATATTAAACTTCATGAACTTAAAACTTGGCATATATTTTAGATCTCATTACTTTTTTGGGCAGACTTTTTACGCACAGGTTTCTTGTACATATAAGAACTTGGCTCTTTTTTTAACATTTATGTTTTTGTTGTAATTTCACTCCTTTTTGCATAGATTTATTTTGCCAGGTGAAAATCAAGCCTTACCGCTCTACAAAGTTTCATACTTCTACGTAAACCGAAAGTGCTCCACATAAATAATATCAATTCTGATAAAGTGGGTAGATGGCACGCCCCTGGAAGGAAAATTCCAAATTTTCGATTTTTTCTTTCAAAGTACTTCAAGCCCTACCGCTCTACCAATTTTCATCGTTCTACAACAATCAGAAGGGCTTCACTTAATTTATAAGAATTTTTGAGAAAGTGTGTGGATAACACGCCCCCTGAACTGAAACTTCCAATTTTTCGATTTTTTTCTTTCAAAATATTTCAAGCCCTAACGACCTACCAATTTTCATCGTTCCAACCATCGAAAGTGCTCCATATATGTAATTTATAAGAATTTTTAAGAATGTGGGTGGATGACACGCCCTCTGATTGGAAAATTCCAATTTTTCAATTTTTCTTTTCCAAGTATTTCAAGCCCTACCGACCTACCAATTTTCATCGTTCTACAACAAGTGGAAGTGCTCCATATAATTTATACGAATTTTTAAGAAAATGGGTGGATGCCACGCCCCCTGAATAGAAAATTGCAGATTTTTGGTTTTTTTCCTTTGTGTGCACCACAAGGCCTACCGTTTTGCGAAATTTCAAGTTTCTACGATGTCGGGAAGTGCTCCATAATTTTGATGATCTGTCAGTGAGTCAGGGAGTCAGTTACGGTTTTTGCGATTTTTGAAGTCCTATATCAGGAATTACTAATGCTAAAGAGTTAACATTTGTTGAGCCACCTGTGTTTGCTCAGCTCAGCAAATACTGCGAATTTGAAGTTTCTGACTATATTGGTACTGAAGTTAGAGGGGGGTTGAAAATTGCCTGAGTTTGTTCCTGTAAAAAGGGTATAGTGCCGCGAACTTGGCTTTGATATGTATTTTACCTCGAAATATTTCAACGCGCCTTCAAAACAATGCATATTTAAATTATTTATTTTATATAAAGGGTGGTTAATTTTTAAGGGCCAATGTTGATTTTGAATAAAACACAAATTATTTAGGAAATAACTGTCATTTTTTTTTATTATGACAATATTGGTATGGTTCAATTATAATGTACACCTTTTCTTTCAAATAACCCAAAGAAAGAAGTCCAACGGTTTCAAATCACGTGATCTTGGCGGCCAATTGACATCGCCACCACGTGAGATAACACGGCCATTGAATTTGTCGCGCAAAAGAGCCATTTGTTCAGTTTATATTTCATGAGCTATCACTGAGCTGACGGAGCAAAAATTTTGTGTACTTAAGGTGCCGTCACACCGTGCAAGTAAAGCAATTGTTTCAAAAATTTCGATTTTGAAATATTCGTGCAAGTACTTGCAGAGAGCAGTCACACCAGGCAAGTAAATTGCTTGCTGAAACGACTTTTTACTTGCTTGCAAAACAAACTAGCTGCAAGTACTTTTCAGGTCGTCACACCGAGCAAGCAATTACTTGCTGAAATTAACTGCTGAAAGTACTTGCTGCAAGTAATTGCTGAAATTGCTTGCTGAAATTAGTTTCTGAAAGTACTTGCACGTGTAAACGGGTGTGTTTTTGCCATTTTCAGTTCAGTTTGGTTTATTGTTTCTTCAGAAATAGATCTAAATAGATAATCCAGATTTTGAAGAAGAATTTCTTACGAGCAAATGGTTTTTCAACATGAAGATTTGTTGAAATCGAGGCAATTGATTCTTGTAGATTATTATTAGTAAAAATAACATGCGATTGATTGCAGCAAGTGATTTGATTGTAAATGAGTTGAACTTTCTGATAAAAAAATTACTAAAAGCTGTTATTAGCGGTACCTTCCTTATACTTTTTTTTTATTTCGACTTTCTCATTAATTGGTCTACCCATTTCTATCCAAATCTGGCGAGTTGAACTATAAGAGCAATTACGAACGATCCAGTCGTTCATATTATTATTTTCAAAAAACATGTATTCAAAAACATTACGAGACCCGGTTCTATGTTGGAGCATTTGAAGCCAAAAAATTCGGCTGATCGATGATAATTCATTTTGGTATGAACCTCTTTTGAAAGTCGTGCTGAAAGTCCGTACTTTACAACACTGATGAGAGACTTCAGGGCAGAGGGAGACGATTTTTTACGAATTTTGAATGAAAAACATACGTTCGCTTGCAAGCAAGTAAAAAACTTGCTTGCGCAAATCCTGCAAGTGGCAAGTACTTGCGGCAAGTGATTTCAAGTGTTTTACTTGCTTGCAAGCGCTTGCAGGAACTAGTCACACCGTGCAAGCATTTTTTGCGCAAGTACTTGCAAGCAAGTAAATCACTTGCAGCAATTGATTGCTTCCAAGGACTTTTTTGGGTCGTCACACCAGGCAAGTTTTACTTGCCGCAAGTACTTGCTCGCAAGTAAATCACTTGCAGCAATTACTTGCTGCAAGTACTTTTCGGGTCGTCACACCAGGCAAGTTTTACTTGCAGCAATCATTTTACTTGCTGCAAGTACTTTCGGCAAGTAAAACTTGCCTGGTGTGACGGCACCTTTAGTATTTGACAGCAAAACTGGGGAAATTCTCTGAGCCCTCAGAAATATAAACTGGACAATTGTTTCATTAGCTGTGTGGTAAGTGGCACCGTCCTGTTGAAACCAAATATCGCCCACATCCATATCTTCCAATTTCGGGCCATACAAAATTCGTTATAATCTCACGATAGCGAACACCATTCACAGTAAAGCTAGAACTATAATGCTCGGAGGGGCACTTAAGTGGTCGGAAGAAAACAAGCGAACACACGGAAAGCATATGACGCGGCTATAATTGCGGAGTGGAAGGTTTCGTCAAGTTTCGTTCAATTTTGGTTACGGAAGTCAAGTGCGCTCCCGAGCGCACCTCACTTAAGTAAAACTGACATTTGGTGAAATAGGAAGGCTTAAAAGAGAAAGATGATAGTTATATATTATGGGTGTGTTCCCCTTTTCTCGGTACGGAAAGCTACTTTTCGTTGGTTTTTGACATTAGCTTCAGTGCCCTTCCGACTATTATAGTTCTACCTTAACTGCCTGACCGGCCTCATTTTGGAAAAAAATATCGCCCGATGATGCCACCAGCCCATAAACCACACCAAAGAGTGGGTGCATTGGTTTTTCGACAATCACTTTTGGATTATCATTCGCCCAAATGCGCCAATTTTGCTTATTGACGAATCCACTGCGGTGACCGAAAAAATCACGAAGTGCACCGTATGCATTTTGATTTGAACGCCCATTTTCATAATAAGTCTGAATATTTTTAACGCGTTGCTCGATTGTGTATCTTTCCATGGTTCAAATTGAGTAAGTCTGAAATTGAGAAATGTCAAATGAAATGCAGAGAAAAACTTGACGTTTATCTGTGGTTCACATTCGATACCGGCCCTTAAAATGTAACCACCTTTTATTACTAAGCAGAAAAAGGGTTGCCACTTTTGTTTTGTTGCTGTTGTAATACAATCTGTGCCTACGTTCTGTAACTTAGTTGAGAACTTCTCGCATCGAGAAAAGGTGGAACACAAAATCCCAACGTTTCTCGACCTGGAACAATAAACTGTGTCTGTATCTCAATGTGAAAAACAACTCTTTTGATTTGTCTTTCCATTGGAATATCTACCGGAAACTTATAATATTGGCAGTTAAAATTCAAATACATATTTAAAAATATTTGTATTTTTATCAAATATGAATGTGTTAAATACAGAGGACAAAGGACAATAACCACCGTAATGCCATAAGTAAATACGTATTTATATAAGCTAGTATCGCCAAATAGTCGGAATTCAACCTGACTCTATTAATGTCTTAACAGCAACATATAATGTATAGTAGGTAGATATAAAAATTAGATTCTGCCCGAGCGATTGGCTATACCATTGAATAAATATAAATAGAAATGACACCGCATTACTCAAAGCGCTACTAGAAGGTGTATGGCCAATAGAAACAAATAAATAGAATTTATGAAACTTTTGTGTACGCAAACCAATTCTCAAAGGGATATTTATTTATTTAATATTTCCTTTATTACTGGTTTCCATGACGATTATGGGTCAATTTATTATTTTGTGTTTAAATTTTGTTTACAATTTGTGTTACAAGGGATGGTGGTATTGGTTGCTTTTGTTTTTTTTGTTGCCATGACTATGATTTTTCAAGCTAAGCAGAAGATTTTATTTTTCTTATTGAAATATAGAACAAAATTATTTGAGGATAGTCTTATTATTATTTCATAATGTGTTTAGATACAAAAAAAAATATATGCGGGAAGTTTAGAGACTTGTTGATTTTGATTATTTATGTAGGGCGGAGGGTTCATTTTCATTTAGTTTCTTGTATAATTTCTGTGAAAAATAGTTTTTGCTCTCAGATTTTAATTTAGGGATGTAGCTATGTACATATGTACTGTACATATGTACATATTTACTGGCTCAATAGAGTAAGTCGAACACTTTGCTTTTGAAATCGTTTGACCTCCTTCCGGCAGCCAAAGTGCGTGGCTTCAACCATGAGAAGTGCAGCAGGTCTATTGCTAGGACATTACTTATAATTATAACATCTTGCTCAGAAGCTCTGATTGATGTCTTTAATTTCATAATCTCTCTCCTCTGTAGGAGCATCGAATATGAGCCTATACCACCCGCCATTTTCGAGGGATTATATCAATTATATCCGGCTACAGTCAGTAGAAAATCGTAGGCGCTCTCCATTTATGCCAATGGCACCCCACAATACGGACACTGTATAGGCCAGGAAATCACTAGAACCTCCTTCACTGCGCAGAGGTTGTACTATAGACCATGAAGAAACGTCTATAGTTGATTTTTTATTGCCATAGAAAACTATAAAATTTTCACCCATAACGTGAGAAGCGCAGTAACACAGATAATAGAGTTACATACGCATCCCAGTACAAATAAAAATTACCAATTTTCAATACTTTTCCTTTCAAGCTTTTTTTCTTCTTCCCCAAAAATTAAATCGACAGAGACGTTAAAATAAGAGCTTTTTACTATAATGAAATTGCTTGGGTAAAATAGGTAATGAACGGGTTTGTGCACGTTTTTCTAATATCTGTTGCTCCTACGAAAAAAAGTGTAACAATATTTTTTGTGTAGAATTATTTGAACAATAATATTAATTCATTAATTTTTTGAAAAAAATTTGCATTCACTGAGATATTTATAAAAAACTGTAATATGTCCCTTTTACAGTACAAAATCAAAAGTGTTACTTTGACACGATATAACTTCAAGATTAATTAACCTACAGAGTTTGTTTATAGCTCATTTTTAAGATAATTTTACTGTCTAAATGTTATTCCGTCATTATTTTCTTGTAAAATGAAATTCGATCGAGTTGTTGAATAAAAACCAAATCACTTTTTTCAAGATGGCAGCCTTCCCCTTACCGCGGGCAACTCACAAACTTGGTTTTATATTGAGGAGATATAGCCAAACACAAATCGTTGAAAAAATTTTGCCCATCGATTAATTAAATTTTAATCAATTTTTTGACAAAATTAGCTCCACCATGAAGTTCTTGCATGATTTTCTCTGAATCTATTAACTGTATGAAAAAGTATGTTAATCTTTTTCGTGTAAAATTGCATAAGCTACAATTTGTACTTTCACATTTTTTCCAAAAAACTGCTAGTTTTCGTGAAATAAAAAAAAACTGAATTTTATCCCCCCTAAAAAATTAAGCCCCGGCCCAAATTTACCGAACTTTTTAGGAAATGCTGAAGACGTCAAAACAAAGCTCTCCGCCGAATTTCAGCTTTGTCGGAATTTTTTCGAAGTTTTGCCATTTTTTTGTCTAATTTTCCTGGGCTATTCCTTTTTCTCTCTAAAGAAATCCTTATTTAAAATTTATTAATTCGGCGTATTTTCATATTATCTGGTTTAAGACGAAAGCTAACAACTAATTAATGATTTTCTCAAAGATGAATGAAGGTATTTGGAAGATTCAAAAAGAATTTCGAAGCAAAATGTTCATACTTTAGTTAGAATGACCATAAACATTAATTCGAAAAAAAAAATTACCGCGAGTTTTTTTAAAACAAAAATGCATTCCTTTTTTATTTTTAAATTTAATATCTTAAAACCGTGACGTGCTAGAGCGATTTCTAAGCCAGATTCGAAATCAGCACATCAAAGACCACTAGAAAAGTATATCTTGGTTAATGTTAAAGACAAAAATTCAAATTTTGTCACGCTAAGTAGTAAATTAGTGTTTTCTAGTGGATTTTCGGAAACAGTAAAAACACGTCAATTTTCAACTAGCGCTTGAGTCCAAATGGGTTGCCGCAGAAAAAACCCTAAGACAGACATTTGTTGGAAATTGTTTATGCTTCCAATTGTTCTGTGATGTTATTCACGAATAATGGATAGTTTTGAGCCATAAGTAAAATCCGCCCAAAAAATGCACTTTTGCTTAATTTTTTGCATATTTGTCCACGTTGTGCCACGAAATTTTGTTCGAAAACCTCAGATTCGGATTCAGCTCCCCCGAAAACATAAAAAAGGAACAAATCAAAACTACCCTACAGCTTGCATGCTAAAAATACAATTTGACTGGCCTAAATCGCAACGTAAAAACGATTAATTTTGAACGATAATCGTGAGCTAATCATGAGGCCTCAGTGGCGCGGTGTGTTGTGTAGTAATGGGGCGTTTCGAAAAAGGATACGTATGTGCTTTATTGTTTTCTGAATGACTTTAAATTAAAATAAGAACTATCCTGATATAAATTAGTGAACTAGTAGGTAACAATTCCGACATTTTATTGAAATTAATTTACCTAATTTAAAGTTCGAAACGATTTTAGTTGCTCAGTAGTTGTTGTATTAATTTTGAGTTCTCCTATCTTTTTATGGCCATAAAATCTAAGAATCACATTATTTTAATTATTATTTAGTCAATCAAAAAATTATGTCAGTCTCAAATAAAGTAAAAGTTTTTTAAAAAACCTAAAAATCAAAACCTTATAACTCTATAAGATAATCTCCATCAGGTTTGTCTAGTAATAGCGTAATCAACATCTATGAATATGCCCCAATAAGTTCTTAATTTCGTTTTCAACCGCCCGCCACGCCGCCGCGCCGCGCGCCGGTCCTATTTGATTATTTTGATAAACAACACGCCTCTACCGTCACTGATGTCATAAACAAAATTGTAATATAGGTAGTACAAGAATTTAGTCTGTTATATCTCTTTTTTTTTCAATTCCTCGATTTTCGATTCATTCGATATCAAAACGCACGTACCAGACCCCTATATTCATATTGTGGTGATGCATCCACAAACAAACTAGCTGTTACTATAAGCGCTCAAAGTAAATGACGGTAATGTTTTTATTTTTAGTTCTTATTCTTACATCTTAGCATCTACTTAATTATTTATTCAAAAGCCTTGTATATTTAAAATAGCTTTTTATGGCCTTTAGTCCAAAAAATGGCGTTTCGTCCGGCTTACTCACTTGGACTCATCAGTGACATAGTGCGGGCCTTTGTCATACGCAATTTGTATTAAGTTTAGTTTAACTTTTTGGCAAATAACCACTGTAAACTATATCTAACAAGATTGGAGTTCCTGATCATTAAGCTGAAAGTTTTTTTGTCCGGGGCCAGGCATAGCTCCTATTAGGTTTTTTTACTATACAAATTCTATATATAGTACTACTGAAATAAATCAGCCAAGAAGAAGACTAAGCATTAAGGGATTGGACTTATTGAATTATTTTTTTCAGTAGTATATAGAATTTGTATTATGTATACAAAAACTTTCTTATCTTTAAAATATTCATCATAAAATCGAACGATTTTCTAAAAATTAATAAAAAGTTTTTGGCGTTTGGAAATTCTGTGTAGCAACCTATATTCTTCTCCCATGCCTATCTCAAAAAAGTGGTACTAGAATATAGCTTATTTTATCCTGTATATCAAGAACTTTATCCAAATGATCAGATCAAATGAACTCAAGTTGAATACCTCAGCAATGCTATGCAGATTTCGTATCAAGAAAATCAGTACATTTATTATTTATATACTAAGCTTTGAAAAAAAGTTTAATTTCAAAAGGCAACGAAAATCATTCAAAACTACAAATTCTAAAGAAAATTTAAATTTCATATTAGAACACAACTAACATCCAAAGCAGACACTACAATCGTCCTGAGACCCATCGTTTCCATAGCAATTCATAATAAACAAAAATAACAAACAATGCTATTATTGAAAAATTCCCTTTCGAATACACCAACTTTTTATAATTAAGGAAATTAATTTTTATGTTATACACCAACCTCATCATAATATTTAAAGCGAAAGCAGAGCTACTTGAAAACGATGCGGACATTTTGCCCGGTGTCACCTTCTATTTATATTTATTCAATGGCTATACCTTTTAAATAAAAAAAATATGAAAATAAATTGCCATTAAGTCAGTTTAAAAGGGAGATATAGAAAAATGCATACGTATTAATATATAAACAGTTTTTTTTTTTTTGAGGACTATTAATGCATTTATTGAAAAAAAAGCAATCTATACACATGGATAATAAAGGTATATCCATATATGTACATATGTATGTATATGTATATATCGTCACCTGATTGCAAGAACTATAGGTAACTGAATTTTATAAATTTTGGAGATAGCAACCTTTTAGAAGCCTAGCTACTGGAGGACGATGGAAAGCTTAATTTGTATGTTCCTGAAACTTCACAAATATCCTATATTTGTCAATGCTATAAAAAGATTGAACAAAAAATCCTTAAAACTGTAAAAAATAATACCGTTTTTGCCGATATATTATAAAAATAGAAAATTGAGTTACCTAGTTCTTGCAATCAGGGGACGATATAACCATACAATTATGCAAATATTATTTATATAATGACGTTACCATAATTTAGCTTCGATACTTTTGGGTCTAGTTTCAATTTTTTAAGCTTTCAGAAGCATACCGCACTTAATTGAAACTGAAGACATTGAGCAAAAGAAAAAGAAACATTATTAATTTCACTTGAGTGAATTTTCTCGCCCATAATTACGGTTTATTATGAGGGCTCTCGAGTACACCTCACTTAAGTGAACTTAAGTGAAAATGAAAAATCTTAGGTAAACCTCACTTCAATCACAAAATTACTGATTTCACTTAAGTGAATTATAGGAATGTTTGCCCTTATTTAGGGTCTGTTGCGTATCTACTTTCATTTAATTTTGCTTCTGAAGTGAGGAGACCTCTCAAGCGCACCTCACTTTAAGTGGAACTAAAGAAGAAAATGATAGATAAGTAGTTCTATATTTGCTTTTAACGCTTACATTTATATTACCAAACTACCCTCTTGCAAGATCCAAAAGGATTTAGAGTGTTCTTTTGTTTTTATTTTGAAAAAATACAAATTACAAATACAAAAAAGTAACCATTTCTCTACTTTTAATCACTTTAATTTACTTCTCACATGCGTTTTACTTAGCCCAGGAAAAATTTACAAATAAATTGCCAATCTGCGTAAAAATTTCAAGTGAAGATTTTTGAATGCAATTATCTTTATTTGTACATAAGGAATACGCATGCGAAAGTCTACAAACTTTGCCTATAAATTTTTTCATAACACGCACCATTTCTGAGTTATACGCAAAAAAGGGATATTTTCGTCAATTTACGTTTTTTGAAACGCCGATATCTTCTTAACCTTCAGTCAGAGAAAAAAAAGTGTTTTAACATTTCTTGTAGATAATCACATTATCTACAAGTTTTGTCCGCATTACTTTTTAATACCATGTACCATTTCAAAGTTATACGTGGAAAACCGGTATTTTCGACATTTAACCTTGAATAACTTAACGCAAGCCAGTTTCGTTTGTAGACTTTCGCATGCGTATTCCTTATGTACAAATAAAGATAATTGCACTCAAAAATCTTCACTTGGAGTTTTTCCGCAGCGAAAGTACATTTTTCCTGGGCTATACTTGTCGAGTTTAGCAGGTAATTCGAGAAATTATCTCGACTTTTTTCTTACAGAAACAGTTTAACTCACAGTTTTCCAGGCTCTAACAGTTTTACTCATATTTTTCCAGGCTCTCACAGAAATTTTATTACGAAAAGTTTCAAGTCGAGAAAATCTAGTTACAGAACCAGGTGAATGTGAGAAAACAATTTTAATGCCAATTCACGTCATATTTGTTTTGATTCACGTGTTCCATGCGAGAATTACAGAACGGTAGGCACTGTATTAAATTTTAATACTATGGCATTAAAAACATATCCTTCATATTCATATTTAAATATAGGTGATGCTTGCTTGTAATGGCTTCCCGTTTTAATACAAATTGTATTAGATTTAAATACTCTTGTATTAAAAATACATGCATCCCGAATCTTTTAATACAATTTGTATTAAATTTTAAGACATTTTGTATTAAAAATACGCTAATCCTGATCTTTTTAATACATTTTGTATTAAATTTTAATACAATTTGTATTAAATTTTAGTACCTTAGTTAAAAAATAAACGAGTCCCGATCTTTTTAATACAATTTGTACTACATTTTAAAACTTTTTGTATTCAAAATACGCCCGTCCCGATTCTTTTAATACAATTTGCATTAAATTTTAATACTTTTTGTATTAAAAATGTACGCGTATATTTATGTTATAAAATTTTAATCCTTAAAGATTATATTTTATTTCATTGGATTACTTTTTAATCTTTTTGGTATTACAAATAACAATTTTAACAACAAAAGCCTCCAAAATTCAAGTTACATTATGTTTTCCTTTGCAACGATGCAGTAACAAAACCACTCCATCACACAGTGGTTTCGCCCATACGACAAAAATGAAAAAATAAAAGCTTATTTTTTTTTTCTCGACTTTTTACAGTAGATTACGGTTTAATATTGACCGCTGCAAACATTGCGTCTCAAATGTCACGTGTTATCAGTTTCGTTTTCGCATTCAAAGAGAGCTAGTTTTTTTGGTCTAAACATACAATCAAATTTGTGCGTAAAATTGATTTATTTAAAAGTGATTTTTTTCTAGATAAAAGTAACATTTTCGAAATTTTTGTTTAATGGGATTAAAGAAGCAAGGTGTTTAAAGTATTTTATTTTTTATTTAGTGATATTTTGATTTTTATTTCAAAAGTTGTATTGGTAAAACCCAGTAGACATTAAAGTTGATTTTTTAAATTTTTCTTTGAAGCCTAGTTTACAGTTCCCGTGCGCAAAAAAAAATCTATGCAAATATTCTCGCATGTCAAAAAATAATTGAGGTGAAATGCAAAATTAATTGTTTGCATGATTGGTTTACAGTTTCATGCAAAATAAAAAAACCATTGCTGTCATGGAATGTCATGCAAAACAATGGACCGGCAATTGTTTTGCATACGAAAAAAGTGTGGTGAATAAAATAATTTTTTTTTTGGATGGTCGGTTTACACTTCAAAAAAAAAAAATATATTCAACTCTAGGCATTATTGGCATGCGAATGGTTTTCGCATCCAAAAATAATTATTTTCCACTTTTAGGCCTATAGTTTATTAATTAAGTGTTAATTAATGCCTCAATGGGTGGCTTAGGCCAAGGCAAACGCTTTCGCCTCGAACACTATTCAATTTGATAAACAGATTAGGTGGAAAATCGTTTTGAAAATTTTGATTTTTTTTTCGCATGGGAACTGTAAACTATGCTTGAAGTAAAAGTAAGGTTTTAATATAGTTCGCAATGTAACCTAAATTTAAAATTTTGTCTGAAGTATCGAGAAAGCTCCCAGCTTTTTGAAAAACATTACCTTAGCACCCACAATCACCCACTAACAGATTTATTCAGGTTTTACTACTGGTGTTTACCGTTTCTGATTTTTTGAATTTTCCCATTTTAAATGTTCCTTAGGTTCAATGTACGTTTGTTTATTGTCTTAGAAGAATGTTTACGATATTTGGGCTGCAATTCATTTGAAAAAAGTGCCATGATGGAAAATTCTAACTTTAACCACTTGAAATCGCGCATGTGACCGTTTAGCTAGTCTATTAATGGAGTGCAGATACCTCAAACAAAATTTTTGTTTTTGGTACTACCTACACCTACATAAATTCTATATTTATGTATATAAAGTTATACTATGTTTTTATTTTTGTTACAAAATATAATTATCTAACTAACGAAGCAGTCGAAATTGTCAACATTTTATTTCAAACGTTAAAGAGTTTTGACGCTTCGTCCTTGAAACAAAAACAACAATCATAGGCGTAGGAAGGGGGGAGCGGAGGTGGGCAGTGCCCACCTTAAAAAATGAACTGCCCACCTTAGAAAAATCGACATTTAAACCTTTCTGGTTCTACAACCCACCCAAGAAGCAAGATTGAACAACTGTGAATGAAATTTCAGACACGAAAACTAAAATTTTGCCTACAGTTACAGTTGGTCGTCACATAAAAGCAATTTTTGCCCACCTTAATTTTGTTTCTGCTTACACATTGTATCACTGTCCGGGAAGCCTCAACACGCACAAACCTAGTTGAACCGGTTTAAATTTGTCTGAAACCGAGTTAGCTTGAACCTTGAAGATAAGTAGGTTTTGAGGTTTAAAAAGCGGAATCACCAAATGTAATATATTTGGAGTGCGTTCAGATTTAGTACTACGATGGCTCCATCTAGCAAAATATTAAATTATAAAACGAATGTTAAGTTTAAGTAAAAACGTAAAAAGATTTGAACTCAAAAAATTAATATCACCAAAAGCTAAAAATATTCCTTGTTTTGTGTACGTCACCAAATCGATTTTCATGCCACTAAATGAAATTTCAAATCGTCTGTTTGGCGATAAATCGCTACATCTGACAAATTTGGAACATGAACCGAAACGCAATTCGATTTGGTTTGTTTAAAATTAAAGCTTTCGGTTCTGTTTCGGTATGTATCAACTCGTTTGTCATCGACTCAGACTTAACGTATAGTATTTGCTCTGTAACAGACAAATTAAACCGAATACATAATTGGAATTTTATAAAAAAAATCTAAACGGAGTTGCTTCTACTTATTGCCTGCGGAACAGTAAAATGTGGATGAATTAAAAAACCTCAACAAAATCAGAAATTTTTAATTTTTTTTACCGTTCCGGAAAAATATGATTTGTTTTGAAAAATAATTAATACAAAATCAAAAACAATTTATTTTTGATCATATTGCGAAAAAAAATCAAATCTATGTTTCTTTATTTTAAAACGGCAAATATTTGAAGTTTTTTTTAAACCACAATTGTTTGAAAATAATTTGTTCCTTATTTTTGCTCTACTGGAAATAATGAAAAATGTAGTTAGGCCACTATGGCTCTCACGGCCTCATATTATGTCAACTTCAAAAGCAGAGAATATGAAATAAAGAAGTCAATCCTCAGCTGTCAATTTGATTTGCCTACAAGCTGGAAGCGAACAGCTGATGTATTAGATTTGCAAAGTATTAGTGAAAAGCAGTGCAAAACGCACACATAGAATCAACTAGTCATTCAGCACATCATTTAGCGCAGGTCTTGTTGTTGTTGCAATTCACATCTATTTCTTCGACACGAAATGAAATTACAAATACAACAATGTAAACAAATGGGTTTTGGGGGGTGAAACGTACGAAGGATTGGCTTCTTTATTTCATATTCTCTGTTCAAAAGGCGGTTTGAAAATATTCTATTGGCCCATTCATTAGTCGCCTTCGTCAAATTATATATGAGTACTGCAGACAAATTTTATCAATAACTTTAAAGATGTTTTAAAATGAATTCAATATAGCACTGAGTGCCGAAGTCTAGATTATGAAAAATATGTTCGAATTAAAGAGCTATGAAATAAACCTTGACAATTTAAAACAAAAACATATTGTAAATTTTCAAATGTGGGTCAATATTTCAAAACATTAATATTTTTCACTCCAAAGGGGACCCTCGCTCAAAAGAACCTATTTTGGTAGACGAAAAGAAGGAGTCACAACATTTGATCAAATCTAACGGTTTTTTAAGTCAGGGAAATGATACTTGTATCAGGGGAATGACAAAAATTTATATTTACTCCGTTGATTAGATGGATATTTAATTTTGCGAATGGTTTCAGGAGCGTAAAGAAAAAAGAGAACAAATACTAACATGAAAAATAGCATCCACAACTATGTTGCACGAACGATTTTGCGTGACTTAACATTTTATAGTAATAACCGTATTTTTGTATGATATTTTGACCGAGAAAATGTGAAAAAATTCAAAACTACTAAAAATACTGTAAATATGTTTAAATTTTATATCATTGATTCTTCTAGAGTTACCAAAATGCAATCAATCATTATAATGGAAACTTGAAAGTCAGGGGAATGACACAAAAAATGATGTTAGGGGAATGACTCCGAAGGGTGATTTATGAGACTTAAATGGAGGCTATTAGAAAATTAGATGTTTTATATTATTTTTCACGAAAGCCCTTGTAAAAGACACAGACGAGTAAAATTTTGTAGTTTTTATACCACACGGTTTAGTAAAAAACACGCGTTAGAGGAATGACAGTTTCGCTTGACAAAAAACAAAATCGTTGCCTTAACTTGAAACAAAAAAGACAACTAAGTTTTTTTGAAACTCTTACTTCAATTTTTATAAAGAGCAATTCTGTACCGTTGAACAACAAAAAATCAGTTTTCTATTTTGAGCCTATATATATTTTTTTTTAAATTTCCATTGGTGGGATAGAAATGATCAATTTATGGGGGACACTTACTTAATAGCTCCTATTTCAAAAAATAAAGCAACTAAAAATCATTTAACTATTTTTTAATTAGGAGGCATATGTTATTAAAAAGACTGCATCATTACATTTTTTATATCGTTTTTAGTTTCGTTGCTAAAATTCAGGCAGTGTGGTAAGTAGGCCTGGGGACACGTCAGGGGAATGACATTTTGGGTGTTTGAATGGAGATAGCGGGTATGATCATTTTTAACTTTTTTTTCTAGAGCGAATATTAGAACCCGTTTGTTTCAAGCCATCCAATTAACAAACTTATAATAAAATTTTGTACTTCGGTTCAAAAATGAAGGAGACTGAAATATTAATATTTTGAAATATTGACCCGTGTATATACAAACTGCAAGAGGCCGCATTACCGCTTCCGGTTAGTTGCACCAAACGTGAAAGAAGTTTATCGGCAGTGCGGCGGATAAAAACTTGGTTGAGAACTTATTTTACCCAAAACCATTCATTTTTAATATATGTAGATGCATCGTAAGACACTTTTGCAGAGTTGAGTTTGGAAGCACTTCTAATGAATGTTAATTTGCCTTACTCTCTCTTGAACAAATTCGGGAATTAATTAAATGCAATGAATCATTTGCACCGAAAAATTGTTAATGATTGGGTTTGGTTTGGACTGGTTGCCCACCTTAGAAAAAATTCCTTCCTACGCCAATGACAACAATGCATTGGCACACAAATGAACTAAAAAAAAGATATGGTCGTGTCAGTGGTGAATATTCTTTGTAATCATTTCTCATGCTGCCATTTATCATGCCTCAAAATTGCATCAAAATCGGTTGAATTGTTTGGATTTTATTGCTTGAGACTGTTCCTTGATATGAAAAAGATATTTAAAAACACCCAAAAGGTGGGCGTGGCAAACATGTTTGTGAAGACGAATTTCTTAAAAGAGCATTTGCTAAAAAAATATCTCAAAACTTAATATAAGCTTTAGCCAGTTTGGGTGACTATATCACTTTATTCGAAAAGTAGGCGTGGTAGGAGGTGGAAATTTATTGTGATGATTTCTTTAGTAATTTTTTGTCTTAGCTGAAAATTTCATCAAAATCGGTTGAGTGGTTCAGATTTTATTGAATTTTGACGCCTTCTCCATACAACCGAAACCACTGTGCATCAGCCCTATGACGGCCCATACCGTGAAGTCGAAAACGAACAAATAATACACACTTGAGATCAAAGGACACCAGAAAAATATCTCAATAGAAAGCCTCAAACAAGCATTTCTTTTAAAGAATCAAGATCAAGACCAAACGAAAGAAACAAATAATGTTACTCCAATTCCACCTCAGACGACAACCACTCAAACGACAAAATCAGACAGAAGCAGGGTTGTCAGTTTGGGGGTTTTCCCCCAGATTTAGGGGTTTTTTCATCGTTGGGGGGAAATCTGGGGTGATGAAATGTCTGGGGGTATAATTTTTAAAGTTAAAAATTTAAAATTTGTGACTGCTTAGTTTTCTTCTTTTTAAAAATAACGTCTTATAGGTATTGAAACAGCTGATATTTAGATTTTTGTTAGGTATGCTGATAATATTTGAGGGCGTGTCGGCAAAAGTGATGTAACCCATATTTTGGAAAAAATTGATAATTTTGTCTCGTAGTTCCACATTTAAGCATCAAAAGTCATCAAAGTGAAAAACTCAATTCTTAAATATTTAAGCTTTCCAAAAATGTGACTTAGGCTTGTTTCACACATATACGGTTTCATTCGGTTCGGTCTGTATTCGATTCGTTTTCGGTCGGACCTGATAAGTGTGAACCGATGAAAACGGCAGGAATGGAAACCTAATAGAAACCGAATAGCACCGAACGCCCCCTCGACACGAATCGGTTTCATTCGGTTTCAAGGGCACACAAACTTATCGTAGCGTTCACACATATTCGGTTCTATAAGGTTTTCTTTGTTCGTTTTTATTTGGAATTGACAACTAGTGCTGAAGTATGTTGATATTTTTGAAATTAAAAATTGATATTTGAATACAAACCTCATAGGAACCGTATATGTGTGAAAATAAAAAACTGAAACCGAAAACGAACCGAATACAGACCGAACCGAATGAAACCGTATATATGTGAAACAAGCCTTAGGCTTGTTTTACACATATACGGTTTCATTCGGTTCGGTCTGTATTCGGTTCGTTTTCGGTCGGACCTGATAAGTGTGAACCGATGAAAACGGCAGGAATAAAAACCTAATAGAAACCGAATAGCACCGAACGTCCCCTTGACACGAATCGGTTTCATTCGGTTTCAAGGGCACACAAACTTATCGTAGCGTTCACACATATTCGGTTCTATACGGTTTTTTTGTTCGTTTTTATTTGGAATTGACAACTAGTGCTGAAGTATGTTGATATTTTTGGAAATAAAAATTGATATTTGAATACAAACCTTATAGGAACCGTATATGTGTGAAAATAAAAACTGAAACCGAAAACGAACCGAATACAGACCGAACCGAATGAAACCGTATATGTGTGAAACAAGCCTTATCCTTCTTGAATATCACATCAAATACTATGTTCGGTCGATTAAAAATTAAAAATATGCTAAAAAAAGTGGGTTACATCACTTTTCCACTCACGGCCTCATTTGTGATTGAGATATATTCCTTAAATTCTGTGTCGAAGAATTTTACGCCGTGAGAAGAAACGTTGACAGATGTCGCTAATGAAAATGACTGCAAAAATGAAGATGACGAGTGCAAATATTATTCTTGAACTTATGTGTATTGAAAGAAAAAATAAATTCGGAAGTTGGAAAAATAAATCTAGGGTTTTTTTTGTCAAAATGTGGAAATCTGGGGGGTTTCTAAATTTTCCTGGGGGGACAATTTTTGTTTGCATCTGGCAACACTGGACAGAAGAGTTCATATTCCAGACAGGTATCGTTGTCACTAGAGGGCGAGTACTGTGGCGATCCATTACTTTACTTTAAATATTGTCTATATTCACTTAGTTTAAAAAATAACAATATTTCACTTAGTTTAAGAACAATTTATCAATCATTCTTAGAATAATTTATTAAGTTTGTTTATCGAATGTAAACAAACTTTTAATATAAATAATGCTTGAAAAATAAATAAAAATTGAGTCTGTGTACTAAAATAAGTGTGGTGTACTGTTAAATATAAAATAATTTTACGCAGGCTATAAAACTCACTAACAGTAGGTACCTCCCATGGAACGTTATTTTGGATTTTCTTATTATTGGCAGAACGGACATTAGATTTCGACTTTTAAATTAATTTATAATCATATTAATTTTTGGCTGCCCTCTGGACAAAATCCTGCGGGCGTCTAATCCCCAACTCCAGCATTATAAAAGCTTAGAGTTATGTAGCTCACTCAGGTTGTTGTTGTTACTAACATTCAAACCTCTGACACTAAGAACATTCCTTCAGATCCCTCCTTGTAAATTATACCTTTGTGGTACTTTCACATTTTCTGAAACAGAATTTTGAATGACCTTACAATTTTTTGTAAAAAAGTGCTAATAGATATACTGCAATTTGTGAGTTAGTGAAACAGACCAGATGTAGCACTTGAATTTTCGCTAAAACTATTGAAAGTTTATAACAAGGAAAATAAATCTAATAAATGGTAAAATCTAAAGGAGCTAATGCAAGTGAGAAGACTATAGTAGTAATTCATACAATTTTCGTTTATTTCATTGAACTAGGATATAATGTAAGAAATTGTTTGATTTTCGGAAGCAAATTTGTTATGACCTTAATTTTCTATTAATTTTCCAATAATAAATTAAACGTAACAAAAAACGAGCACGCTACTTAAAAACTAGCAACGTGCAATACTTTTTACAATAAAATGAGATCCTACACGAAGGAGAGTATTTTACAGTTTAAAAATTATTACACCTAAAACTATGCAATGGTTTTTCGTTTGTTTCAATTGTTTTCAAAAATATACTGTTAAATTATTCTCCGATGAACCCATATCTTCTGTGGCTGATAATAGACTCGACTTATGCGGCTCCCACGCTGTCTTCTTGTTCCCATTTTCCGATATATTGTGTTCTACAGTCTCGTGGATTGCGATCGAATGTCGCTCCATTTCGCCATCGTAGAGTTGGCCGTTAGCGGACGCCCTAGATACAATACCTAAATGAAAGTTTGGACGAAAACAATTACAGGAGAGTTTTAAAAATTTCAATAGTTTAAATCTAACTTCTCACTGTTGCCGCGTAATTATCACGTTCACGCTGTCGCTCACGTTCGCGTTCGCGTTGCGCTTCACGTTCAAGGCTGGCAGCTAGAATTGTTGAAGCTCCAGCGCTCAGACTACTTCCTGATCCACCATGTCCGTTGGTGCTGGGGTTTGTCAGAGTGACATTTCCACCGGCTGTAGTTTTCACCCTAGGAAGGCCATTGTGTGGAGGCACTTTGGGCCGATTCATCAAATTTGCTGAGGCAACAGCCCCTTGACTGTGGACTCTATTTCGTGATTTTGCAGACTTTGTTTTTGTTTTTGAACGGATAATGTAACATGTGAGAACCAGTATTATTAACACGAAGATACCCACAAGAACTCCAAACATGCCGAGAATGCTGGAAGCCCATGACGTCTGAGCCAATGCCACACCTTTCATTGTCACCGTTATCGGGACTGATGTACTTCGAGGTGGGACACCAGAATCAGTAGCAATGGCAACGATGTGAATTGTAGATTCATTCAGAAGCATATCTGGACGAATAAAGAGATTTCCAGCTGAATCAATTTCGAAAAGACCTGCATGTTGACCTCGAAGAGAAAGCTCAATTTTGTCATTTCGATCCCCATCGGCGGCTTCGATTTTGCCGATCATTACTCCATCAAAACTTTCTGCTCTTGATCTCAGGCTCTGTGAGAAAATTGAAAATAGTTTTTAATTACCTTATCATTATTGGTAAGAAGGCGTAATACTTACACTCTTTGGAACAACAAATTCGTAATGGGTCTCCCTAAATCTGGGCTCCCAGTCGTTTACATCGATCACCTCTAGGCTAACTTCTGCCGTTGCATTTGCAACACCATCTGTTGCCACCACAACAAAGTCATGGTGCATAGCTTGCTCATAATCCAAGGGCTTTTGTAGAATAACTTCTCCCAGTGATCCAACGTTGAAGATTTGTGATTGCACCGGGTCCGGAATGTAATATCTCAAATGCTTGCCGGGCTTATTTGTCGGTAAGGCCAGAATTCTATTGCCAACAAGCATATCCTCGCGAATCCTCATGAAAAACCGCTTTTGCACAAACGCCAAAGTTGTCATGTCACTGTGAGTTCCCGGCCGAGACAATGTCACTGTTGTCAAAGCATACCTATCCGGATTGTCTATTTGCGTCGCCTTTACAACCAAAGTGGCACCGTTTACTAGATCAGAGTAGCCAATAGGAGCTAAAAGAGTGATCACACCATTGTTCGGATGAATTCGGAAGTACTTGGTGTCCTGGGACTGTACAATAGAATACTGTATTGGAGCACAGATTCCTTCATCCTGATCAACAGCCTTGATTGCTTCGGGGCGAATTTTTAACTCTCCCGGTCGCCCATCTATAGGAAGCTCTCCTTTGTATGATTCTCGTAAAAATTTCGGATTCTGATCATCGGCATCAGTGATCACAAGTCTGAGCATTGTATCAGTGAATTTTGGGGGAGTTCCTTGATCCTGCGCTCTTAGTTTAAGAGTAAAATTATGCATTACCTCGTAGTCTAAAGGCTTCTTTAGCACCAGGGTCCCTTCCAGTGGATTCAAAAACTGTACATATTCTGAAAATGGTCCTGGAAGCACCTGATATTCAACTGTTGAAAATGGACCTTGCTGATCAATATCTGCCGCCCGAGCACCCTGTAGAATCCGTGTACCCGGAACTGTTACCTCTGACAATGTTAACGTGTACGGTGTGCCAATCCATTGGGGAGCATTATCATTGACGTCAATAACTCGAACGTTAACTGGTATGACGAAACTCTGGAAAAAGAAGAAAATTCACATAAAAGGCTTCATTTCATTAAGAGCATATGTACATAGGTTACATGCTAATTGAGTAAGGGTCAAAGACGAAGTTGAACGCGAAAGGAAAATTTGTTAAACCAGTCCAACTTACTGAGTCAATGGTCTTTAATTTGCTGCACATCAACAGTAGAAACTTCCTGCTTTACATACTTTAGTTTATCAACAGTTTTGTAGGGAGGAAGAAGGTAGAACCAAATTTATTTAACTGGAAAGGGGTTGATTATTATACAACTCCTAGAGAAGCAGAACTGAATATATTGGATTTTTCATTTTTCTTTAGCGGTTGCGGTTGTAAATCCAAGTGTTTGGAGAAATGAGGTTACTAGAAACTAGAGTTATTTAGATTTATGTACGGATGCCTTATGAATTATCATTGATTACTTTTCAGGATTTATGAATTTATTATTACTTGGCAGAATAAACCTACATTCATATATACAATAAAGTTGTTTGTTAAATCGTTAGTGTGTGTACAGATTGGCTGGAAGATGTAATGGAGAAATAAAATGCACGACTGGATCGCACGTACTTGCTCTTATGTTCAAGTTGTGTAGAACTTAAGAGCATTTAAATCGTTCTTTTTATTGTATAAACAGACCGATAAATAACTTAGAGCTCAAAAACAAATATACCATTAGATTACTTGAAAAAAATTGAATATATGCAAAAATAAAAAAATTAAATCGTTGGAGCCTTTTCTTGAAAATTAATTTTGTATGTATCTATAAAATGTTCGTAACATTCTTCAAAAAATAATTTGGAATGTCAATTTTAGGTATATGTATATTAATAAACATTTAAAACTGAAATTTCAAAATAATTCATCAACCTGTTTTTGAAATATTGAATTTTCAAAAAAAAAAAATTTTGAATCTTTTTTTAAAATTTCAAAATTAATTTTTTTCCAAAATTTTGGTATGCAGTATTATTAATAATATCGAAAGCTTTTGAGACAATTTTTTTTATTGAATTCGGATGAGTGGTTAATGAGAAAACCGAAAATAAAAAAAAAGTTATATGGTAGGTACCGTTAATAAATGTTTTTGGTAACTTTTATTTTTACCAAAAAGTACACCATATCTAAAATAAAACACTGATTTTTTTATCGAAATCGTTGGAACCGTTTTTTAGATAAATTAGCTTTTCCTTAGCAGTTGTATGGCAAGTACCGTTATTTTTAGAGGTAAACAAAATTTCAGTTTTCCTTCTGAAGAGTTACAAAAAAGCCTTAAGTTCAAAATTTGAAGAAAATCGCACCATTGGATTAGACTGGAGATCCAGATACAAACAGACAGATAGAATCGTGACACCCACTTTTTCATGTTCTCTATCATCGTGATGTTATATTTGATTGTTATCTCAAAAAATTTTGTTTGCACGTATCCAAATCCTTTAACTACATCATTTATATTTGTCTGATTAAAACATACAACTAAAGTTATGAAATAAAAAATAGAAAAGTGTAATGAATTACAAATGTAACTGGTGTAGTTGTAGGATGAAGCTGTAAAATGTAGTTGATGTAATTGATGTAGTAGCGCAGAAATAGGCCCCAGTACTAATAAGATGCATGTCGTTGAAAAGGTATTTTTATGAACAATAATAGTTACCACAACAACTTATTAAAAATCACTGTGTGGAAATAGTTATTCGCTGTTTTAGGGAATTTTGGCACAGATAAAATGTATAGAGCATGGGTAACAATTAGAGAATAACTTTTTTCACACAGTGATTTGAGTAAAGCTGCCGTATTGACTATTGTAGTACATAAAATTTCTTTTCCAACGACATAAGTCCCGTTGTTATTGGTTGAACTAACTATCACACTTTTTGCCCATACTAAAAAAAAAAACATTTTTTTCACACTAAAATGAACCACAATATTTCATTAGTTTACGAATAACTTTTTTCACACAGTGATTCGAACTGAACTAATGTGAAAGATATTGTAGGTAATGGAAATACCTTTCCAATGACATATATATTGTCGTTATTGGTTAGACCAGTTTTCATAAATTTTTCCCATACTAAATATATTTTATTCATACTAGAATGCACCAGAACACAATCCTATTTAGCGAATAACTTTTTTCACACAGTGATTTGAAGTAAGCCCCGATAGTAACTATTGTAGTACATACAAATACCTTTTCGACGACATATGTCTCGTCGTTATTGGTCCTGTAGACCGTTTTGTCCTATTCTCCTTTGTAGCAAATTCAATTCTCTTCAATTTATGTTAACACACTTTTTACCCTAAAGTTATTAATAAAAAAATTATAATCAAAAACATATGAATTTTTTCAATGTTTAAATTTTGTTTATAACTTTTTTATTTATAACTTTAGGGTAAAAAGTGTGTTAACATAAATTGAAGAGAATTGAATTTGCTACAAATTTGTACCAAAGTTTTTTTTTCTAAGACTAATAAAATTTTGCCCTCTAAAAGTACTTGAGAGTGCTAGGACGCCATATGGCCCTAGGCTCAATGATATGAGAATCCCTATGCACACCTCCGCGTGGTAGAGGGCGGGTAACGCTAACGTGCATGGGGACCGAATGGATGCCGGGATAAGCAGACAACCCAGCTATGCTGGTTAGGGCACAACCTTGTCCTTGGGATGGTTAAAAGCCCCCTTAAGACGGATGAACTGCAGGTGGCGGTCAACGGCATGATAGTCTGGTGGCGGAGGAGCGTTTTTTTGTTAAAAGGCCAACGGCAGCAGCAGGTAGCGTCTGTAACCCATATTAGGCGGCTACAAAAGGCGTCTGTTTTCCCATAGTGGGCGGCCTCGAGCAGTTATGTGTTTGACCATACAAAAGGCGGGTGTGCCTGTCAAATCTGAGCTTATGAGCCACACCATGGTGGAAGGATATATGCTAATACATGAAATATAACAACAAATGGAAATGAGTCCCCAAGAGGTAACCATTTTATGGAGAATCCTTCTGCAGCTTCGGCTGCTGTAAACCGCACATCGGATTTGGGGGTGCGGCATCTTTCGTGTACCAGCGTCAATCAAGACGCCATAACAATAAATGAATCGTTAACAAATAGAAGAAGTCTTTCAAGAAGCGCAAATGTTACTTTTGGCTACCGCATACGTACGAAAATCGGAGCATGGAACGTTCGATCCTTGTACGGCGAAGGTAGATACGAGCAGGTTGAGCGTGAAATGCTTCACCTTAAGATCAGTATCCTGGGCATCAGCGAAACTAGGTGGAGAGAAAGAACGGAATACAGAGCTGACTCTGTGCAAACGAGAATGCTGTATTCCGGGGAGGATGAAAGAGAGGGTGGCCAAAGGCTGCATGGTGTCGAAATTATGTTGAACGAAGAAGCGAGGCGTAGTCTTATATCCTGGGCGCCCATTTCTGCAAGAATAATGACAGCAATGTTCCGTTCAAAAATTCGCAACGTCACAATAATTCAGTGCTACGCCCCCACAAATGAAGCGACCGAGGAAGACAAAACCGCTTTCTACACTCATCTTAACTCAATTTACAGTGGTGTTCCAAGAGCCGACATCATAATTGTCATGGGAGATCTCAATGCCCAAGTCAGATCAGACAACTACGGTCTGGAACGTGGCATGGGGAAAAATGGCTTGGGGTCACAAATGAAAATAGCGATTTGCTGGTCGATTTTTGTAACGCTAATCGTCTTGTACTGGGTGGGACTGTGTTTAAACATAAGACTTGCAACAAAATCACCTGGGTACATCCGGATGGTCAAACTGAAAACCAAATTGAGCACATCATGATTCAGCAGCGATGGAGGAAGTCAATGTGCGATGTTCGAAGCATTAGAAATGCCGACGTGGGAAGCGACCACCATTTGGTTCTCATGAGTCTCAAGCTACGAACTGCAGCTGTACAACGTCAATCACAAGGTGCAGCGAGAATTCGAAGTTCAATACAAATGCTTTAAGTGATCCCAACATATGTCGTAACTATGTCACCAACCTTAACAACAGAGCTTCGTCATTAAACGGAACACAACATTCAACAATTGATGAGATGTGGGGTGATATAAAAAGTGTTTTTATGGATGCTGGATCCGAAACTGTACTCAAGCAGTCGAGAGACTCGAGAGACTCTTGGATATCCCAAGACACCTGGGATAAAATCGAGCTTCGCAAATCGTTGAAGATGCAAATAAATGCCGAAGCGGATGCTCAACGAAAGGCTGAATTGCGAAGAGAGTATCGCTTAGCACGTGTGACAAGAGGGTGAGGTTAGACAGTCTCGCAGAAAATGCGGAAAACGCTGCAACAAGAGGAGATATGAGGGAATTGTACCAAATATCCAAGGAAGTTGTCGGGAAGAAAAGCAACACCAATCATCCTGTAATGGATGTGGATGGTAAACTTTTGGTATCAATCGAGGATCAGCTGCGCAGGTGGAAGGATCACTTTTGTGCCTTGCTCAATGAGGATTCTGTCGAGCAGAGTGCTGAAGTGCCCCAGCTTAACGAGATGCGTAGATCATAGAGGGGTATTGACATCGAACCCCCTACAGTACTGGAAATTCAATCTTCGATAAATCTTCTCAAAAACAACAAAGCAGTTGGACTTGACGGTATACCAGCCGAGTTCCTGAAAGCTGACCCTGTCAGAACGGCTAGTATTCTACACCCGTTGATACAAGCTGTGTGGGAAAACGAAATCTATCCCAGCGACTGAAAGGATGGTGTAATTGTTAAGTTGCCAAAGAAAGGTGATCTTAAGAATTTCAACAATTGGCGAGGTATTATAGTTTTGTCCGTTTTTCCAAAATTAATGGCAACCATCATTCTGGAGCGGATAAAGGTAAGAATCGAGTCTACACTCAAGAGGCATCAAGCTGGTTTCCGGAGTGGGCGGTCTTGTGTCGACCATATCAACAGTCTGCGTATCGTTCTTGAGCAGTCTGCGGAGTTTCAATCACCGCTTTACCTCATGTTCGTGGATTTTGAGAAGGCCTTTGACCGAGTCAACCGTGAATGTATATGGAGATCACTTCTTGGTAGAGGAATTCCCCCAAAAATTGTTGCCATTATAAGAGAGTCCTATAACAACGCAAGATGCTTTGTTTTACACAATGGGCTGTTATCCGACTCTTTCGAAGTGCGGCAGGGTGTGAGACAGGGAGATGTTCTACCGCCAATTCTCTTTCTACTGGCGATTGACGATGTTTTGAAGGCCAGCGTTGGAACAGCAGAGAGGCAGGGCATTCAATGGAGACCGTTTGAAAGGCTTAGCCACTTAGACTATGCCGATGATATATGTCTCTTGGCAAATAACATCAGCGGGCTGAACGGGATGTTTCAAGCTCTGAAGGTAAAAGGAGAGGCGAGTGGTCTTAAAATAAATAGCAAAAAGACAAAAATAATGCTCACAGGCCACTCCACACATCAGCGTATTTTAATACAGGAGTCGCCAGTTGAAGAGGTTGAACAATTTAAATACCTTGGAAGCATTTTTTCAGAAAATGGTGGTACTGATCTGGACGTTCAAAGTAGAATAAATAAAGCTCGCGCAGCTTTTGGTTCTCTCTCCCAAATTTGGAAATCATGTCAAATCTCCTTGCGCATTAAGTTGAGATTCTTCGAATCCAATGTCAAATCCGTGCTGTTATATGCTTGCGAAACCTGGAAAGTCACGACTACCATCTCAAAGAAATTGCAGGCTTTTGTGTCTACGCCATATTCTAAAAATTCGCTGGCCACAAATTATATCAAACGAGGAATTGTGGCGCAGGACAAGTCAAGAGCGGCTGGACGTTGACATAAGAAAGCGTAAATGGCAATGGATTGGTCACACACTGAGGAAACCAAACGATGAAATTGCAAAGCAGTCATTTGAATGGAATCCTCAGGGTGCACGGCGGGTTGGAAGACCAAGAACAACATGGAAATCAACAGTTCTAGCAGAAGCAGACTCCCAGAGAAAGACGTGGCCACAGTTAAAATATCTATTTGCAGACCGTGAAGGATGGAAACGATTTGTTGGCGCCCTATGCCCCAACCGGGGTTACAGGACTTGATGATGATGATGAATAAAATTTAAGTTGCCATGGAAAACTTTTTAGAACTCGTTTTTCAATATGGTGGCCAAATGGTGGGGCTTTCAACACCTAAAATCGAGTTTTATACTTGCATTGAACCCCCTTACACATCAAAAGAGAAAATCTTTGTCCAACCTAAATTTGGAAGTTATTGTAACATTTTGATAGACATTTTGCGAAAATGTTAAAAGCTGTTTTATTAGATGATTGACAAATTTTCTTGGCTATTTCGTTAATACACAAGCATGTGCTATACCATTTTGGAAAGTGCATTAAATAGACAACTTTTTTAAGCAATTGGCCATTGATGTTCTCATACAATTTTAATTTATTAGAGGTAATCAAACTTTTGTGAAAATAAATGTTTGCACTGAAAAAAATATTTTAAAAAATTATAATAAAAAAATGCAATAACTACTATTAAATTTTTTTTTTAATATTACAAAAATAGAAAAATAGTAAAAATTGTTCATTCATGGTCGTAGCGTTCACGTATTTGAGGAAAGTAGTACTTGTTAACAACTTTTGGAAAAATCATCATAGCAAAGTAACCACTGGGAAAATATTTTTTTTTATATTTTTTTCTGGAAAAGTCATAAGGCCTGCTACAACCAGTTGCAAGGTTATCCATTATTTACAGGACACCCTGTATATTAATAAACTGTAGCGACTTTCACATTTGAGCTATAGCGTCTCACAACAGCCAACAAATGGACACAATAGAGCTTACGGTCGCAGTGCAAACATACCCCTTAGCTATAATTATAGCGACTCTCAAACGAAAGAAGCGCCATCTGCCAGATTATAGCAGATATACCAGCTGTCAAATAAAAGCTTTGGAAGGGAAATTATTGGGAAACCAGAACCAGAACCTACTACCTAGTTATTTCCAGATTTTGTCAAACAAGTATAAAAGGTACATGTTTGACCGGCAGCGACACAGTTTGTTTTTAATCGATAAGTGAACGTTTTAAATAAAGTAAATAAGTTTTATTAACGAACCTGAGAAAATATTACAATACATTCATGTTTATGTAGTACTATAATTAATAACAATAATTGGGTGGCGCAACAGCTCGTGGAGAACCAGGGCCAAGTGACTTACAACTCACAACCATTCCTGTATGCGTGTTTGTTGGCAGGAATGGAGGGGACCTACGGCTAAATGAGAAGCACTTTTTCATGACAAGTATACTTTTGGAGGATTTGTCAGTTCCTCGCAAGAGGCAGTACCTCGAATAAAACATTTCTGTTTGTCCGATCCAGTCGTGCATTTTATTTCATAGGAAAAGCAAATTACTGGACCAAAAAGTAATGGGATTTGCTGGTTTACCCGCTGATGGGGCCTTTATATTGAAAAATTTATTTTCAGGATTCATCTTTAAAAAAAATACTTCTCTATACAGAGTACAAATGATTATATGTAGATATGTACATATGTGTTTACTTTTGACGTTTTTAATACATAAAATAAAAGCAAATGAGTTTTGTTTAGTGGAAAGGGTAATTTGTTTGAACGGTGAATAAAGCTCCTGGCACTAACAACCTTATTCTGCTATTCGGGCATTCCAAAAAAGTCGAAACCAAGCAACTCAATTTCAAATTAAGGAAAAAATATATTTAGGTAAACCAACATTAAGAGTTTACATTACATACGAGTATATGTTTGTATAAGAGATAAGGAAAAAACTATTATTCACAATTTTACTTGTTGTTGTAAAATGGACAAAGTGATCAAAAAAACTCATACCCTACCTGTTCAGTTTTCAGTACTTTTGCTACTATCAGTTCTCTACAATTGGCGATGTGCAGTGAGGTATTTTCAGTACTTTCAATTACATTTAGATCGGGACTTTTTCTTAATAGGAATGCTGCAAAAATAGTAATGCGAGTCTTAGTGACTTCACATATATCATTTCTTCTCCGTTACTGAAAAATGGCAAAAGTTGGTATAAATGGTAAACTATCTTAGCATTTGTAAAAAAAGCAGGACTGAAAAAGGGTTATTGTCGATTTTTTATAGAATTTAATACACCTCATGTCAAACTGGGTAAAGGAGAAGAATAAATTGCCCTTTACTCTCCAAAATTTGAACTACTCATAGGCACTTTTTAAAGGTTGGGATGTTTTTGATCCCCAATCTTAAGTGATCAAGGTAATTAAAAAAAATTATGTGTATAAATCGGTAAGAGTCATTAACAAGAATAGTAAAAGTAAATAAATAAATAAATTGGGTGGCTCAACAGTACGTGGAGAACCAGGGCCTAGTGACTTACAACTCACAACCATTCCTGTGTGCGTGTTGTTGGCAGGAATGGAGAGGACCTAAAGTTTTTTGTCGAGTCCGAACGGCGAAATGAGAGGCGAAGCACTTTTTCATGACAAGTATACTTTTGGAGGATTTGTCAGTTCCTCGCAAGAGGCAGTACCTCGGATAAAACATTTCTGTTTTTTAGGCTGGGAATGGAACCCACACCTTCGGCATGACAGTCCTACGCACTAACCATCATGCCACGAGGTACTACAATAAGAATAGTAGGCGTGTTTTATTATCATCGGGATTGGGATCTGGATCTGGATTAACTTTTAACACTTGTTACAAAAACAATTTTGATAGTTTTCCATTATTTTGTTTTTGTATTACGTGTAAAAGTTAATCCAGATCCAGATCCCGATGATAATAAAACACGCCTAGTGTAAGTGAAAACACCACAGTCTTTTACTCAAAGTGTGGGTTAAAGCGAAAAGGTTATTGATGGTTGCCAACGAAGAGATTTGAAAAGAAGAATCGTCGAATGTGGCGTAATAAGATCTAGTTTGGAGATAAGTTGATAGTCATTTGAACGAGATAATCTCTTGGCAGAGTTGATCAAAATCATTAGAATCGTGGGTTATATATATCAAGGTGCCTCATTAGGTATGAATGAATACTTGAGAAAGTGCTCAGCTCAACGGATGATCATCTACATATTTGATTAGTTACTCCTCTGGGAAATCACTGCCCGATTAGACCGAAGCAGGTGCTCTATCGAGAGGAACATCGCCCGTCATACTTTTTGCTTCATAAATGGCTTAGTTTATTCCAATTTTTAATTGCAACGTTAAATTTTATATGAACAGAAGTTAAGGATTTAAAAAAAATTATTGTCATTTATATAGACTCAAAAAAAAAAAATAAGTAGAATTTCTTGGCGAATTATTCCTATCCTGAGTACATCAGTTCACGCGTTTTTAACACTGTTTCAAATATCATGTAATCAGATTAAATTGCCTACAGTTACTGAAGAGAACTGCAGGTCGCAAAGCGAGAATGGCAAGAAAAATACAATTTTCGTTCAGTAATAGGTGAATCGATTGCAATAACATTCCAATAGTCAAACCAGTTGTTCATGGAGATGAGAACCTACATCAACAGAAAATGGTTCCACAGAATTAAATTTCAGGCAACATGCAATGCGAGAGAAAAATTTACAAATAGTGTTGACCTTTCATGGCCAGGATCAGTAGGTATATTATGATTCACGAATTTAGAGAAATTCTCATACACTTAAAATCATGGAATGGATTGAAGTCAGTGCCGTTTAACTTGGAGATTCAGTATACGGACTTACTCCCTGGCCTTAAACTCCATATAAAAATCAAGATGCACCTGAAAAAAACCTTATTCAACAAGTTTTTAACTCGAGACGTGTTATTATTGAACGATGTTTTGGATATGTCAAGCAACGTTTTCCCATCTTTCACAATTAAATTAGAGTCACAACCAGGCACGGATCCCCTCGAATCCCCGGAGGCGGGAAATTGTATTATTGCGTTTTCCGAGTAAAGTTGGCCCCAAAATGAAAAGTGTTCAATAGAAAAATTTACAAATAGTGTTGACCTTTCATGGCCAGGATCGGTAGGTATATTATGATTCACGAATTTAGAGAAATTCTCATACACTTAAAATCATGGAATGGATTGAAGTCAGTGCCGTTTAACTTGGAGATTCAGTATACGGACTTACTCCCTGGCCTTAAACTCCATATAAAAATCAAGATGCACCTGAAAAAAACCTTATTCAACAAGTTTTTAACTCGAGACGTGTTATTATTGAACGATGTTTTGGATATGTCAAGCAACGTTTTCCCATCTTTCACAATTAAATTAGAGTCACAACCAGGCACGGATCCCCTCGAATCCCCGGAGGCGGGAAATTGTATTATTGCGTTTTCCGAGTAAAGTTGGCCCCAAAATGAAAAGTGTTCAATAGAAATGTTGTAGATCACGCAAAAATCTACAACTTTTATGTACATCATTTTTTAACAAACTTCAACATTTCCGAGATAATGGGGAAAAACCCTATTTTTTTTTGTTTATTTTTCATTTTCCCAAAACTAGTTCAATTTAAATTAAACTTTGTGAAATTATATCTTGTTGTGTCCTTGATAACCACAATTTTTTTCAAGTAAATCCATTCAACAATTTTTGAGGTATTCATTTTTTTTTGGAAAATATATTTTTTTTCAAATGAAAAATGTACTTCAGAAACTCATGGTACAGAGTTCATTCAAGGATCATTAGTTTTTTATACATTTTACAAAAAGTTAATCGCTGGTTAACAAAATGCGCTGAAACAAAATTTTGACCAGCGAATAACTTTTTTCACATAGATATTTGAAATGAACTCTTATAGAAACTATTGTAGTTCATAAAAATACTTTTACAACGATATATATCACGTCATTATTGGTCTTGGAGTTTGGTGTGTCCAATTCTCATTTGTATGAAAAAGAGAATGGGTAAAGAGGCACCGATTTATCACCTTAGACAACATTTTTTTTATTTATTTATTTATTTAAAATTCGATTTACTTAAACACAGTAAGATATAGTATCTTATAAACTAGTGATAAGTGCAGTATTTACAAAAATATGGAACTATTACAATGGATCAAAGTGAGATATACATAGCTGAGAAAAATTATATATGTAGTACACACATAATGATTATTAATAAAACTTCAATATATAGATTCTTAGGAATATTATTAATAATTATGGATTCGTGGTGTTATTCGTTTCTTTCAGATTTCAAGTTAAATAGAAATAATGTTGATATTATTTTTCAGATTTAAGATTATAAAAAAAAATTAAGAAGCAGATAAATATTTTTTTATTTCGCTCTTCGCTTTGGATGCATTACCTAATTCTTTTACTGTATTTCCAAAGGCGTATGCTGTTGACGAAAAATTGACGTTCGGAAGTAAGGCAAGAGTAGCGCGGATGAATGAGTTGAAATGATCTGATTGATGCGGTTCTTTTAATTCTTTCGAAGAGATAGTGGGGTGAGTGTGAAAAGAGGACGTCAGAGAGCAAGGCTAGGGTACGGAAGTTGAGTAGGTTATCAAATGACATTTTAAATACTTGAATAGCAAACACGGTCGCGTCTTCGTAGTCCGAAAATATATCGTATAGCACTATTAAATGCAACATTGAGTCTACGTTTGCTTTCGTAGCTACAAGAGCTGAAAATCTCGCAACCATAAGTGAGGATAGGTATAACCAGGGTTTTCACAAGCACCGAACGCGTTTTTATAGGGGTATAATATTGAGCCACTTGTAATGAACGTAATGCCCCATAAGTCTTACCGATAATGACATTTATGTGTGCATCTCATGTTAAACTGCGGTTAAAGGTTATACCTAGGTTTTTTGCCGTCTCAACAAGCTCTATGGGAGTGTTGTTCATAATTATTGGAGGAAAGTATGAAAGTTCTAAAGGTGTTCTTGATATCACCAAACACTTGGTTTTTGTTGGGTTAAGTAGTAGTCCATTTGCTGCAGACCAGTTCAGGATTCGTTCTAGATCTTCGTTTAGGCATGCAATATAATGTTCGATAAGACCGAGTGGGCAGCTTATATACAGTTGCACATCATCGGCGTACATAGCTAATTGGCAGTATTTGATATAAGTTGGTAGGGAGTTGATGTACAAGGAGAACAGTAATGGACCCAAGATGGACCCTTGCGGGACACCTTTAAAGGTTGGAAGAAAATTTGACAACGATCCATTGATTTCTACAGCTTGCATTCTGCCGGTTAGATAAGAGAACAAAAGCTTAACGGTTGTTGTCGCGAAATTAAATTCATTGACAAGTTTCTCACACAAAATCTTGTGATCAACTGAATCAAATGCTTTTGAAAAATCTAAGATAATTAGAAATGAAATATGATCCTTGTCCATTGACTGCCGTAAGTCTTCAATAACATTGATTAAGGCGGTAACACAGCTATGCTTTTTCCGAAATCCAGACTGCAGAGGAGAAATAAGCTTATTTACAGTAAGAAATGAGTTCATTTGTTTCTGAATAAGTCTTTCAAACACCTTAGATAAAAAAGATAAGACAGAAATCGGCCTGAATTCATCACCCTTAGAATTTTTAGGGATAGGCAAAATTTTTGCTAGTTTCCACTGTTTAGGATAATCCCCAGACATGATGATAAAGTTGAAAATATGTGTTATGTAGGGCAAAAGTATTGGTAAAAGAATTTTGAGAAACAGAGGGTGTATTTCATCGAGACCGATTGCTTTTGATTTAATTGACAGGATAGATTCCAAGATGTCTACACTCTCAACATGCCTAAAGCTGAAGCTGGTACCAGAGATTAATCTCGATGACATTGACTCAGATGCGATAGAAGAATTTGATTGTGTAATGCATGTTGATGAGGAAACGGAGACAAACTTTTCATTTAGCAAATTTGCATCAACTTCACCGCTCAAGTTTAATTTAGTTTTGCATAAACCTATATTTCGCAGATTCGTCCATAATTTTCGCCCTCCTAACGAGCTATTTAAACGATTGGAAAACACCTGGGATTTTACTTTTCTGATCTCCATAACAACCTTATTACGTAGCAAGCAGTAATTTCGTCGAAGTTCTGGGAGCCGAAATCGAATCCAATTTTTATAAGCAAGATCTCTCTGCATGATTAAAGACCGAATACGTATGGTGAACCAAGCTGGATTATCAAAGTCTGCAAATTTGGTTCTTATCGGAACAAAGTTATCATATAACGACCTTACATTTCCATTAAGGAAATCAATTTGTTGATTAGAAGAGGGCATGCTATAAATGGCAGCCCAGTTTATGAGTCGAGCATTTGCCTCTAATGCTTGATCGTTAATATTTCTAAAGTCCCAAAATTGGAAACGAAAGGGAACGTTAAAAACTTTAAAGTCGAATGCCAGGAAAATGAAATCATGCCGTGAGAAAGCGGGGGCAGAAAGTTGACTGTAGAGCAGAACTTTTTTAGTGTCGCTTACCCAGAATAAGTCTAACAGGGTTGAACTTTCATTAGAGAAGTGCGTAGGGAAAGTAGTATTAACCGAACGCAAATTGAAAATACTCAACCCATCTGAGAGATCATTTTGTATTAACAAATTGTTATTGAAATCACCATATAAAATTAAATCTGGACATGCAAGAGACAAATCTTCCAGTAGTGTCAATAAAGGCGAGAAGTCGATGTTACGGTTCGGTCTATAAACGACACCTACGAGAAGTTTACTCTGCGATCCCACTATGTCCACAAACAAATACTCTATTTCACTATTGATCTTAGAGCTACAGCGAAGTTTGCACTTTATATCACCTCGAACGAACATAGCCACACCCCCACCACGACTAGCCCTGTCAAATCGGAATGGTTTGTGGTATCCTTTTAAGGAACACAAGTTATCATCATTTTGGTCAAAAACTTTATTTTAGCGCATAGAATTTATATTTTAGGGGTTTCAGATTAAAAAATAGGATTTTGGGAAAAAGCAGACACCCTAAGGCGCCAGTTATAGCTATCATTGAAACCCATCATTGAAAATTTTAATGTTTGATTTTGAGAAGTTAAGTTATTATTTTGATGGGCAAATAAAGGCTAAGACTTAGTTAATATTTCTAGCCAAAAAAAAATTTAAATAGGCACAACTTTCCACATAAAAAGACTTTTCTTATTTCAATGATTGAACTACCTTACCAATGATCATTGAAAAATTAAAAGTCATTTTTTGTGGAAAGTTGGGGCTATTTGAATTTTTTTTTTGACTCAAAATGTTAATTAAGTCTTAAGATTTGTTTTTTCAACAAAAAAATAAATAATTTCGTTTACTAAGGGCTTGTTACACAATGTCTCAGTAAAGCTCTGATTAGGTATCCGACACATAAATATTGGCACAGGGTAATAAGTCCACAGAAGAAAAATTCACAATTATTGTCTTATGTTATGACCCCCCTGAATGGGTTATAAATTCACAAACTATTTTTATTTTTTATTTGTGAACTTATGACCCTGCCTCAGAATTTATGTGTCAAATAACTAATCAGAACTTTAATCAGACTATGTGAAACAGGTCCTAAATGTCTCAAAATCAATCATTAAAATTTTCAATGATGAGTTTCAATGATAGCTATAGCTGGGGGTCAATTCTCGATCTGTGAAACTGTGAAATGAAAACAAAGTTATCATTTCAGTTTTCACAGAGTTTTATCATTTTATCACTTCACAAACACGTGCAATGCGATTCCCGAACTAGTTTTGAAAAACAGCTGTCAAAGTGAGTACTAAAAAGTACTAACATGACAAATGCTACCAATTGCTCATAGAAAAAGATGATTGTGACGTCATAGAAAGACCAAAATGGCGACGGTGTATCCAATGAGCACAATTTGTTTCTGTTTATCATTTTTCTTTTCACAGGTTTTCACAGAATGAAATGATTGTGGTAAACGAATTATCATATGAAAACATTTTGGCATTTGTTTTCATTTTTTCACACTTTGAGAATCGCATTTGGTGTGAAGGCGTTATCATATTTATCACTTCACAGTTTCACAGATCGAGAATTGACCCCCTGGCGCCTAATATACATTTATATGACTTTTATTGAAAACAATGAAATTGCCTTCTTTCTAATTATTATATCTAATTATTTATTAACTTCTACATTTATCTTCCGATTTTGAAAAACTTTGGCTCAAATCTTTGTTAAAAAAATTGGTTTTCACTTTAGTCTTTAAAATTATTGAGAACTAGACTTTTGCTCGTATTTCGAAAACGCTTCTTTGGAAAAAAAATAATTTTGATTTTTTCTAAGGACCATGACCCAAAATTTTGTAAACCAGTGTTATTGATTCTTGGTTCTCATGACAAAAAATGCTTTCCAACTTTCATCAACAAACCGTTTTTGGAATGTATTTTCTGGTAATTTTTCCATAATATCCCTTCTCATTCACTAAAAAAACCCTTGCAACATTCGTCGCAAGAATTATGAAAAAATTAAGAATTGAAAAACGAGGTAAAGGAAATGTTTTTGCAACTTACCGGATCTGTTGAGTGCCGCCTCACACAAATAACATTTACATAAACTGATGATGGCCCTTTTACTCCTTCCTTATCTAGCTCGACTGCTAGTACTATGTTTTTTGATCCTGGTACTATTTCTACCGGTGCATCTCGTTCTCTTAGAGACAAGTTTATGTCACCCAAATCTTCGTCTGGATTCCCATTAATGCGCAGTTTTCCTATCAATGCACCAACTTCGAGATCTTCGCTGGCTAAAAAGCTCTCTGCCGATCCTCCGCCTTCCAGATAACATCTTGAATCCAGTATCACGCTTTCCACTGCTGCAAAAAAGAATATTGAAAATAATTGTATTGTTTAATTGAAGGTTGAAACAAAAGTTCACTTTGTGTGTCTAGTAATTTGTTGATTAACTAGCCAAGATCACGTTAGAAGCCATAGGTATACAATTATCTAATTTAACACACTCCTTATCCCCGTCATAAATCTATATAATCTGTCTACATATATAGATTCTCGTAATATAGTGAAAATGGAGTCGGTCAGTTAATGTTTTTTTTTGTCGGATATGCTCTAGTAATCTGCCCGATTTTCATTTGTATAAGCAATTCTATCGATGGAAAAAGAAAATCGCGCATCTAACGTCTAACCTTTTTTTCTTTTTTTTTAATGAAATTTGTGATACCTAATTCATGTGCGAAAGATTAAATAGATTTTGATGTACCAAGAATGGAGAAACTATTAAGCGCTTGCTGCATTTATCTTACCCTTGTGTAATGTAGGTAGGTACAGCAACGTGTACAAAATATCTTTCGATAACTTCATATGTACATTAGGGTGGTCTTAAAAAAAGTCATCTGGGATGGGCCTAAATCCGCTCTAAATGAAGAAAACAAATTTCCTATCTTTTTTTAAATTTCTGTATCTTCCTCTATAGGGGGTAAATTGAATTGGCTTTTTTTGCTTACTAGGTGATTCGCGTAAAATCCGTTAAGAGATTCAGAGCGTTTTGGTTGGAAGTAGACAAGAAAAAATGTCCCCTCGCCTGGACAGGAAAAAATAACATAAAATAGAAAAATATTAATTAAAAAACAATGGCAACACTTATAGTTCTGTTTTGTAGCTTTTTGAAAAGCCATAAACCTATATTCTTATTAGACCAGGAAAAATAGCACAAATCGTATGGGGAACCTTGAAAAAATTAATTCATGAAATATTAAAATTGGAATCGATGCAGAATTGCAACCTCTATATTATATCCAAAGTCCCCCAAAATCCCTGCATTGGCTTTTTGTGTAGATGCATTTGAAGAGGTGCTGTCGGGGAGAATTTGGAGGTCTATCAATCTAAAATATTTGTTTGGGTAAAACCTGATCATATGATGCTTTAAGGGTAGTTTTTAACGTTGAATCTAATGAAACCAAATTCAAAAAGAAGTTATAGTCCTTTTTATGTAATAAAGACTTTTTTTCAGATACAACAGGTTAAATATAACCGAAAACCCTTTGAAAATAACGATATGTTAATGAAACTTGGAATAAATGTTTCATTTGTCATAGGAACTAAGAATCAAGAGAGTCTCTAAAAATATCCATGGTTAAGGGGTGTTTTTTTTAAGGGGGAGGGGCAACAAAGAATGTTAACCATAACACCCACGTAAAAACTCTTACAGTCATGAAACTCGCCAAAAATATTAAACTCTTCATGGCAACCAAGAATCAAAATAGTCCATACAAATGTCTTTGTTCTAATAGTGTTTTTGGTGACTGTTAACTTTTGACTTGTTCTACGGAAAATACGATTTCAAAAATTAATTTTTGCTTGAAAAGGCCCATAACTTTGTTAAAGGTGCTTGTATCATTTTAGTTTTGCTTTTATTAGATGCAGCGTTAAAAAATACTCTTAAATCATATACCATACTTTGTGTATATACCTCAATTATACCAAATCGGAATTTTGGCTCAAATCTTCCAACTTCTTCCCAGATTTTCCCTCTCTTTAATAAAAAAACCCCAGAACAAATATATTTATGAGGACTATTTTGATTCTTGGTTGCCATGACAAATTATATATTTTTGGCGAATTTCATGGGTGTAAGAGTTTTTTCGTGGGTGTTATGGTTAACATTCTACACTTGTAGAATTAAAAAAACACCCTTTCACCATAGATATTTTTAGGGACTCTCTTGATTCTTAGTTCCTATGACAAATGAAACATTTATTCCAAATTTCATTAACATACTGTTAAAGTCGGAACTGTTTTGCTCCGACTGGCTGGACAGGGTACATAAACCTTGACCAGACCGTTGGCATACAAAAGGTTCTTGTACCTATGTATGTTTGTGTGTAGTAATGTGTGGAAATATTATTGCCCCTTACCACTGGTGGGGGAAGCAATAATTAGAAAGAAGAATTATTGCCCCTTACCACTGGTGGGGGGAAGCAATAATTAGGAGAGATGATGAAAACCATATGACAACCTTCTGATCATAAATGATAAATTTTATTAACTTACAATCCTATTTATACAATGATTTTGCTTACTAAGCTAAATTTACAATCGCACATAGAATGCAAAGAAATAATATAATAGAAAACTTAAAGAGAACATGATACATTTTGACTAGGTATGCTTTGAGAATTAATGCAGAAAACTGCTGACTATTGTGAGAAATTTTAATTGCATTGAATATAAAAATAAAGCATACAGAAAAACTGTGTGTGTGAAAATAAAGCATACAGAGAAGCTGCTGCTGCTGTTGTTGTTATTGTTTTTAAAATAGGGCAAACAGAGAATGACACCAAATGTTAGTATATGATAATCTGCTGAATTAAAATATACACATACCGTTATTTTCAAAGGGTTTTCGGTAATATTTTACCTGTTGTACCTGAAAAAAAGTCATCATTACATAAAAAGGACTATAACTTCTTTTTGGGTGGTTGTATCATTTTGAATTTGGTTTCATTAGATTCAGCGTTAAAAACTACCCTCAAAGCATGTATTATATGATTAGATTTTACCCAAACAAATATTTTAGTTTGATAGACCTCCAAATTCTCCCCGTCTGCACCTCTTCAAATGCATCTACACAAAAAGCCAATGCGGGGATTTTGGGGGACTTTGGATATGTTATAGAGGTTGCAATTCTGCGTCGATTCCAGTTTTAATATTTCATGAATTAATTTTTTCAACCCCGGAACCCATTTTTCCTGGCCTATATGGTTTATTTTTAAATAAAGCTCGTTTTGTGAACAAATTTTCCAAAAATTGTTTCCAAACTTAAAATTTTGAAACGAAAATTGAAAAAATTGAGTTCAAAACAATTTTAGCAAAAACCATTGATCAAAAAAAAAAAAAAAAACAAATAATAAATAAGCGATAAGAATAGACTTCTGGCCTTAAAGCAGTACTGTAAGTGTTGCCGTTGGTTTTAAATTATTATATATTTTTCCATTTTAAGTATTTTTTTTTTATAAAACTTCACTTTCTGTTCAAGCGGGGTGGAATACTACCCTCTATCATAGAATTTTGTTCTTGTCTACTTTCAACCTAAATGCCCTGAATTTTGGCAGATTTTACGCGAATCACCTAGTATGTACAAGAAGATAGGTAGTATAGTTGCTATAGTTGCTGAATTTTTGGATGAAAGTAAAAATCTTAAAAAATTTAGGAATTTTTTTTTTTTCATTTCGAGCTGTGTCCATGCATATATTAAAATTAAAGAAAAAACATAAAACGAGTAACGACCACCCCAAACCGGTTTGACGAAGCACATCGGTTCGATGATTTCAAAGTCTATTGGCGTATTTCTTTTTTGTTGATATGATTTGTTTCCCAACTTTTCGACGGTGGTAGCCGTCTTCTTCAGGAGAAATATTTGTTTATAGAAAAAAAGAAGTTATTGCACATATTAAGGTTGTTAAAAATGAATTATAAGTTACAATATTTGAGAATATTAAATAATTTAAACTTTGAGTTTGAAAAAAAACAAATAATGATAGTCTAATGTCTGGGAGCCGACCGTAAGATTACCTATCTCATCGCGGCCACGCCAAAATTGGATACCAACTGATAGCTTTAGTGTAAACATATACAAAACTACTGGTCGGACAAGTTTTATCTTGTCACAATGGTTAGAAAATGCACTTTACAGGTTGCATTTTCCGCTAAATGAACCTAAGTATAATAAATATAAGCAACTGCTATATAAATGGGGTATCAAATGAAAGGTAGGACTGTCCTCTACACGATACCAATGGTCGGACAGACTTTTTTAGGCTGTTGCCACGTACTAGTAGTTTTGTAAATGTTTGTACAGAGGTCGAAAATAAAACTCAACCTTTTGAAAGGTCTTAAAAATTTCGATTACCTGCCGAGGTTTTTGAAAATGGTTAGAATTGAATAATTAATTCCATTGTGAAAATTGTGATAAATGATGGGAGGCCCTTCAAACACTTCAAAGACAGTGAAGGGTTTAGGGAGATCGTGTGCCATATTTGAGGGGCTGGGAACTCCATCGATTACTTCCCATAACATAATGGAGTATGTAGATGGAGGGGAAGCTTTTATCGTTGAAAATTGATTGTGCAAAAAGTTGGACCGATCAATTTTAGGGGTCAACAGTTTATCCACCTAAAACAGGATTCAATAAATATTTGTGTAAGAACATTGGGTATGGTTCAACTTTATGAGCGTCACACTGGACAACTCATTAAAGAAAAACTTTTGGGAATTTTAGCTGACTTTCATATAGAGCTAGATCAAATATATATGTAGGTGAGTATTAACTTAATTTAGTAGTAAAATTTGACAAATAGGACCCAATTTTACTTAATAGATAGATAAATGTTTTATTTCGTTATAAGTTTTACAATGGTTTGTTACCGCACATTTTACATTGAAGTGATTTGATACTATGTATCTTACAGCTAGAACATTATTTTATATAGATTTTAAGCTTATTTTATAATATATATAATATATACATAATCATTTCTGGAGGGAACACGATAAAAAAGCTCCCTTAGAGAAAAAAAAGAAAAAATATTTGTAAGAAAATAGCTTACGATAACTTAAAACTAATGACTAGAAGAAAAGAAATGTACCTAAGTGAATATTTGAATGGGAAAGTTACAACTAAAAAATAATGGATAAATTAAGCGGTGCAGGGAATTAACTTCACGGGAACTACCTTCACATGGGAATTAACTTCACCACTAGTGGGAATTAATTTCACTTTTTTGAAGTGAAATTACTTCCCACTGAAAGTGAGTAATAATTTCACTTTTTTGTGGGAAATAATTTCACTTTAATGTGCGTTTCTTTAAATCCAGATTCTTTAAATGCCAAAGAAACTTTGCATACACCCAGCCTCGCACCTACCCCAAATCCTATAATGGGCCCAAGCAGGGGGGTTGCATACATACCACACTCTTTATTCGCCGTAATGCTTCCTGCTAGCACTGTATTTATGCACTGTATTTATGCTAACAGCAAGCATTACGGCGAATAAACAGTGAGGTATGTATGGGGGGGCATGCTGCCCCCCTGCAACCCCCCTGCTTGGGCCCATTATAGGATTTGGGGTAGGTGCGAGGCTGGGTGTATGCAAGTTTCTTTTGCATTTAAGGAATCGGGATTTAAGGAAACACAATTTTACATTTTTGTAATTTCTATCATATCATAGGTGGGAAATAACTTCACACAATTTTCGGATGAAATTATTTCCCACCTTAAGGGGGAAATTACTTCACAAAAAAAAGGTGAAATTAATTCCCACTAGTGGTGAAGTAAATTCCCATGTGAAGATAGTTCCCGTGAAGTTAATTCCCTGCACCAAATTAAGCAGGTACATAATCAAGCAAATTTTTTATAATAAAAAAAAGCGAAGAAATGATAAGAAAGAAAATTAATTGGTAGTGAAAAATTTCACAAAAAAAAAGAAAAACATTATTATGATCACAGTAAAAACAGAAATTAAACATTGAAAAAGAATTAGTACATATTGAATATAAATGTTTGTGTAATTAACATAAATACAAACAAATGACACGACAATAAATAAATAGTTAAGAAATAAATAAATAAATAATAAATAAATGAATAAATAAACAATAAATAAATAAATTAATAACAAAACAAATAAACAAATAAATAAAAAATAAATAAGTAAATAAATAAATTAATAAATAAATAAATAAATAAGTAAATAAATACATAAATAAATAAATAAACAAATAAAAAAATAAATAAACAAATAAATAAATAAATACATTAATGAATTAACAGATAAATAAATTAATACATTTTTTAAATTAATGAATATGTAAATACAATAAATAAATAAATAAATAATATAATAACAAATAAATATGAAAACAAAATTAACATTTAAATAAAGTAAAGACAGTAAACAAAATCAGGTAATGTATGTTTATCACAGTTAATAAATCTTTATATATCATTTAATTGAATATTAATTGTTGAGTTCATTTATGAGTCTATTCTCAGGAAGTTCAATACTATTTAGGAATATTTGTTAATTTAACAATTCTTTCAGATATCAATTCAACATTCGTCCTTCTATGGAGATCTGAAGTCGATTATACTTAATGGTTCCTCTCTTTTCCTAAAAATAAAATTTGTTATCGTCGTGGCTTGCAGAAACTGTTGTAGTTTCATTTTTATTTGTTGGTGTTTCCCAAAGTATTTAAAAAAACAGGGAACAAAATATTTCTCTTTTTGTCTTTTATTATACAGCCCCCTCCCTCTTGCTTACCACTTTTGAAGAACCAAAAAAGGCTTCACTGTTGTTCATTAAGGTAAATATTTATAATTCTAGGCTAGGTATTAGCCGTCTGGATCTAGTAGTAGTAGGTAGTGAAAACAGTGTAATATACCGATCTCTTTTCTCCGTACGCTTGCTTGTTTTCCATGACTTTTGTATTTCTTAACATTACACTGAAGATGCTATTTTTAAAATGAAATAGCCATCTTCCCACCAGAGTTGGGATTATTTAAATAGATTCAGATACAAGCACTATTTTTAAAACTAAATAGCCATCAAACCACAAGAGTTATTGGGATTATTGAAATAGAAACTCCAGATAGGATTCAATAAATTATTATTAGTTGTACTTATGTATGTGTAATAGGTATGTACGTTTTGATAATTATTCTGGTTCAGATCCACACAAAATATTTGTTTTCAAAAATTATGTTAATCAATTCAAAAACGTACTCGTATTGTATTTTTAACAAGTTAAGATTTTTATGAATATAATTTTTTTTTCATAGCACTGATTTAAACTAAAAAAAAGAGGCTGGGTGCCTATTAACTTCCCATTGGTGCCCTCGGAAGCTAGAGAACCGATGTTATTTTATTATTAAAAATCGTCAATTCAAGAAGATATTCAAAAACGTTTCAGGTGTTCAATATGCAATCAAGTAAACACCAAAGATTGGTTTGTCTTCGTGGTATTAGAAATAAAAACATTGTTTAATTAGTGTGTAAAATAAATTTACTCCAAAACCAATATCATTATTTGTTCTCAAAACATTCGCGGCACAGAACTTTTTTCAAAATTTTTTTTTTTAATAAAAAAAAAAAATGTAAGTTGATTTGATTATATACTTTTACTAACTCTCCATTACGTCAATATGCGCAGAATAAAATTAACCCGAAGTCGATAGCATCATTTTTCACGAGATATTCGAGAATGAAATTTAAAAAATGTTTTTTTTTTTATTGTTATAATAAAAAAACACTAGTTAGATTTCCTTGAAAGTTCTTTCTGCACGTACAAACGTTATTATCTATAAAATATAATTCATAAGAAGTCGATATCCTAATTCGTTCTTGAGATATGGTGATCATACAAAACACAGACATCTCTCTAAAAATGATGAATTCCGGTTCTAGGATGCTCGAAGGGTGAAGATTTGCCAAAATTTTTGATTTGACAAATAGGACCAATTACAATCACTGCAAATCGGAAGTTAATAAAATGCATGAGTGGGTCGCACGTACTTGCCTTTATAGTTCAAGTTGCTCTGAACTAAACATCTATAAAAAAGTAATTATAGAAAACTTTAAAGGAGGATTAAATTCGTTCATTCAACTGTAAAAACAGCTATGAAAATAGTCTAGAGCTAAAGTTACGGTGACCATTCTCTTAGGGATAAAAAGGACAACTTTTCAATTAAAAAGTTTAAAAACAAATAATATTTATTTAAAAGTTTCATTAAAAAACCCATAATTATATGACCCTGAATATATAAGTTTTATTCAAATTTACTTTGCGTTTAATTCTTGTATTTTTCTTCGCAATATATTTTTTCTAAGATCTCATTACGATTTCTTAAGAAAATTTTTAAAATTTCCGCATTTGAAGTCGTATCTATGTGATTCTTGGGTGTCGAATATTATTTTTAATTTAAAATACTTTTTTAGTCGTGGCATTTCAAGCTAGAAATTATAACAAACGGTCTACTGGCTTTAATATTTCACATATTCTTCATATTTTTTTTTTGAAAAATTCGAATAATTTACTATCTGGGGAAAAATTGTTCACTTTACAATTTGACTCAACTAACCCGTTAATGATTCCTCATCATTGATTTCTTGATCTTTTCCTAAAGTCTAGTAGGTACATGATAAAAGCGTTTGGATTTTAGCCCAAACCACTGCTGTCTACTTTTTATGTTCAAGTGATTATTGAAGATAGAATGTTGGTACACTCATTTAGTCAAAATATCGGAAATGTATAGACAAACATTTAAGAAAAATGTTTAATAAGCATTACTTAAAAAGTACGTATACACCCAAGTGAACTGCAAAATTTTGTAAAATTTAAAACAGACAAAAATCATGGTTTAAAAATAGGAAAATCGTAGACAAAAATTAAAAATAAATATATTTCAGTTCGCGTAGGTTTTCATTTACAAGTAAAAATTCATTATAAAATTTATTACAAATATTATTATTACTTATTATAAGTAAATAAACTTTATTACAATAAATAGAATTAATAATACTTTTATATATTTAATTTAGAAAAATTTAGAAATTTAGCACAGATATTAGAGTTACCCCTTACAAATAAAAATTACCATTTTTCCAATATTTTATGTTTGCAAGTTCATTTTCTTCTTTCTCAAAAATCGAGTCTATTGATCGAACAACTGATGACTTGATGTTGTCGTTTTGTATTTTTGTCTATATATGTAAATCTATCTTTTTAACACTATACCTAATATACAGCTCACACAAAATTGATCAAAGTGGGACGTAGTTCTATATCCCATTTTTATTTGCTCTGCGTGCGGTATTTATGAAACTATAGTATCTGTGGTCATAGTTAAAAAATTGCCTAACGGCATACAGTAAGTATAATTGGTTTTTAAACTGAAAATAATTTTTTTCTCTGGACTATTTTAACCCTTTGGATCTGAGCAGGGGCGTCTTTAGACAATTGGGGGCCCTGGGCCCTAAACGATATGAGGGCCCCTCGAAATTGTTTTTATTGAAAACTATTTCATATTTCAAGCCTTACCATAATTTTTATTAAATTTCAATATTTATTATATTATTATTAGTAGTACCTCGTGGCTTGATGGTTAGTGCCGAAGGTGTGGGTTCGATTCCCAGCCGTGCCACCTAAAAACAGAAATGTTTTATTCGAGGTACTGCCTCTTGCGAGGAACTGACAAAACCTCCAAGAGTATACTTGTCATGAAAAAGTGCTTCTCATTTAGCCGTTCGGAGTCGGCAAAAAACTGTAGGTCCCCTCCATTCCTGCCAACGAACACGCACACAGGAATGGTTGTGAGTTGTAAGTCACTAGGCCCTGGTTCTCCATGAGCTGTTGCGCCACCCAATTTATTTATTTTTTTATTAACTATTATCATGGTGCTTTTTAGAAACGTATACAGACAGTTGTTGTCACGAGATTTTGTGTTCAAAGAAAATTTTATTTTCATTTATTTTTAAAATATGTTCAGGAAATATCTATTTCGAAACTTAGAACGGGATAGTCCCATGGAAAATTGATAGATTTACCTACCAGCCAGCGTTGCCACGATGAAAAAAATATTGAGGGCCTTTTTGGGTGCCATTTGTAAAAAGTCCGGGCCACATTCCGTCATAGAGAAAATTTCAATGAATCTAAAAGGTGATTTACAAAACGAAACGTAGCATTAGTAAAATTGTCAACCACTTTCGAGAAAATTTGAAAACAAGAACTATTTACCAGCAATATCATTTTGATTCTATCAAAGAAAATATTTTTGTATAAAAACAGAAAACTAAGATTTGCGGGCCATTTCTGTTTGGCCAGGGTCTTCAAAGTAGGAGGCTATATGGCCCGATCGGGCATTATATGGAAACGCTGCTACCAGCATTAGGCATGCTGCCACTTGGAATTAAACTAACTGCATTTTTCATTATTTTCAGTAGAGCTATAAAATAAGGAGCAGATTATTTTTAAACACTTGTAGTTTTATAAAAATTAAATAATTTTTACTTTTTAAATAAAAATGAATTGATTTTGAATTTTATTTGGAATATGATAAAAAAAAAGAGCTTTGAATTTTCTGGTGGGTGGCCTCTAAATGAAAAAAGTCCTGGCATGGAGCTATCAATTCAAAAAACTCAAATGCAGAAATATTTTTTAATACATACAGATTCAATTTTTGTAATAAGCTTAATTTCGATAAAATTGCAGTTGGGCCACTTTGGGCCTCACTGCCTCATTTAAGAGTTAATTTTCTGGCCACATATTCACATTGCACAATGCACATTGCGCATGTTACTCTCAGTTGTGCCAGTGCCGTGAAAAAAAATAATATACAGTAGACGCTCGATATAGTGAAGTAATAAAAACCAGGCCTGTTCACTGTTTCGAGATTGTTCACTTTTTCGAGCGGAAGTTTTCTAAGGCTTTCTAAAAGTGAATTTGATCCAAAATGCACATTTCGTTCGATGAGAATGTTTTTAATACTAATTAAGCATTAAACAAGGCTTTCACTCAGGTTTAAACAAGAAACAGAAACAATTCCTCAGAGCTCTCAAGCTATGTAAAATGCTTGCGCGACATTTTTATACAAAAAACGTTTTTATATAAAATTTTGTGTGTTCACTATTGTGGATAGTTCACTATTTCGAGACTCACTAAATCGAGCTTCTACTGTAGTACCTATGATGTTTTAAAATGTTCCGAAAACGAAGTTTAAACAAAAAATTTGTCCAAGGATTTTGTTCCGGGTGTACAAATGAAAAATTATAATTTTCCCGTTTTCGCTTTGTTTTGGATATTTTTATTTTTAACTAGCTCTACCTTTACCAAATTATTCTATTCAAACGAGTATTTTTAACTTGATCTAAAATTTGTTCTTGTGCGAATAACGATTTTGTAGGAATTTTTGTATCAAACATAATTTTTAAAATTTTTTAGTTTTATTCGCTTAAATATCATTTTATTAAAAACAAAAAAAAAAAACAAGTTTTTGAGAATAATTTTTGCTTCTTTATTATGAAATTAATTGCAATTAATACTCTTGAGACTTTATTGCAATTTTTCAACAAAAAAAAAAGGAAATAAAGACAACCAAAAATACAAAATTAAATACCTGTGATCGACTTTGTTTTTAAAATTTGTTTTCACTTGTTTGTTTGTTCCTAACCTAAAAAAGCGTTTTCTTGAATTTCATTTTGGTACCAAAAGTACCTTTCATGATAAGGATGAAAAAATAATGCTCTATCACTTATTTTTTAGAGCCAAATAAAGCCAATCTCAACTTCGCATATTATCTACTTTCAAAAATAACAATCGGTTGGTATACTTAGGCAGTTCTGGGGGCAGGCGCGGATCCAGGATTTCGTTCAGGGGGGGGCAGTTTTCGTGAATTTCCAAAATCTTGATGAGATCTACAGCAAATTTGAGTACACTTCGTACCGCTCTACAAGCCAGATTACACAAAGCAATGCGAGTTGATGAGATTGAAATTTGAAGAAAGCAATTAACTCGCGCAGTGGTATGTTCCTGTTCAGGCACATGACGTTCGAGTTTGAGTGAAATTTCCAGGCTCTTCTTTAGCTGGGATAACCTAACCTAACCTTGCCAGTAAAAGGCCATTTTCGAGAACGTCATCAGCATCAAAAATGCATTTTGCGAAATGTTCTCAAACACAAACTGCAAAAGTCAAATACAAGTTTTACTGCATTAGCATTAGGCGCGTCTCACCAAATAAAATCTCACTGAGCGCTCAATGTCAAGTCGACGGAGGTGGAATGGTTTGGTGGGATAAGATTCTCCCTTCAATTATATAAAAAACATGTGTTATAATTCTTGTACTGAAATTCTGGCAACAAAATTTCAATTTTACTTAAAATATTTAAGAGTTAAAGCACAAAACTTTATGAAATGAATGAAAAATAGTACTCAGTTCAATTTATTTTTATTTTTATCAGTATTCCACCTTTATTTTGTATTTATTTATCGTTCTCGTATTTGCACTTTACCGAGAAATTCCAAATTGGATTGTCAAACGAACAGCTATTTTCGCTGAGAAAGAAGATTGAGAAATGAATCCAAAACATTTTCGTCTCAGTAATCTCCAAAAAAAATCTCAGGTCTCAGGTGAGATTTTTTGTCTCACTTAAAAAATCTTTGAGCGCTCAGAGATTTTATTTGGTGAGACACGCCTATTGTGTTCAATAATTCAGTTTGCTAAAGTCACATGTTCGAAAACATCATCTGTGGTGCAATTCGGCAATAAAAATTCGAGTTGGCAACAAATATATTGAGAAGCCGGAGGACGTGTTCATAAACGTCAAATGCGTTTGCAAGAAAATTGAAGGATCAAAACCGAGTTAAACTGTATCGTGTGCTCAGATGCCTTCGTCCATCGATACAAAACAAAACTTTCCGACATTGAATTAAGACACAATTATTATAGTGGGAAATACAAAGAAAAAAACAATTCTAAATTAAACCTTTCTGTCAGACCTTCTCGATTCATCCTTCCCATTGTGACTAACTTTCATAATACATTTCATTTACAATATACTTAGCCTTCGTTAAGTTTTAATAAAAATGTTTCAAATAATCTCCAACCATCGGTACAGTAGCAATATTCGCGTCGAAAAATGACGATCACTTGACAATCGAATTGACGTTGACTTGATGTTTTCAAAAACGACCAAAAACACCTTTCCTTAGATGCAAAAGTTCCATCCAACTGCTCTTCGACAGTGAATGCTGTAGTCGTTCCTGGTTTCTCTCCAATCTTCTTCGTTGGATTTGTACTCTTCTAATAATATTGAAAACGGAAGATTCTAAAACGCCGAGCTCGATACACAGGTCCATTTGCATACTTTTAAGGTGCATATCCATTTTAGAGCAAAAAGACGGTGAGCAGTTCTCGAGAGTAAAGTACGAAAGTGGACACAAACACAGTCATGAAATAATATTTATAGCTGAGATTTGTTCACAACCAAACAAGCCGATGAGAAACAAATCTCAGCTATAAATATAATATTCAACTTGGTCAAAAATAAATTCCATATCAACAGTCATGAAATAAGCTCACCAGATGGGAAGACTGATATCCGAGAGTCGCTGTCGACAGTTTTATATAGTGAAAGTACTCCCTCAATGGAAACGCACATTTAAATATTTATCATAAAAAGAACTCTTTCACCCTTTTTTTTTTTTTTTTTTTATAATTTGCGCGCACTAAAGGGATTTTGACTACCCTTAATATGATGAGACACAGTGCGAGCGATCAGGAAAATAGGGAAGGATTCAAGAGGAGATACCGATGCACATTGGTTTTGAAGCTCTGAATATCAAAATGGAAGGGAAAAACAGAGCCTGGTAAAGCATTCCACATTCGTGTTGTACGGCTAAAGAAAGAATCTCTGTACTTGACAGTACGTCCGAAGTTGGGCTCAAGGGTAAACTGATGGGCATTCCTAAAAGCGCGAGTATTACGGTTGAATTGTTTAAGGGGAGGAATGCAACTGGCTATTTCACTAGAACATTGCTTGTAAAAATAGCGATAAAATAATGAGAGACATGAAACATGGCGGCGATGTTTCAGAGTTGTGATTGTTTGGGTAATAGATCTATCACCTATCATTTTTAAGGTTCTATTTTGTATTCTATCTAAGAGATTCAAGTGAGTTAAAGGAGCACCCGCCCAAATATGGGAGTTATACTCAAGCTAGGGGCTGATGAAGGCCTTGTAGATTATAGCCAGATCAGAAGGGGAAAAGAATTTCTTACATCTTCGGAGAAAACCTAAACATTTTGCAGCATTTTTGGCGACGTTGAATATGTGATCGTTCCACAAAAGGTGATCTGTGATACACATACCCAGGACTGAAAGCTGGTCAGTTTCCTCGATGCAAGTACCGCTCATGGATAGCGGCATTGGTGGTGGGTTCTGCTTCAGCGACAGCAGACAGCATTGGGTTTTTGAAGCATTAAATTCAACACGGTTTTTAATTCCCCACTGGACAATGCTGTCAAGATCAGAATTTAATGAGCTTATCATACGGTGCCGTTGAAGTTCCACATCCGAAGGACAGGGATGTGAATCTAGAAACGAATATGAAAAGCTGAGGGTGCTATCATCAGCAAAACAATTTTAATGGATTAGAAGTTTCAGACAAGAGGTCATTAATGAAAATGAGAAAGAGAGTCGGAGACAAAACGGAGCCCTGGGGCACACCAGCATTTATTTTATGAATATCAGACTTGTAACCATCCTAGACGACTTGTATTGAACGATCCGAAAGGTAATTTCTAATCCAAAGAAGAAGAGATTCATCGATACCAAAAGCACGCATTGTATGAATTTTTTGGTATTTGTCAATAACTTTTATACACAAATGTAGTTTATTATTTTAACTTTAAGGGTATTCATACAACATCGTAAAGTCGTTTTAATCGTTGTAATCTTTTAAACTTCGTAATTCTGTCACAATTTGTATGGAAAATTTGACAGATTTACGAAGTTTACAACTTTACGATGTTTACGACGAGTTTACGCTATTGCATGAATACCCTCTTTAATTAGATATCTTAGGCCCATTTGCTGATAAGAAACTTGAATAATTTAAGTAGAACATAAGCGCTTAGGTGAGAGTTTACGCAGAGAAAAAAGTAGAACATAAGCTTTTAAGTAGAACATAAATGCTTAAGTATCGTATCAGCAAACGGGTATTAATTCTATAGATCCGAGCATTTGAAGCAAAGTTAGTAATTTTTGAAGCTAATTAATTCGACGTAATTTAAAGATTTAATTTATTTTGTAAATCAAACTCAACTTTAAGTTTGATAATTTAGATAAGTGCCCCTGCCGCCTCTCCCGTTATATTTAACTATAAAAACCACTAACGAATTTGTAGAGGAGGGTTGGAGGTGTGGCCAATAACTTTTTAAATCATTTTATTTCAAATTGTGAAATTTTTAATTAACAGCATTTTGAAAAGTGAAAATCAAATCGATTTGGGACTCAATCTACTCCCTAGTATGAAATAAATTGACTTTTCTCATAAAATGTGATAAGTACAGTAATGTAGACGGACATCTATCTTTTAATTAAAGACCTTAACTTTGAAGATCGGACATCTAAAACCGAGGTTATAAGCTTTCCACTCAGTCGATATGAAGGCAATTTCCGATAGCGGAACTGAACCTGGTCAGCCAGCTGGCTACGCAAGCACTCTTTGCTGCAACGCTGCGCTACCAAGAAAAAAAATTAAAAAAGTATTACAAAATCACCTTTTTTTATTACCTTTTATTAATTTCATATTTTATGCTTCGTTCGTTCTTGCCCAGGGGGGGGCAATTGCACCCATTGCCCCCCCCCTGTATCCGCGCCTGTCTGGGGGCCCCCTAAATCGCGGGGCCCTGGGTTCTGGCCCACCGGGCCCATGCCTAAAGACGTCATTGGATCTTAGTATTATCACATACAATGGGAGAAATATGCTGAAAGCAGTCGAAATCCTCAATGAATCTTCCGGGATTAGCGAAGAGTGGGATTCAGGTTCGGAGGAAATTGTCGATTCCATCTCATTTCCGAATATCCAATCTATACGTTGTGTGGCTCATACACTTCAATTATGTGTTATGACATGCATAAAGATGACAATACTAGCCAAAAAATTGAAAGTGCAAGAGAATTAGGATACAAATGGAAATTGGATGTGACGAATAGAAAATGAGTTTTTGTGGGAGTTTCATTGTTTTCAAAAATCAGCACCAACACAAGTTTGTAACTTTGATCACAGAATTTTATAACAACCAAATTTTTATTGCATGTTCTTTTTCTTAATTTGCATATATGTATCTTCGAAGTCCAAAAAGAGCAAATGATTTAAGCATTTCTTTTCATTTACCACTTTCTCCTGCATTAATACTTTTATGTAAAATAAAATGGTTTCAGTGTTGTTTTGGCCATGGTTAAGCATTTTTTCTTGCGATATATGTAGGTACTTTAAGGCAAGTTTTGGATTCGTGCAAAAAAAAAAAATTTTTGAGATAACAATCAAACATGATATTAAGATGATAGAGAACACCAAAAAAGTGGGTTGCACAATTCTGTCGGTCTGTCTGTTCGTCTACAGCCTAAACACCTCGATCGATTTTCTTCAAACTTGGTACATAGTGGGTTTTGTTGATAATGCTCACAGGTTTTTTTCATTTTTTTTAGAACCAAAAATAACGGTATCTGCCATAAATTTTTTTTAGCAATTTTACATACCTAATCGTATTTTCCTCAAAAACGGCTCGACAACTTTTCTTAAAATAAAATTCAATTAATTTATTTTAGTGAAGTCTTTCTTTGGGTGGAAAACCATTTTTCAAAAATGGTTATTAATAGTACCTCCCAAAGAACCATTTTTTAATTTTGGATTTTCTTCAAAACGATACCACTAATTTTAATTATTTTTACTTGCAATATAGGTACTATAGGGCAAGTTTTGGATTCGTGCAAAAAAAAAATTTCGAGATAACAATAAAACATGACATTACGATGATAGAGAACACGAAAAAAGTAGGTGGCAAAATTCTGTCTGTCTGTCTGTCTGTCTGGCCGTACCTCAACCTACAGCCTAAGCCACTGAAGCGATTTTCTTCAAATTTTGAACTTAAGGTTTTTTTGTAACTCTCCAGAGGAGAAATTGAAATTTTTTTTTTAGCTCCAAAAATAACGGTACTTGCCATACAACCGTTAAGGAAAAGCTTATTTATCTCAAGAACGGCTCCAACGATTTTGATAAAAAAAAATCAGTGTATTATTGTAGATATGATTTACCTTTTAGTAAGAAAAAAATCACCAAAAACATTTATTAACGGTACCTGCCATACAACGGTTTTTTTGATTTTTGATTTCTCACTAACCGCTCATCCGATTTCAATGAAATTTTTTGCACAAAAGCTTTGTTAGAATATAAATAATACTGCATTACAAAATTTTTGAAAAAATAAATTTTGGATTTTTAAAAAAAGATTCAAATTTTTTTTTTGAAAATTCAATATTTCCAAAACGGGTTGATGAATTGTTTTGAAATTTGAGTTTTAAATGTATATTAATATATACTCAAAATTGCCATACCAATTTTTTTTTTTTGAAAAATGTTACAAAAATTTTATATATAAAAAATTAATTTTTAAGAAAACGGCTCCAACGATTTTAAATTTTTTTTTGCATATATTCATATTTTTTCAAGTAATCAAATGGCATACTTTTTTCTTAGCTCTAAGTTATTTATCAGGCTGTTTATACAATTAAAAGAACGATTTAAATGCTTTTTATACTTTTTCTATAATTACTTGAATATTTGTTAAAGTTCTTAAGCCCCACACAACTTGAACATAAGAGCAAGTACGTGCGATCCAGTCGTGCATTTTATTTTTTATACAGAAGCTTCCAAAAAATATAAATAGTTTTGTGAACCAACATTTTTGAAAAAATATATTTTGGATTTTTCAAAAATGTTTCAAATTTTTTTTGGAAAATCAAATATTTCGAAAACGACATGATGGTTTTTTTTGAAACTTGATATTTAAGAGTTTTTTAGTACTCTATAAAATATTTTTACAAAAAAATTTACATTTATGAAAAAATTACGGTACCTTCCATACAAAAGTTAAGAAACCGCAAAGGAAAATATTTTTTTGCTTAAAAACTACTCCTACGATTTTGATTAAACTTTTTTCATATACTAAAATAATTAGTACGATCTACTATCAAAAATTATAAAATTTTATACTTAGCAACTTTTAATAGTACCTGTCATAGAACGTATTTTTTTTATTTTGAATTTTCTCGTTATCGGCTAAACAGATTTAGATGAATTTTGTATATACAAAATTCAGATAAGATCAAATAATATTGCATATCAAAATTTTCAAAAAAAAAGTATTTGGATTTTTAAGAAAAGTTTCAAAATTTTTTTTTGAAAATTCGATATCTCAAAAATGGGTCGACAATTTTTTTCAAATTTTGTTTTTATATACACATTACTTCAGATTGGCATACCAAAATTTGTTTTTAAAAAAGGTTTAAGAATTTTATATATAAAAAATTAATTTTTTTAAAAACCGCTCCAACGATTTTAATTTTTTTTTTCCCCATTCAATCATAATCAATCCAGAATTAAAATGACATTCCACTTCCACTTCAAACTGTCAAAAGAGTTGTTTTATCCAATTTAAATGTCGTATTTCATGCTTCTCTACATTTTTCTCTCATAACGTCCATGTTTTTATATACAATTTTCTTAAACCCAAAGTGTCTTGAACAAAAGAGCAAGTGTCTTAATAAAAAGACAATTACTGACCAAAAGCCCACAAGACGTTTATATACCTTTATTAAGAATTCCTTAACGTAGTGCTGAAGCGCATCATGAATTTGTATTTGCCGTAACAAGAAACTAAGTGTAAAAATGTGCATCCCAAATTTTGATGCAACAGTTATTTAATATTTAATTGAAAGTGTAAATAAATAAAAAGTATAAAAGTACATGATCCGTTCAGTATTTCAGAACTCAGCCTTTATAATTATTTAAACCATTTTTTCATGTCTTGTTTCATACCTGCTACACAGGCGCATATTAGTGCAATCGGATAAATGTGTACCTACCTCCACTTGACGTTTGCACTATAGGTGAAACTCCACATATCATATGTTTAAGAAGTTACTAGAAATAAAATCGTTCATTATGGGAGAACAGATTTTTTAAGATACTTTAGATTGGGAATGGATTGAAGAATATGTCGACACTTTAGAGCCTATTTGGACTGCGACTCTTAAAATGCAAGAGGAACAACTTGTTTTAAGCGATTTCTTTAACATTTGGATGGAGCTTAAAATGCAGTTTAAGCTTAACGAGAACGGTTGCTCCAACCTAAAAATGAAACTACAGATGTCAATTAATGAAAGGGAAAGTTTGCTTCTGAAAAATATACCAATGTTGAGTTGATTTTGATCCACGGCTCAGCTTGGTTTTGACCAATAGCCAAAAAGCATTGGCAAAAACTCATTTGAAAAAAATTGCAAAAACTATTTTGAATATAAAACAGGTACAGATTCATAAAATAGGAGGGTCGCAATTCTGTTTCCAAATGATTTGCTTTGAAATTCGAAGATTAAAAATTTTAAAGTAAAATTAATAAAATTTAATGACATTTTTCAATTCATCATTATTAAATGATATTGTAGATAAGCGCAAATTTATCTTTATAAACATGTACATAAAATGGCTACATACAAAAATAAACAATTTTTTAACTAGACCTTACCTACGGCAGTAAATCACAGTTCAATTATAGGATCGCATTCCTTATCAAAATATGTTTCTAGCTCGAGGTCTATAAATTATTTTTTTTTTTATATATATATGTATATGGGTTTGAATGTTATGTAGAACCGTTTCCATTTGCATGTGGTCCTTTCCTTTAATGGTCTGCACTTGTACGAAAAACATCTTGGTTTTTGCATTTAGTGAAAGTTTTGGACCATGTCAAAATTCTGAAGATATAGTTTTACATCTACGCTGTTAATAGACAGAAGAATAAGCTTTTTTTTCTGAACATTATGAAAATGAAAACAATTTTTCTCTAAAAAACATTTTTGGATACAGAATTTTGCTATGTATTTACCGTATTTTGCAAACAGAAAAATTACCCATACAGATATTGACAGTTCTTTTTTGTTTGTTTTTTTGGTGTTGTTTCTATTTATTTCATTCCCAAATGAAGTATTGTTGAATCTAACGTATAATATTTCTTATGTAGATTACTGCCTCAGTTTCTCAAGAATCAAGCCCAACGCCAAGCGATGACAGTCCAAGTACTTCAACAACTCAAGCAAGCAATACCCAAAACTCTCTTCTAGCTCTGCATTTAGACCAGTGCTGGGGGCTTTTTTGAGTCCTAAAAATTCATTTTTCCCCATAAATCATTTTGTTTTTCCATTTTTATTTCCTTCAGAAAAAATGGCAAAAATCACATTACTTTTGTACAGGGCAGGCTTTTTAATTTTTCTTTATTTATTCATGTACATAAATCAGCATAATTTAATAAAAAAAAAATGTTCAAAATCGTTCATTAGTAACATTATTTAGTTTTGTATATATCGTTTGAACAAAGCTTGAAGTAGCGATCACTGACTTCATAATCTACACATGTTTGATTTTTACTAGCTAAAGCAGATCGAAAAACACAAATTGAGTTGAGCGTACTGTTATTCATACAATATCTTGTTTTTTGTTTTAACATCTGTGAAAATGCTGAAAATTCTTTCAGCCTCAGCGTTAGAATGAGGTAGAGCTAATGCAAAATTTATAATTTTTTTTTAATTTGGCTACACAAATTTTCCGTCAATGTCTTTTAAATTTAAAATTTTTGTCCAGAAGTCTTAAATAAAGATGCCGCCAAATAACTTTTTTTTTGAAAGTACAATCCTTCCGGTTAATTACTTACTTACTTACTTATCCGGCTCCCGATCCATGAAGGGTCTCTGCCTGAGATATTGCGGTCTTCCATCGGTTGCGGTCCCTCGCACGCTCCCTCCAGTCGTCGAGACCAAGCGCTCTGTGACCGCCTGGTCTCTATAGCGGAGGTTCGGTCTTCCTGGTGGTCTCGAACCTGGGGGCTGGGATTCGAAGATTTTCTTGGCTGGAGCGTTGTTGTCCATTGTTTTGAACCCATTTGTTTGGCCAAACCGAAGTAGCAGCGGTGCGCTAGGGTAATTCTTCGTCGGATTTCCACTAAGATGTCGTTCGTGGAATTGATGTTTGTTCCGAGGTAGGTGAACTCTTTGACTACCTCGAAATTACTGCTACCAACAGTGACGTTTTGTCCTAGGCGATGGACAGATGAGGCTTTGTTTGTTGATAGCATATACTTTGTTTTGTCCTCATTCACTTCAAGACCAACGCGTTTCGCCTGATCATCAATAGCTGTGAAAGCTTCAAGTACAGCTCTCTTGGAACGGCCGATGATGTCGATGTCGTCCGCATAGCCAAGCAGTTGAGAAGACCTGTTAAAGATAGTGCCTTCCATGTTAACACCACTCTTGCACACTATCTGCTCCAGGACTAGGTTGAAGAAATCACATGATAGCGCATGTCCTTGTCTGAACCCTGTACACGTCTGGAATAACTCGGATGAGCTGTTACCCATTTGCACGTTGCACGCGGCATAGCTGGATCAGTTTTTTCGGGATCCCGAGTTCTGACATCGCCAATAGAAGCTCTTGGCGACTTATGCTATCATATGCGGCTTTAAAGTCGATGAATAGGTGGTGGGTCTCGACTTGAAATTCGTTGGTCTTTTCCAGGATTTGCCTCAATGTGAAGATTTGGTCTATCGTTGATCTGCCTGGCCTGAAGCCACACTGGTACGTGCCGATCATAGTGTTGCAGAAAGGTTTTAGACGCTCACATAGTACGTTGGATAGGATCTTGTAGGCAACATTAAGCAGGGATATGCCTCTGTAGTTCTTGCAGGACATAGGATCGCCTTTTTTGTAGATTGGGCATATGGAGCTATTTGACCAGTCGTCGGGCATACTTTCCTCCTCCCAAACTTGGTTGATGAGCTGGTGCATGCACCCTACCAGAACATCTCCTCCATACTTGAAGAGTTCCGCTGGTAGGCCATCCGAACCGGCGGATTTGTTGTTCTTAAGCTTGTGGATGGCTTTCTTAACCTCTTCAGTACTGGGTGCTGGGACTGGATCTTCATTGACTGGTCTAATGCTTCTTTGTTCCCCTGTCGCCTCCTCTACATAATGCCTATTAAGCAGCTGCTGGAAATGCTGCTTAAACACGTCTACAATTCCCTGTGCTTCGGTGACTAGGTTCCCTTCGCTGTTTCGAAGAGCTTGCGTGCCAGTCCTATAACCAGATGCCAGTTGCTTGGCTGTATGGTAGAACCGGCGGGTGTTGGTGGTGGTGCTGGACTCTCTTCGAGATACTTGAGCTGAGAGGCTGTGGATGCTCTTTTCTTTCTACGCAGGGTTTTTTTCTCTTTCCTTCTCTTTTCACGGTACTCCTCTCTTGCTGCTCTTGTTTTCCGTTGCAGCATTTGCATTCGTGCATTTTCCGTCTCCTGCTTCAATAGCGCGCATTCATCATCATACCACGGGTTCTTTTTTCGTGGTGTTTGATAGCCTATGGTGGTCTCGGCTGTCTCCTTAATAATGTCGCAATACTGGTTCCACTGCTTGTTGACGCTTGTGGCTGGGTGTACGGCAGAGAGTTTCCCGGTCAATTGCTCACTGTAGTCTCTGGCCTTCTCAGATGTGCTAAGGCATGCGATGTTGAACTTCTTTCTTTGGGCGGTCTTCGTTTTCTTTTCGTTGGAACGTCGGGCTCTGAACTTTGTCACAACAAGAAAGTGGTCAGAGTCCACGTTTGCACCTCGGAAAGTTCGCACGTCCAAGATGTTCGATGCGTACCTTGCGCCAATTAGCACGTGGTCGATTTGATTGGCAGTTCGACCATCTGGAGATCGCCAGGTTGCTGTGTGTATCCTTCGCCTGGGAAACCTAGTGCTACTTATCACCGTATTACGAGCTGCAGCAAAGTCGATTAGTCGGAAGCCGTTGTCTGTTGTCGTTTCGTGGAGGCTGTGCTTTCCAACTAATCCGTCAAAGATGTTTTCCTTTCCGACTTTAGCATTGAAGTTTCCGAGCACGACTTTGACATCGTACTCCGGACAGGCTCCGTAGGCTCCGTCCAGGAGGTCGTAAGACTCCTCCTTGTTAGACTCCTCAGCTTCATCGGTAGGGGCGTGTGCACATATTAGGCTGATGTTTTGGAAGGTAGTTTTGATGCGGATCAAAGCCAGGCGATCGCTTATCGGCTTAAAATCGATGACTTTCGATCTGAGTCGATTTCCCACGACGAATCCGCATCCTAGCATGTGCAGTCTTTGGTGACAGCTGTAATAAATGTCGCAATCCTTTCTTTTCGTTATACCTGATCCTTTCCATCGTTTCTCCTGGATCGCGGTAATGTCTGCCTTGTACCGCGAGAGGACAGATTCAAGTTTTTGAGTACCACCTGGTGTGTAGAGTGTCCTTACATTCCAGGTGCATACTCGTAGATCATATTCCATTTTTGTTTCGGGTCTGGTTGCCATTTGAGGGGGGTCGTTATCCGAGGCTTCCCGCGTCTCTCTCATAACAATTGTTTTTTTTTACTGTGGTCGGGTCGTTAGCCCAACGCACTAACCTCCAATCTGTAGGGCCATAGGTTTAATGTTGCAATTCTTTCCTTGATCAACATTCGCACTTACAAGTTCAGCAAGTCCTGGCATAAAGCCAAGACTAGTATCCGGCGGCTACCAACTTGGAGGTATTGTAAGCACTTGATGTGTAGGAAAAGATACAGCTCGAGGCCCCCAGTTCCTACAACATCCAACCACCTTCCGGTTAATAATGGAAAATAATTTCATTCAAATGGCTGCTTCGCCAAGTGGGCCTGCGATCGACTTAGAGAAGATGCCGATTTTGCCAAAAAAAATCATTTTTTCAGATGAAGCTCATTTTGATCTTGGCGGGTATGTAAACAAGCAAAATTGTCGCATTTGGGGCACGCCATTGAAAAGCCGATACATCCTAAACGAGTCACTGTTTGGTGCGGATTTTGGTCCAGAGGCATAATTGGGCCATTTTTCTTCGAGTGGCCGTTACAGTCAATGGCGTTCGTTATCGGGCCATGTTGAACGAATTTTTGTTCACAAAAATTGAAGAGGAGGATATTGGCAACATTTGGTTTCAACAGGACGGCGCTACACTCCATGTAGTAGTAGCATTTAAAAAAAAAAAAGTTATTTGGTGGACCCTTTATTAAGTTTCCAAACAAACAATTTTGTTTAAATTTGTTAAGTTTTTGCAATTTACCCTTTCTGTTAAATTGACGGCCATATAAGGATTTAAGAACATAAAGGATCTTGAATAGGAAAATCTTTTTTTCATTTCATTAAAAGCAGTTACTTAAAAGTTTTTGCATAATGCGTCATTAATATTACATTGATTTTCGTAAATAAACTTGTTTAACAGGTCTTATAAAATTTTGACCTATCGAAAGCATTAGCTCTCTACATTCATATGTTAAAGCGTGAATCAAGCTTTTTTTACTTTGAAATAGGGCATTGAATTTGTTGAAAAATAAAAGTGAATGCCACACGAGCAAGTACTTGCAAGCAAGTTGGCTACATACACCACTGCCTGTCAAATTCGTAATTTGCATTCCACTTGCTTCCCACTTGCTTTCCACTTGCATTCCACTTGTTTGTCTCCCAACTTGCTTCACTACTGGCTTCAAAACTTGCATGCCAGTTGATAAGAAAGTTGCTTGGGTTTGTTTGTGTTAGTAAACAAATGTGTTTGTATTGCAACTTGCTTGCCAGTACTTGCTCGTGTGGCCTCGGGGTAAGCAATAAATCTGATATTTCTTTGGTTTTGTTTCGCCGTTTTTCGAATGCTTCTATGAAACAAAAAAAAAAATGCTTTAAGATATCGTAGTTTTCTAAAAATCCTTCAATGCAGGAATTCATGGAAAGCCATCTTGTTTTTGCAGGTTTTAATATTTTACGACATTCAACACAATGAGTTGAAGCGATTTGCAACAGGAATGTAACATATAAGAGTTTCGAATAAATCGGAATTGATTAGAATGTTTGTAAATATTTTTTCGAATTTAAGAAGAAATTCCCACAAAACCAGTCAGTTTTCCCTTTGTCCCTTTTGAGATCAGAATTCCCACGAAAAGTGATTTTTCCCACGATCCACCAGCACTGATTTAAACAGAAGCGAGCAACAAGAACAAAATGAAAATCGAAGCAGTGACGTCAACAAAATCGAAGTTCTTTCAAAAATCTACGTAGGCATTGGAAATTTTGATTCCATTTACCCTCGCTTGCCGTTGGATACAAATATCCTTTAATTTTTTCAAAATATTAAACTTAGGTCTCCCAACATTTTTGAAATCGCGCTGGTTGTGCTTGGCGTTCCAGCCATTTTGATCTCAGAACTTCAGAGCATTAAAAAAAAAATGTGTGATTCTTTTCCCTGTATTCAGAAATTCTTGACAAAATTTTATTAGATCAATCCATAACATGACAATAAGTACATTCCTCTCATGAGAGTTTGCATTTGGAGAAAAAAACTATTAAGTAAATTTCTAGAACTCGATTCTGAGGGTGGACAATGAAGATGGATACTTTACTTTTGAAATACACTAGTCAACGAAATTAAAAGAACAAATTTGTTTTCAATTTTTGTTAGTGTTTTTTGAAGAGCTGTATCTTTGTGATGAGTGGTCGTATTGAGTTGAAACAAAAAGCATTCTACACCTTTATGTTTTTTTTTCGAGATTTGTTTGCACACATGTTGTTTGAAGTACCGTTATTGCGTTATTGCAAGAAATGACAAGAGACAACAAAATTATTTTTTTTGTTTTTATTTTTGAAGCTTCTCATTTCTATGGATAACTTTTTTTTGAGACAATCAAATGTAATGATCAGATAGTCTATTGGTTGAACACACCTTAACCTTGATGCGAAAGGAAATGTCAAAAAATCTCTTCAAATCTTCGGCCGGGGAGGTTTTGTTCGCTCCTCTTTCCTCCTGCCCTTCTCACCATGGAACTAAAAGTTGCTGGCAACTCAGTTTCTTCATGTGAAAGGGCTCATACCTTGTTTATTCAGCTTCAATTAATTTTTTTGTCGCACAGTTTTTGTTTGCATGGTTTATCTGACTTTGAATGAAAAAAGATACTAGCATTTACTATCTATTACTATTTGGTAGAGCCAACTATACACTCAAATGGTCTCAGATTCCGTGATATATGATCTCAGGAGCTTATCTAGGGAGGAGTGAAAACCAATTTCGGCTTACACGATTATCCTCGAAGTTGCATTCATATTTTTTTTTCGATGCACTGTTACTCGCAAAGGCCCCAGTTGTGGACTGCAAGACTTTGATTTTTTTTAATAGCCTTTAATGAAGTTTTCGACGCCTATACTTCTTTTTTTGCTATCGTTCACACCCAAAATCTGCTGTGGGCTCTGGGTCTATAAATCTTTTTTGTTAAATATTCTATTAAAACCAGTTCGCACTAAAAAAATGCTTGCGGCCGTGACCCCCTACTAATTCTTGGCGACCCCCTAGGGGGTTGCGACACACAGTTTGAAAAACACTGCCCTAGAGAATATTTAATGTTTACGTAATACATGTATGTCTGTCGAGGCAGAAGGTACCCAGTAGGAAATTTCGTCCTCAAGGAAAAAATGTGGTAATAGTACAGAGAATTCATCGAATTCTTTTTACGAGGAAGAAGTATGTAATGATTTCATTAGAAAAAGGTGTTGCCTTTTTATTATTATTTTCAAAGCCTCATTCTTTCTTTTACTTGGTGCTAAAATTCAACTGAAGCCTGATTCACAATGCGACGAGGAAACGAGACGTGAGCGTGACGAGATCCCGTCGTTGCTGTCAAACGAATTTCAAACAATGAAAGTATATGAGGATATACACAATGAAGCGTTTCTCGTCCTCACGTCACGCCAAGAATTCGAAAAATTGAAAAAAAGACGCGACGAGACGACGATTTTATTTTTTGACAAGTTATTTACATAATGGAAGTATTTTTTTAAAGAAAAAATACGGTAACTTGAAATTAAAAGATCAAGTAATTCCTAATCTGTTGTCTTTAAAGCTTTTTTGGAAAATTTTTATTATTTTTTATTTTTAACAAAAGAGTTTTCGTTGTAAGAATCCCGCCGCATTGTGAATTGGGAAACGATTTTATAACTAGAAAAAGATGACAGCGAATCACGTCACGCTCTCGTCTCGTTTTCCCGTCGCATTGTGAATCAAGCCTGAATTCAATGCTTACAATTCAGTATACTTACTTACTTACTTACTTAAGGTGGCGCTACAGTCCGGGATGGACCAGGGCCTCAACCAACAAGCTTCTTCCAGCCGGCTCGGTTTCTAGCTAGCTGTCTCCAGTTTCGCACGCCAAGTTGGTTGGGGTCCTTTTCCACTGTCCACCTCTACTGCGTTGTCCCACGGGGTTGGATTCAAAGACTTTCCGGGCCGGAGCATTGGTGTCCATTCGCTCTAGGTGACCCAGCCATCTTAGTCGTTGGCTTTTCTGTGACTCTAGTGTTGACGTGAGAGTTTTGCACTATTCTTTCAAGAACGATGTTGAAGAAGTCGCATGACAGCGCGTCGCCTTGCCTAAAACCTTTTTTGACATCAAAGTTGTCGGTGAGGGCTTTGCCGACCTTGATGGAGCAGCGTGCATTCTCCATCGTCATCCTGCACAAACGGACGAGTTTGGCAGGGATGCTAAAACTAGACATTGCTCTATATAGCTCGTCTCTATAGATGCTGTCATACACGGCCTTGAAATCTATAAAAAGGTGGTGGGTATCGATTTGAAACTCCTGGGTTTTCTCCAAGATCTGCCGTAGTGCGAATATTTGGTCGATGATGGACTTCCCTGGCCTAAAGCCACACTCATATGGACCTATCAGGTTGTTGACGAATGGCTTCAGGCGTTCACAAAGATCTTGTAGGCGATATTAAGAAGACTGATGCCTCTGTAGTTGGTGCAGTTCAGAGGATCGACTTTCTTGAGGATCTGATGAGGGCTGGAGAAAGGGGGTTGAAAACGGTGATTTTACGGATTTTTGGGTACGGGGTATAACCACTTTTATATAAGCTTAAACTATAGAGAACTTTGGTTATAAATTTTGGGGTCCCAGACGTTTTAAGTGTCGCCACACCCAGCCAGACGCCCACAAAAAGTGTCAAAAAATCAATTTTTGTGGTCAGGGGTATAACCAAAAATTGATATGGTAAGAAATCACGAAAAATTTCTTCATCACAAAAATATACATGCCAGACGTTTTAAGTGTCGCCACAACTAGCCAGACGGCCCTAGCTCAAAAAGGGGGCGAAAATTAGTTTTTGATGCCGGGGGTATAACCAAAAATATGGTATGTAAAAAATCATAAAAAATCTCCTCATCACAAAAATATGCATGCCAGACGTTTTAAGTGGCGCCACAACCAGCCAGACGGCTCAACAGCTCAAAAGGGGCGAACATTTATTTTTGATGTCGTGGGTATAACTTCAAATTTGATATGTCAAAAAATCATGCAAAATCGCTTCGTCATAAAAATATGCATGCCTGACGTTTTAAGTGTCGACACAACAAGCCAGACGGCCCAAGCTCAAAAGGGGCGAAAATTAGTTTTGATTTAGTTTTAGTGATATGCAAAGCAATCATGAAAAATCTCCTCATCACAAAAATATACATGCCAGACGTTTTAAGTGTCGCCACATCAAACCAGACGGCCCAAGCTCAAAGGGGCGAAAATTAGTTTTTGACCCCGTGGGTATAACCAGAAATGTGATATGCCAAACAATCATGAAAAATCTCCTCATCACAATAATATACGTAAAAGATGTTTAAGTGACCAGCATGCGCTCAGATAATTTAGTTAGTTATTTTTTTTAAATAACTTGAAACCAAAAGTTATATTTCTCAACGCCATTTCATGATAATAAAGCCATAATTCTTAAATCAATTGTAAATGAACCCCATGCTGAATATTTTTGTGATGAGGAGATTTTTCATGATTTTTTAGGATATCACATTTCTGGTTATACCCACGGGGTCAAAAACTAATTTTCGCCCTTTTGAGCTTGGGCCGTCTGGCTAGTTATGGCGACACTTAAAACGTCTGGCATGCATATTTTTGTGATGAGGAGATTTTTCATGATTTTTTGACATATCAATTTTTTGGTTATACCCCTGACCACAAAAATTGATTTTTTGACACTTTTTGTGGGCGTCTGGCTGGGTGTGGTGACACTTAAAACGTCTGGGACCCCAAAATTTATAACCAAAGCGTAGTTCTCTATAGTTTAAGCTTATATAAAAATGGTTATACCCCCTACCCAAAAATCCGTAAAATCATCGTTTTCAACCCCCCATCTCCAGCCCTGGCGACAAAAGAATCCTGCCAGACGACTGGATTTGAAATCAAGGCTCAATAACCTCAACATAAACGTTCGTGAATTTTGGTTATACCTTCACCCATAAAATTGGCTACCAGCTCTCGGTCTATTATTATTTGTTTGTATTTCTGAATAAACCTATAAAATGCAGTTTAATTTGTACGGTTTTAGTTTTTAAGAAGAAAAAAGTCATTTTCGCCAAGTTTTGAAACATTCAAAAAGCGTTACGTGATCAAATTCATTTGAAAAGGTGTGGTGTGTCAAAAAAAGATAAATTGATCTTTTTTTAATATGTTTGAAATGGGATCCATGGTAATCATATGCACATTGTTCTTCGATTTGTGGCAGTTTATAATTCAAAGTATGGAAACCCTAATTAAATTTTCTTTAGTTTTTAACCACTAAATGAATGAACAAACTTTGTGGTCAGATGTATTTATTTAAGGTTTTTGGCACTTCCTTATTGACCGCAATAAATCAAAAATAAAAAATCAACACATTTAGATAGATAGATCTTTATTGTAGCTAAATTCTTATAATATTTTCATTAAAAACCTAGATTGACCAATTTACAGAGATATGGTGTATTTATCCTACCTTACTACTGAAAATAATTACAATTTGTATTCAATAATATCACAGATAATACATTCATTTAGAAGGAAAAGCTACTAAAAACCTTCTTTTAACTAGACATTTTTTTTAATTTTCCATTGGAAGGAAGAGAGAAGTGGGGCGCGGAAAACTCTCCTAAGATGTTGTTTACATGTTAAATGCTTCAATTTCAGATATATCACAGTAATAAATATAAGCATATAAATAAATAAAATAATAAATAAATAATTTAATTACAAAACAAAACAGTTAATAATATGAACATAAGAAGATGATTTAATTAATAAATAAATACAAGAATAAATAAAAAAAAAAATATAAGAAACAAATAAATAATTGGGTACATAAATGATAAAAAGAAACAAATAAATAAATTAATACGACAATTATATATAAATAAATAAATAATTAAACAAAAATAAATAAATAAATAAATACAAACAAATATTTAAACAACAAAAACAATAAAAAACAAATAAATAAATAAATGAATAAATAAATAAATAAATAAATAAATAAAAAATAAATTAATAAATAAATATGTAAATAAGTAAGTAAATAAATAAATTAATAAATAAATAAATAATTAAATAAATAAATAAATAAATGAATAAATAAGTAAATTAATTAATTAATTAATGAACAATAAATAACTGATCAAATAAACATAAGATATTAATAAAGTTGAGCTTACAACACCTTAAGTAGCGAGGTTTGAAATTAAATTATTATCCGAATTGTTGCACGATAAAATGTAGCGGTCATATAGTTTTGATGTTCTTACTGGAACCTTATCGATGTTGGATACTATGTGAAGTTCTTCTGTAGAAAAATGCAACGGAAGATTAAGTATAATTTTTAAAATCTTATTTTGCATTATTTGTAATTTTTTTATATGGCTTTTAGCGCATTTCCCCCAGACAGGTGAGCCATAAAACATAATGCATTGGAAAATGGACTTAAAAATTAGTAATTTGTTTCTTTACTCATTTTAGACTTTCTATTAATAAACGGATAAAGTGTTTTTATAACAATATTTAGTTTATTAAGCGTTTCCTGTATATGTATGTTAAATGTCAATGTTTTATCCAGGTGTACCCCAAGATATTTTGCACTTGATTTCCAATCTGTTTGTATACCATTTAATTGAAAGCTATTGTTAGGGAGTAAACAAGGCTTTCTTTTTCTGTTAAAAAAGAGAGCCTGCGTCTTTGAGGCATTTATCTTTATTTTCCACTTCTTAAAGTATATTTGAACAGTATTCAGAGCAGATTGCAAATTGGTTTCAATGCTAAAACCAATTGAATCTGACGAATAAATGCATGTGTCATCTGCAAATATAGCAGTTTCACAGTTTTGGATTTTGGGGAAATCATAAGTGTATATGTTATATAAGAATGGTCCTAATACCGATCCTTGAGGTACACCTGCAGTGATATTATTCGCACCAGTATATTAGTTGTTTACACAGACTTTAAAGCTACGGTTTGAGAGAAAGGACATTATGATTTTGGTGATATACAAGGGAAAGTTCAAGGATACTAGTTTATGAAATAGCCCCTCATGCCAAACATTGTCAAAAGCTTTCTCGACATCTAGAAGAATCATTCCTGTGCTCTTTCCTGCAGCTAAATTATTTTGAATATGTCTAGTTATTCTATCAATTTGGCTGATAGTGCTATGATGCCTTCTGAATTCAAATTGTTCAGATGGCAAAATTTCATTCAGGGCTGTCGAAGTACTGCAATTGAAGTATTTGTACTGCTTTTTGAAACTCCGTACTGCCGTACTGCTAATACGACCAAAGTTCTGCTTTTTTTGAAAATTTGTTCACACAACATTTTCAAATCATAATCATATCCAAAAAGTTTTAGTCCTTTTTATCTAATGTTTTCTTTTATAAACAAAACAGATAAAATTGTATAGAATACGCTCACTATGTATATAGATGTATTGAGAAAGATCTCGAGTTCCATTTTTAACGAGTGCGTAGTTTGCAATATAGGCATAGCCTGTATATCACAAGTAAAAAATTCGTAATTCTGGAATTTTTCAGATTTTCTTTTCTGATCCGAAAAAAGGAAGTTTAAGGATATTTTGATGCCATTTGGAACGAAATATTCCACACACGTCGAAATGTAGTTTTTTCACCCAACTGTCAAAAGCAATGTTAAATATACTAATGGATCTCAAGACAATGAAATTTAGATTTTAACGTACTTCGAAAAAACTCCTACAAAGTTGAATTTTGGTGGGGCTTTGTTTTGACGTCTTGAGCAATTTCTAAATTTTGGCTGAAAAAAAGAATTTTTGGAGGAGTAAGAAGTTGTAAAGTTCAGTCTTTTGCAAATTTTTCGAAAACTACCAGCTTTTTGGTATGAAATAAATAAGGTAAAAGTTGCAGCTTATTCAATTTTATAAAAAATACAAATTACATGTTTTTTGATGCATTCAATAGTTTTAGAGTAAATCATGGAGCCAATTTAAGGAGTGGCAAATTTTGTCAAAAAATTTATTAAAATTGCATTAATCGATGAGCAATATTTTTTGTATATGCGCTAAATCTTCTCATTATAAACCAAGTTATTGTGGTGCTAAGGGTAAGTAAGGCCATCAACTGGAAAATGTATTGGTTTTAATTTTTTTTTAATAATTTTGAGAAAAACGTGCACAAACGCTAAATCTTCTCATTATAAACCAAGTTATTGTGGTGCTCAGGGTAAGTAAGGCCATCAACTGGAAAATGTATTGGTTTTAATTTTTTTTAAATAATTTTGAGAAAAACGTGCACAAATACAGCAATAGTTCTGTAAGTAATGAAATAATGAATGCCACCATTGCAGTGCGCTAGAGTTAAATAGGTAATTGGCGGATATGTGATAATTTTTAATGAACAACATTTGTATTTAAACAAAATTAAATGCATTAACAATTATGTTGGTATATATTTTACTGCCGTACTGCAATTTTTTTCCTCGAAGTACTGCTTTCTGTGAAATTGAAACGACAGCTCTGATTTCATTTTGTTCAACATGCGAAACTAATTTTGTCCTTATTAATTTTTCTAGGCATTTGCTTAGCGAACTCAACAAGCTTATTGGTCTGTAGCTGCAAGGGTCACTAGGATTTTTCCCTGGCTTAAGCTAGCCCTAAACGACGAACATGCTCGCCGAACTTGTTCGTGCTCGCTATATATTCGTCGTGTAGGGGCTGGTTCGCGAGCGGTTCGCTGTTGGCGAAAAATTTCGATTTTGTCGTGTTCGTTGGCTTCGATGTTCGCCATGTAGGGCCATGTTCGCGAGCAAATCTCATTTTTGCTGTGCAATTACTGCAAGCGCAACGGCTTGCGCTTCTTTCTCGCACATGTTTACGCTTTGAAGAATCCACACGAAATGAATGTTCGTCAAATATGTTCGTCGTTTAGGGGATAACGCAAACGAACAAGCTCGGCGAGCATGTTCGCCGTTTAGCGCTACCTTTATGGACAGGGATAATTTTAGCCACTTTCCATTCATTTGGAAAATATCCTACCTTGAAACAATCATTAAATATTGTTTTCAGATATTTAAAGGCTATTCTGGGAAGATTTTTAAGAAATAGGTTCTTTACTCCATCAAATCCAGGAGACTTTGTAGTTTTAAGGCCTTTTAAAATGTCTACAATATCGACAAGAGATACCACATCATCTGTGACAACGAGAGGACTTGCATTAAGTAAAGTCATAGATTGGTGTACAATACGTTCGATATCATTATTTGTCGAACCTCTGCCAGCTGCTGAATTGGTAGCACTAAATGTTCGGGCTAGTGCGTTCGCTTTTTCCTCATTAGATATTAAGGTTGAATTACTAATCTTAAAGGAGGGGTTGTGAACATTTTTCTTTTTAATTACTTTAATTATATTCCAAAAAGGCCGGCTGCCTTTACTCAAACCCAGCAATTTATTGTTCCAGTTCTGGTTCCTAAAAAGAAAAATCGAAGATTTAATGAAGTCGTTCATTCTGTTCATTTCAGATAGGTAGTATTGGGCTCTTGTCCTAATCCATAAGTTTCGATACCCATTCCTTGTTTTAATCGCTTCAACTATGTACGTAGGAAGTGCATTACCGATTTTCCTATTTCGATTTTTTTTAGGGACGGATTGCGCAACACTCTCAAGAAATGATGATGTGAAAACGCTAATATTTCCATCTATTTTCTCGGAAACTATAACATTTGGATTTGTTTCCGGTATATTTTTAGGCTTCCTTCGCATGCATTTTTTAAACTTTTTCCAATCAGCATTTTCAAAATCATAGAAAAGATTGCATTTTTCTACAGGGGCAGAGCTTATATTCATTAAAACTGGGAGATGATCTGAGCTTAGATCATTTAAAACAGTAGGTTGGGTGAATATATCAGGCGTGTTAGTAAGGAATAAATCTATAGTGGAAGGACTGGATCTATTGTTAGGGGGAATACAAGTAGGTTGAGGTGGATATAAAATGTTAAATGGGTGTCTGGAATCTAGGTCTGATAATATATTACCCCATGCATTGGCTCTGACACATCCCCAGCTCCTATGTTTACAATTGAAGTCTCCTCCAATCAAAAATATATCGTTTAATGTAACTAATTTGCGTAAGTCATTCCGGGAATCATACCTTTTACTTGGTGTAGCAGAACCGCCCGGAAAGTAAATTGAAATCAACACATTTATTTTATTTTAAAACGTCAAATTTTTATTTTAATATTGTATGCATTTCGGTCTAATTTGCAGACCATCTTCAGCGAAATACGCAAATACAATACAAAGGGAATTGATAAACAAAATCATACAATAAAAGAATGAAAAGAGAACAAGAAAAATACAAAGTTTTGACCATCATATGTTAATTTATGTATGTACGGTACGATGTAAAATTGTAAACAAAATGAAAAGAAAAAAGAGAGAGAGAAGGCGAAAAATTGACAAAAACATTATTTGGCAAGAGAGAATAAAACAGATTCAATTGGGCTATTGTCTATGTTCATTAAATTATTTGTAATTAAGATGTATACAGATTCATAAGCATCTAGTTTAGAGGGATATTGAACTGTCTTTATTAGATGGTAATTATTTTCAATTGGCTTCATAAGATGTGGTTTGTCATGGTTCAAATCAAAAGAATGAGCTGCAACTGCTTTGCTGACATCCCTCTTATCGATGTAACGACGGTGTTCTTCGATGCGACACCTAACCGCGCGCCTCGTCTGTCCAATGTATTTTTGCTGGCAATCTGGACAGGTGATTTGGTAAATGCCACTTTTATCACGAAAAGGTTTCTTATCTTTTGTCGAACCCAATAATGATCGAAGCTTATTGTTGCTGGTGTAAATGATGCTCATGTTGATTTTCTGTAAACCGAAAATTGAATTCTGCATCCGGTGCGTTCATTGGCGTAGGAAGGAATTTTTTCTAAGGTGGGCAACCAGTCCAAACCAAATCTAATCATTAAAATTTTTTTCGGTGCAATTAATTTCCCAATAAGTATGTATATATTTGCCTTTGACCATTTAATTATAATTCCCGAATTTGTTCAAAAGAGATCGAATGAATGAAGCCGACAACGACGTCAACAGTAAAGCAAATTAACAGTCATTAGAAGTGCTACCAAACTCAACTCTGCTCTCTGCAACAAAGTCTTACGATGCATCTACAATACTACAATAAATATTGCTTCGAAAAAAAATATTTATCAATAGGCATATTGCCCATAGCAGCAAATACAAAGTATTTGAATCGGTAGCTGAGTCAACATTGATGTATGCCTATGCAGCCCAAGTGTGGGGTAGTAAGAAATATGATACCGCTGAAAAACTCCTACGATTTTATATAAAAAGGATATTTCGACTACCACCAAACGCTCCGAACTACATGCTGATGCTAGAAACCGGTATCTCTCCTCTATTTATTAAAACCCTTAAATTGCAAGTTGACTACATATGTATGTAATGTCTTTAAGATGTCTGATGAGCGCCTCCCTAAAAAAGCAGCATTATAGGCAATAAATAGTAGATCGAGTAGGTTTAAAGATTGGATAGAGCTAGAGGAAGAAGCTAATGTCGATCTTACACCAGATGAATATTTAATGTGGAAACCCTCTCTGTATATCAGATGATATCGATTAAGATTAGGATTCGCAGCTGAAGCAAAAGAATCCATCTACAGAATGTCATATAGCAAGCTGAACTACAACCTAAACCATCGAAATTACTTCCGTGATGACTACACGACTGATAAAATATCAATGATATTAAGATTAAGAGGCGAACTCCTCAATCTCACCTTCATTCCGCATCGTGAAGAGTTGCCTTTGCAGTGTGAATTGTGTAATATGGGTGAAAGAGAGAAAATTTTTCACTTTATAAATATATAAGATATATTTTTGGATGCGATTTTCTATCAGAAGAGCTTACGATACGTCTTCTTAATGAAATGGAAGTTCCTAAACTGTACAAATATTGTAAAATAGTATTAGCTTATATAAACAGAATTATAAATGGAAATTTTCAAAATAAGAATTGTAAAATGAAAAATTTTGTAAAATTTGTCTTATTATTGTAAAATGTATATGTAGTTCTATAATTTATAGAAATAAAATCTAATCAATCTATCTACCTATCCATCACCTTAGTCGAAAAAAGAGTTACACGGTCGTATTTAGCGACCGTCCTACTCCAAAAAGTTCTTTAAAAACTTTGTTCACCGTTGTCCTAAAGTTATCTTACTTGGACAACGGCATCGTTTTTCTAATATTTGACGAACTTTGCATTTTATTTAATTAAACAAAGCATATTTCCAACTAACCGTCTAACAAATTTAAATTCAGAGTATAAACATTATTCAATTTGATTTTTCTTTAAAACAGAGCTTGTCTTTTGAGTCATTTATTGAAAAGAAAAATACATTTTTCCACTAAAACTTTGATCGCATTTTGAAAAGAAACTTTAAAATATGAAATTAAATACTGGACCATTAAACAAATCAAAGCTGCATAAAAAAATAAAAAAAACTTGATTAAAAAATCTACCTGGGTACAAATTATAATATTTATTTTCCAACAATTTTCGGTTTCGATATGAGATTCCAAATCAAGTGTATTGCTTTCGCCACAGCTGTTGCTGGAAAGTAAATTGGAGGCCAAACAAAACAGCTATAATGAAAGTAAATTTGTTTTTCCTGATGTCTCCTTTTTGATACTCGTATAGGTTTTAAAGGAATCTCATACTTTTGTGAAAATTTTTCTATTTCAAAACAAATTTTAAAATTATTCCTGAATGTTTCAAAAGTATGGACTGTCTGTAGAGTGTAGGTACTGGCACAGAAAAAGTGTATTTTGATCCAACCAAATGTAACCCAATTGACCTAAAATCATCTTTTTCCGGAACAGTAAAAAAAGCTAACAATTTCTGTTTTTGTTGAGGTTTTTTAATTCATCCACATTTTACTGTTGCGCAGGCAATAAGTAGAAGCAACTCGGTTTAGATTTTTTTATAAAATTCCAATTATTCGGTTTGATTTGTTATAGAGCAAATACTACGTTAAGTCTGAGTCGATGACAAACGAGTTGATACATACCGAAACAGAACCGTAAGCTTTACTTTTAAACAAATCAAATCGAATTACGTTTCGGTTCATAAACCAAATTTGTTAGATGTAGCGATTTATCTACCAACAGAACATTTGAAATTTCATTTGGTGGCATGAAAATCGATTTGGCGACGTACACAAAACAGGCAATATTCTTAGCTTTTCGTGATTTTAATTTTTTGAATTCAAATCTTTATATTTTTTCCAAGTTTTTACTTAAACTCGTTGTATAATTTAATATTTTGCTAGATGAAGCCATCGTAGTACTAAATATGAACGCACTCCAAATATCTTACATTTGATGATTCCGCTTTTTAAACCTCAAAACCTACTCATCTTCAAGGTTCAACCTAACTCGCTTTGAGACTATTTTAAACCGGTTCAACTAGGTTTGTGCGTGCTGAGGCTTCCCGGACAATGATGCAATGTGTAAACAAAATTAAGGTGGGCAAGAATTGCTTTTATGTGACGACCAACTGTAACTGTAGGCAAAATTTTAATTTTCGTGTCTGAAATTTCATTCAGAACCAGAAAAGTTTAAATGTCGATTTTTCTAAGGTGGGCAGTTCATTTCTTAAGGTGGGCACTGCCCACCTCCGCTCCCCCCTTCCTACGCCTATGGGTGCGTTTAATTTTTAAATCAAGAAAAGGCAGTGAATGATCGTTTTCGTTTTCAATTTAAATTTTATTCTCCTATATCGATTGTTGATTGTGGTCAAAATCTGGTTGACATTGGATATTATAACGATCGCAAACGTGTCATCACCATAACGCCACCATATCCTTGGAAGTAAACCATCATTTCTTAATTCTCTCTCTAGCTTCGACATAAAAGCTTCCGCTACGTTTAATTCAAATAATTTCGGATGTAGTTTATGAAATAGTCTCTCTCCATTAGTAGCGGAAGATTTTATGTCGAAGCTAGAGAGAGAATTAAGAAATGATGGTTTACTTCCAAGGATATGGTGGCGTTATGTTGATGACACGTCTGCGATCGTTAAAATATCCAATGTCAACCAGATTTTGACCACAATCAACAATCGATATAGGAGCATAAAATTTAAATTGAAAACGAAAACGATCATTCACTGCCTTTTCTTGATTTAAAAATTAAACGCACCGGACGCAGAATTCAATTTTCGGTTTCGGCCATTCCAAAGTAACGGAGAAGACAATCGGACGCTTGTAGTAAGGTTTTTCTTGTTAAGAAATTAATATTTTTTTATGAAACTCAGTGGTTTTTAAGAATTCATCACAAAGTACACGACACAGAAGTTTCACCAAAAAATTATGAAATTTAGTAAGTTTATTCAAAAAAATAGACGGTAACGGAGAAGACACGTACGATTTAAATATTTCCGACCATTGCCTTGAAGTTTAAAATTCTGCGCCGTCCATTAAGATATGAAGTTGATTTTTTTTGCACACTTTCATAATACCAACATTTATCAAAAACCATTCTTGTTTTAGTGCCAAGTTTCATTTTACTAACAGAAAAAATATGAAAGATGGTAACGGAGAAGACAGCTAATGGTAACGGAGAAGACACGTACGATTAAAAATTTCTTTTTTGTTGAGTTATATTGAAATTCGTATTTTTAAATTATTCTCATCAATGATAAAAGTGATTCAGGCAATTGAAAAAATGTGTGTTAAATTTCATTGAAATCGGTTAACGTTAACACGTGCTAGCGAGCACTTGAAATTTTTCATTCAAAACACATGGGGTTTTCACAGTTTTTACTCAAAATATCAGCAAAATTGTAAAAGTTGATGGAAAATCTTTAAACTTGGCACATAAATTAACTACTGTTAGGAGTATCCAAAAAAAATATTTTCAATAGTTTAGCATAATATTAACCCCATCAAAAAATTTAATTAAAAATCGTTGTTTTTGTACATTTGTTGCTATTTTAAATGGAGTAACTGTTGTTTACAAAAATAAAAAAAATATATTTGTATACTCCTTATGGTATTTAGCATATGTGCCAAGTTTAAAGTTTTTCCATCAACGTTTACACTTTTACGGGCCCTTTGAGTAAAAGACTGTCAAAACACCATGTTTTTTATATAAAAGACTTCAAGTGCTCGCTAGCACGTGTAAACGTCAACCGATTTCAATGAAATTTAACACATATTTTTTTTTAGTTACCTTGATCCATTTTAAGCAAGGGGATCAAAGAAATTCAGACTTTAAAAAAAAAGTGCCTGTGAGTCGTTGAAATTTCGATGAGAAAGTGCAATTTTGTCTTCTCCGTTACCCTGTTTTAGACAGTAAGACATGATTTAAAAATCTATAATAAATCCACCATAATCCTTTTTCAAGTCTTGCTTTGTATGCGGAATAATTTTACAAACACTAATATAGTTCACCATTTATACCAACTTTAGTCATTTTTCGGGAACGGAGAAGACATGAAATGCTCAGTCATTTTGAGGCGTAATACTATTTTTACAGCACTCCTATCAGAAAAATAGTTCCGAATTTAAGTAGTGTATTGAAAACACTTATAAAAACCTAACTGCACATCGTCATTTGCATCATAATTTATAGAGAACTGATAGCGGCAAAAATACCGAAAAATGCCCAGATACGAAAGATAAAGTATGAGCTTTTTTGATCACTTGCCTATTTTACAACAACAAGTTAAATTTTATATATTCAATTTTTTCGTTAACTCTAATATACATATATTGTAAATATTGGCATATTTAAATATATTTTTTTCCTTAATTTGAAATTGAGTTGCTTGGTTTCGAAATTTTTGGAATGGCCGGTTTACAGAAAATCAACAACTATACAGATCGATATATTACAGCCGACTCTTTTTGTACACATCAAAACAAAACCGCCGCGTTTAATTCCATGATCTACCGAATGTGCCGTTTACCACTTTCAACTGCAGATTATAAAGACGAATATGAACACATAGCATTGTATATCCAATCTATAGTATTCTCATGAAACACGATTTTGTAGGTAGACATTTGGTCGATAGGTTCGCTGTGATCGCCTTACCGAGATCCCTTAACAAAAATAAGTATGACATTTGGACGCATAGATGGCCACGAGCTTTTTTTCTTCATGAGAATACTACAGAATTTATATACAATGCACATAGTTCGTTTAGCCCAAACCAATGGATTTAAGAAAACACTCATCGATGGCATAGTAAAAAAATATTCAGACAAGGTTAGGAGAGAAAATACTTCAACCCTTTTCACTCAAACACAAAATTCAACCATATGTTGAGTTTCTATGACTTATGTATCAAGTATCACCAATCGACTCAACCACGCATTCAAACAAGCTAATATGAGCATCATTTACAGCAGCAACAATAAGCTTCGACTTTGTATATAAACTTTATAGTATTATCATGGAGTCGTTTTTATTTACGTGGTATTCCATCGATGGTGGCGCTAGTGAGCACCCATGTTGTGAAACATGTTTCACATTTTGACACCAGAATGGGGAATATTTTTTTATTTCGAGGTAAATTTATTATTATCGTAAGAACGAGAAAGTCATATATTATTCTCGTAATAATAAATGGAGTAAGCGAGTGAAGTAGTTTTTCCACTTCCACCGCGCATGACCAAACAAAGTTTTAGAATAGAAATCGAATATGCTGTCAAATGGCAGAAGGAAAAATAAACAAATCGTTTTGTAAAATTAAATTATGTGAAGTTAATTGTGTGAAGAAGAAAACCAAAAGAGAAAATAGATATATGGAGTTTATATACAAAGCATTGAATAATTACAAATAGAAGGGGACACCGAGCATTGCTCAAACGACAGTCGCACCAATCAAATCCAGTGGCCGCTCATGAAGCTATAATTTCCTTTTCACACAATAATTGGTTTTCTTCTCGGCTAAGTGAGTCTCAAATAAATCCTTTTGTATTTTTCTTAGAGATATACATAGATACATACGAGTAGATATGTTGATAGAGCGAAGAAAGGATACATATTTTTTTTCTTCAATTTGTGCTTTGATTTTCTTTTGTGAATGAACGCACATGTAGGTAGGTATACATAGGTGCATTTTAAATATATTGGTGTTTGGTGTCCGTCTCATCGCCATACAGCAACAAAAAGATACAAAACGGTTTCTCTTTTATTTGTATTATTGTGCGTTTGAAGTCCGGTTACGATACGGAGGAGAATATTGCGTTTAATTGTTGTGTGTTTGGTAAAAGTACCTTTTGTTTTTTCTTAATTTTTCAAAAACTAAGGAAGATTTTTGCATTTGGTTTTCGGTAATGGACTAAATAAATGATGAGGGCATTGAATATTGAACACAAGAAAGCACTTTATTAGGTAAAATTTTAAAAAATATCGACTTAAAAAAAAACACTTTTTTAATTTTGACTTTGAAATTTAATTTTTCGAAACCTATTCGCTTAAACAACTTGATTTGAAATCCAATTGCAAGAATGGAGTATTATCTTTCAAAAAAACTATAGCATATTATAACATGTGTTTTCGTTGACTTTTAATGTTTTTTTTTGCCTGCCTCAGGGAGGGGAGATACAACTTTCCCCCCAAACATTTTTTTTTCTTAGAATAACCCCAAGAACCACATCCTAAAATACTTCCACTCAGGTCCGGGACACACTGTATATTATCTATACTAAGATTTAAATAATTTCTTGTATTTGTTGTTTGAATTAAGCTTAACAACAAACTGCCACTCACTTTCAAAAAGTATTCTTTATTTTTTTTTATTATGTGTAGACTAAACTTTTGAATCTATAAAATAATTTAAAAACTACTTTTTGTTTTTAATTAATTAAATAAATACAATTCTAATGTTCGGACTCAGACGTCAAACTTCAACCATTCAAACAAATTTAAGGAAAACAAAATGTTTGTTTATAATTTTGTATTCATGGTACTAAGTTGTGGTATAAGATGAAACACGAAGCATTTTTTTTATTTTTGAAGGTTGTCAAAGTGAGAAAATCTCCGAACTTTATGTTCGGAACTTTAGTTAGGTGACTTGTGTACTCAACTTTAAGCATTGAGTTTATATACATAGAGGAATCACGAAATCTTGCGTTAAAGCCCCTGAAGGTGTCGCCACATACACTAAATTGAGAATTTATAATTTTGTGGAACGCAGCTCACCAAGGAGTGCCATGACAAAGAGAGAAGGTGTACGAGGGGGGTCTGTTTTTGTTATTTTGTGGCTTATGTATGCAGACTTATGCAATATCCCTTTTCAGCTTTTTTGTGTGCAGGCACAGGCGCTTGTGCATATTGGGACATCTATAGGTAGGTACATATATTATATATCTGTTTCAAAGCGTATAGGGACGAGTTATGTATGTAATTTGTGCGTTTGTATGTCGATCGGTGATGGTCGCGTCAATTTAAAAATAAAAGGCTGGGAAATGTACATACATATGTGCATTCATACGTTAATAGTTTAGGTCCTGATTTTATACTTTAAAGATATTCTTTATTTTGTTTCTATTTCTTTGGAATCAGAAACTTTTTGGTAGGTAGTTACAAGACTGTGTTCCTATGGTGTAAATAAATATTTACTGTACACAGAGGTCGAAGATCTGTTTTCTAAACGAAAATTATAAATTTGTACTGTGTCTATCTAGGTACATAGGTACATACCCACCTGGATAGAAAGTCTTTTTTTGTGTGCAATTTGATTAGCCTGGCCCAGGAAAATCAGACAAAAATGGCAAAACTACGAAAAAATCATGAGCTTTGTTTTGCCGTCTTAAAAATTTAAAGCCGCTTAAATTTAGACAGGGTGAACATTTTTTAGAGGGTAAAAGGGCATACATTTCAGTTTTTTCTTCTCGAAAACTAACAGAAATATATCAACAATTTGCAACTTCGTTTCGTTGTTCATTGAGTGATTTCAATAAAAGGCGTTTTCCTTTGGAGGTGGCGAAGTACTTGCAAGTACTTTGCCAGCTTTTTTCAATGGAACACATCAAACTGCTTTCCCATGTAAAATGTATCTACTCGCGCATGAGAGCATGTGCAGTTGGTAGTACTAGATTATGGTTTTCATCTACTCGTAAGTACTTCGCCACCTCCAAAGGAAAACGGCTAAAATTGACACAGGGATAGCTGAGATAGAATTTCAATAGAAACAAATATTTTTAAAACAGGGTATTTCAAAAAAATTACAACATTTTGCAACTTCGTTGTTCCTTGGGCGATTTCAATGAAATTGACACAGTCGATAGTGAAAATGCCCATAAATAAAAATTTAATAAAAAATAGGTTTGATACTTTTCAATTTTCTCGAAAACTAGTAGACTTAAAACCATCTGGTTTTCACTTGATTTTAAAACTAGATGACAGTATTATAGACTTTAGGCTTTAAAAAAATGTGCAATGCTTAATTTTAGGTATCACCGTTATTTTTAAATATTTTTCTTTTCATTTTAAAAATAGGATGAGATAGACCCCTTCCTAAAGTAAAAATTGCTCGTATCTAATTGTTCGACAAAAAGCCGTTATTTTTTCTTGTCGCCTGAATTATCGTACACTTGGCGAAAGCTTTATTAGCCAACAAAATTCTTCATAGTAAATAAGCCATTCGAAAATTGTTCCTGTTTCGTTTTCCTGATCGCAATAACTGGCCCCTAAGGGCCTTATAGTGCAGGCTTATTAACATATTTTTAATCGAAAAAAAGAAAAATTGTTAACAGCAGTTTAACGATTGAATATGGTGAAGGGGGCTATAAGGTATGTACAAAAAATCTATTTCCTAGAGGCGGAGTTGGAGGGGGGATTTGAGGGGTAAAAAAGAGGGGGGGAATTGTATTATTGCATTTTCCGACTAAAGTTGACCCCAATATGAAGAGTGTTCGATAGAAATGTTGTAGATCTTTTTAACGTAACCCCAAAATTTCCGAGATATTGGCGAAAAACCGTATTTTTTCTGGTTTTTGTTTTTATTTTTCATTTTTCGAAAAATTGTTGAATTTAAATGAAACTTTGTGAAAATATATCTTGCTGTGTCCTTAATTAGGACAATTTTTTTCAAGCATAACTATTGATCAGTTTTTGAGATATTCAATTTTGTTTGAAAAAAAATACTTTTTTTCAAATGAAAAATGTATTTCGTACCGAGTTCATTTAAGGATCATTAGTTTTGTTTTTAAATTTACTTTTATATGAAATAATGAGAACATATAGTAACCACGTACAAAAATGCGAAAAAAGCAAAAAAATCATTTTGCATCAAGTATTTTTTAATAATGGTTGATAAATTGTTAAAAATTTTTGGAAAATGCAATAACTAATCACACCATTGAATTTTCTACAGAAAAAAAAGTACATAAAACATTGTTTTATTATTTCACCCCAGACAAACGTTTATGCCGATGCCGCAACGATATTGCTAGAAATATTCATTTCAATGCATACAGTTTTAAATGAAAAACAAAAATAATAGTACAGGAGCCGATACCAAATTTTGGGAGCAGATGTAGGTACATATAACCAGAATCTGAGTATGAAGTTTTAAAGGTACATGTATTCTGATATTTGATACCAAAGTTTGGCAGGTTTTTTTCTCAGCCTTTGGTGGGGATAGAGGTTCAAAACCAGCTTGGTTTCCTATTTAAATTTAATGGTCAATAACTCTTCAATGCACTTTTAAAAAAATAGGAAATGATGCTCTGTCATTTTCCCTTAGCCTGTAGACTTTTACTTTGATGATTCAATCAATGATATTAGCTTTTCAAAAAAATCTTATCGTTTTGTTTTGGAAACTTTATTTTGTTGATTTTTGTTTTGTTTGAAATTTTTGAAAAAAGGGGTGATAAGGTCCGCAAAAAATGATTATATCAGACTGTCATAATTGGTTATTTTATATAAAAGTTTATCTAAAAACAAAACTAATGATCCTTAAATGAACTCGGTACGATGATTTTCTGAAGTACATTTTTCATTTGAAAAAAAAAGTATTTTATTGCAAACAAAATTGAATTTCTCAAAAACTGATCAATGGTTATGCTTGAAAAAAATTTTACTAATTGAGGACACAACAATATATATTTTCACAAAGTTTCATTTAAATTGAATTATTTTTGGAAAAATGAAAAATAAAAAACAAAACCCAAACAAACGGCTTTATCATTTTCCGAAAAGAAAAATACAGTAAAAAAAAGGTACATTTTATTTTCTCTTATCCAAAAACAAAAAAATTATTGTCTGCCTGTTAAGTGCTCATGCATGGCTCGTATCCAGCGTTTGTACCTTACTCCAATCGGAGCAAATTTACTCCAATTTTGAGGATTAACAAAAACTAACTAACTCCACTAATTTGAAATCTACCTCTTTTTTCCACACTAAAAAATTCTTTTGTCAAACAACATGAAATTAAATCAAAACACCGTTTTATTCAATTTTCCAATCATCTCCGACTCTGAAATCTGAATGTTTACATCTGAAAGTATAATTTTAAACGGAATCATTTGTGTTTCTTATCTTGTTCGTCGTTTCTCGATCTCGATCATATCGTGATTTATGATATTTTTTGTTGTTAAAAATACCTATTTATTTTTGTTTGAAAATATAGTTTTGACAACATGAGTTTTTCCTTCGTTTTCAAAATTTTCTATAAACCTAGCTACCTACTCCGCATTTTCAACAAATCTGCTCCGAAATTTTGCTGCTGAGATTTGAACCTTGCCATGTCTACCAAATACCAAAGCTAGCCCTTTATGCATATAGGTAGATACATTGATGGTTACAACTTACAACAAAGAAAAACAACAAAAAGTACACATTTCCATTCCACAAAAGAAAGAAAATTGAATTTCTACCTGCAACCTGCTCATGCTCACTGCTCTATTCATTGTTCATGTTGTGTTGGTATAGGTAGGTGTTTGCTTCCCACATTTCATGGGATCCACAATTTTTTGTTTTTGTTTTTATTATGAAAGGGTTCAAGTATAAGGACAAATAAGGTGACATCTAGCAACATGATCCACAGATTAGTTTTCTTTTATGAGTAAAATGGTTGTAGTCCTTGGATGCACAAGGCGACATCTGAAGTCGCTTTAACGTAGTATTTTCATTTTATCGAAGTGGTTCCTCTATGTATATAAACTCAATGCCTTAAGTCACCTTGTTTTTGTTGTAATATTTAGTTTTACCTGAGATATGTGATCTTCAAGCTTCAATGAATAATGTTTTTTATCACCAATATCCTAACTTATAATGATCATTTTATTTATTTATTTATTGCAGTTCGATAATTCTTACAAGTATGTATGTTTATTTAAGAGATATAGAAAATTAAATTCTTTACAACTTCAATATTCTTAATACTAAAAATGAATACAAATTAAATGAATTAAACAAAGTTTTAAGGGAAAAGCTACAAAAAAAAAACCTTATATGATACTTAAAACTAAAATTGCACATAAACCCAAATAAGATATAAATAAAATATCTAATTTAAGAGATTAAGAATAAGCTCATTATCAGAATAGGAACATCTTCTAAAAAAGTTGTCTTTTAAGTTAAATATTACAAGCTTTATTTGCTTAACATTAGCTTTATTATGAAGCCTTACTGTTTATTATGATCATTTTAGACTTTGTTGAGACTATTTGTTTTTGTGGCTTCACCGTTATTTTAGAAAAAAGTTCAAACGACTTTTTGTAATCTCTTCGTAGGTATGTATATCTTTTGCTTCCTTCCAAATATTTATTGCATGGTTAATATAAGTAAGCAGATTTGAAGACTAACATATTCTTAACATTTTTGAAAATTTTCCAATTAAAAAAAGTAACTAATTGTGTTTTTACTAAACATTTGTGTAATCACCATCGAAATGAAAACAAAAATAACGAATTCTTTTCAACTATTTACAATTTTGTATTGGTCACGCACTACTTGGACAAGAAAAAAGATTTAAAGTTTTTTTTTAATTTTTTTTCAATATAAAAATAATCAGCAATGTTAAGAATATGTTAATCTACAAATTTGCATACTAATATTTACAATGCAATAAATATTTGCAAAGAAGCAACAGATATACATTAGGGTGGTCCTTAAATTGGACATTGTCTTGGATAGCCTTCATTCGAGTCAAAACATTGAAAAACAGTTTCCATAATTTTTTAAGATTTTTATTTCACCCCCCTGGTCTCCCTTTTTCCACTTTAAGGTACAAATAATGGAGTTAGGGTGATTCTTATAACACGCAAAAAAAATCAGAACTTATAGATTAGATTGAGACGAACAAATAATTGTAGCGGAGGGGAGGTCTTTTTCTAAAAATTTGACCCGAAATAGATAAATATTATTTAAAAACAACGGGACCACTTACAATGGCGTGCTATAGCTTTTTTTAAAGCCATGAATTCAGTCTTTAATATGTTTTTGAAATTAAGCTTTTATTGTAAATAGTTTTGGAAAAAATAATTTTCAAACTTAAAAATAAAAACAAAAATAATGATGTTGTACGTTTGAAAATAATTTTTTTTCAGAAACTATTTATAATAAAAACCTTGATTTAAGAAACATATTAGAGACTGGATTCATGGCTTTAAAAAAAGCTATAGCACGCCATTGTAAAAGGTCCCGTTGTTTTTTAATAATTTTTTTTGGGTCAAATTTTTAGAAAATGACCCCTCCCGCCTGAACGGGGGGAAAAAGACCCCCCCTCCAACACAATTTTGTGTTCGTCTCAATCTAATCTATAAGTTCTGATTTTTTTCGCGTGTTATAAGAATCACCCTAACTCCATTATTTGTACCTTGAAGTGGGAAAAGGGAGACCAGGGGGGTGAAATAAAAATCTGAAAAAAATTAGGAAATTTGATTTTCTCTATTTAGAGTCATTTGATGCCTATCCAAGTTGGATTTTCAAAAAAAAACATTATAAGGACCACCCTAATATACATTGTATGTACCTACGAAGGGATCACAAAAAGTCGTTTTTTTTTATTATTAGGTGTGATTTTGGTGATTTGATTGACTAAAAAAAATTCCGAGAAAATTACAACCTTTAAAAATTAAAAAAAAAGCTTTCTGTCTCACCTCACACATACAACAAAAACCACTGACAAAAAAATACAAAATCTTGTTCCTAGAATTTTTCTTAACTAGTGTACATACATGCGATTTTAATTTTAAGTTAAATTAAATTATGGCCAAATTAAAATCAGAATATCTACCTCTCAAAAGTCCACTTAAAGTGGACCATTTTTATCGCTTAGTTGCTAAAAAAAGGGAGTTACATACCTACATACCTTCAAATGTGTTCTACACCCTGTTTCACGGTTTTAGTTTTAAATTTCAAACATTTTTCAATTGGGTACAGTAAAAACAAAACCTTAATTAAAAAAAAAACTACATCTTTACTATCACTGGTTGCTTTAGTTTCTTTTTTGATTTATTAAGTACATAATAATACTTATAATTTTTATTTTTCCTATCTTAAAAATAACAATGTATGTATGTACCTACATTTATACCAAAATCGTTGAAAAAACAATAAATGAGAACAAATTATAAACCATTATTTAATAATTTTTATGTGACAGATGGCAGGTACCTATGTAATAAATAGGTACGAATTGAAAATTGGTACTCAATACTTGATAATCTATATTAATTGATAAGGATCCGAGAAAATCAACGAAAAATTTAAAAGAAGATGGAACAGGTACCTTCCTGCATATACCTATAAAACAGGTGCACATAAGTGTGCACACACTCCGCCACACATATACCACCGATCGACCCACCACACCAAAAATCAAAGAGTGCACACTTGTGTTGTGTGTATGTACCACTTGAGACTTATGTTTTCAAATAAAAAAAAAAAAATTATTATTCCTTGACTATGGATCTCAAGATATAAAAAACAAAACAAAGCCATTATCGTTAACATCCCAAATTGCAAGAAAACACTAACAACAATTTTATTTACTGGACAACACACAACCTAGAAAAGAAAATATAATTTTTATCTCTACCCCATATTTTCATTAACCTTGAGTCCTCGAATGGCATTGAAAAAAATACCTCAAAAGCAAAACTAAAACGGCTGTTCAATTCGTTGTTGTTGTTCATTTTCATGCTCTGTGAAAAAAAAAACATTTCTTACCTTTCTTCTTCGGCAATTAAGGAAATTTCCCAAAAGGAACAAACTTTTAAGGAACAAATTTATTAAAGGGTGTTGTATTTGATAGAGCGATTGCAGCGACAGACTGCCAAACCAGGCCACCTAGTGGACGTTTTGCCCGGTGTCCCTTCTATTTGTAGTTATTCAATGATACAAAGGCTTCGATCATTATTGGGTTCGACAAAAGATAAAAAACCTTTTCGTGATAAAAGTGGCATTTCCCAAATCACCTGTCCAGATTGCCAGCAAAAATACATTGGACAGACGAGGCGCGCGGTTAGGTGTCGCATCGAAGAACACCGTCGTTACATCGATAAGAGGGATGTCAGCAAAGCAGTTGCAGCTCATTCTTTTGATTTGAACCATGACAAACCACATCTTATGAAGCCAATTGAAAATAATTACCATCTAATAAAGACAGTTCAATATCCCTCTAAACTAGATGCTTATGAATCTGTATACATCTTAATTACAAATAATTTAATGAACATAGACAATAGCCCAATTGAATCTGTTTTATTCTCTCTTGCCAAATAATGTTTTTGTCAATTTTTCGCCTTCTCTCTCTCTTTTTTCTTTTCATTTTGTTTACAATTTTACATCGTACCGTACATACATAAATTAACATATGATGGTCAAAACTTTGTATTTTTCTTGTTCTCTTTTCATTCTTTTATTGTATGATTTTGTTTATCAATTCCCTTTGTATTGTATTTGCGTATTTCGCTGAAGATGGTCTGCAAATTAGACCGAAATGCATACAATATTAAAATAAAAATTTGACGTTTTAAAATAAAATAAATGTGTTGATTTTTTATTTTTGATTTATTGCGGTCAATAAGGAAGTGCCAAAAACCTTAAATAAATATGGAAACCCTGTGAGAGCTTTATCTTGAGACAGAAGTATGCAAGCTAATGCAACCAGACTGAGAGGCAAACGTCCTATCTTCCCTGTACTGACATTTTTTGTTGGATAGAGTTTAGATGATTAAGCGAGTTACATTTATAGAGTGATTTCCTTGGTGAACATTTACGACATTTTTCAACTAAGAGCCTGGTGAAAAAGCAACTCCACGTACATAGTTGATTGAATACATTGATGAATATTCATGGCATTTCTCTCCAAATGCAATTAAAGCGTTTAGATGAAGAAGGGGGTAAGTGACATTTTTTATTTTCGGTTTTTTCACCATTGAAAAGCCTATTTGAAAACTTAAATTTCTGTGTGATTGGCGTTTTTCTTCGATCTCTAGTTTCCAATTTAGCTCTAAGAAAATGGTGCAAAGGAGGTAAATGCAATTAAAAACGTTTGGATGTTAGTGGAAAAAATCGCAAAAATCGAATTCAAAACATTTTGGTCTGCATAAAGGAGTTAAGTACATTTTTAATCCCACAATTCCATTGGAGGGAATAAAATAATTTTTGACATAAGGGAGTTAAGTGGACACTTACCCCCTTAATGCAAGTATTTTCATAATAGAAATATTTAGTTTTCAGAATGAAGGAGTTTTTTTTCTACGTTCGTTTATTTGTAAACGTCATAATAGTTTTTTGAAAAAGTTTATTAAAATAACTAATTTTTAGTCACTTAACCGCTACAAAATTTTTGTGAAGCAAAACAAAACAAATATATTAGTGGAAGAAGGAGTTAACTGCCCCCTTTTTGCTAAATTGTTTAAAAAAAATAGGCTTCAAGCTATTTTTTTTTAAAATAAAGTAATTAAATTTAAAAAGATTGTAATGTATTTAGTTTTTCTTCCACATCAAAAAAAGTTATAATCAAAAAACTTTGAGCTCATATATCTCAAAACTATACACATGTCACTTAACCCCTTCTTCATCTCAACGCTTCAATTCATTATGAAATAAACACGTTATACCTTCTTCGTAATTCCACTACTGAAAATTCCGCAAGAAAATCACTTGGTGAGCGCCAATGCCAGCCCCAAGTCAGTGGCGTAGCGCGAGTTTCTGCCACCCGAGGCGGTGGTGGAAGATTTTGCTACCCCTTTCTCCTCACAAATTTGTTAATATTCAAATGCAAACAAAATTGAACTACATAAACAAACAAATTCTAAAAAATTTTTCGTCACAGCTTAATTTATTATTTATTCATTTCCACTTCTTTCAAACTCAGTCAACACGTGCAACGTATAATAGCGGGCATAACACAGTTGTAGGTCTTACGATTCTCTAAAAAACAGCTTAAGATGATACTTTTTACTAAAACTGTCTCATTTTCCGAATAAATTTTGTATCAGTAAATTAATTAGTGCTTTTTTTTAAAGCTTTTGGTCAAAAGAAAATTTTGTTTATGAACAAAATATCTCAAATGATTTTTCATCGTCGAACTCGAGATTTTGATTGATAGGGAATACGAAAAAGTGGGTCTCGCAATAATTCTGTCTGCCTGTTTGTTCCTTCGGCTAAGGCCTAAGGATTTTCTTTACACTTGGTATATAGTGGTTTTGGTCATTCCCTTCATTTTTTCAATATTGGTCATTCCCCTCATTTTTTCACTAGTTTTAACAAAAAGTCACGGTACCTGCGACCTGCCATACAATTTTACCAAATCTTATTTTTCTCAAAAACAGCTCAATAACACAAATTTTTGGTTTTCTTAAATACTGTGTGACTGATTTTAATCATTTATTTTTGCATACAGAAACTACTAAAAAGTTAAAAAAAAGTCCTTAGAATCGGAGCTTTAAAAAAAGTATTTTTTGGATTTTCAAAGTAAATTTCAAATTTAATATCTATGAATAAAAGTACGAATTAAAATTAGCAAAAAATATTTTCCCATAAAAAAAAAAATCAAAATATTTTCTTTTTAAATTTAATTTTTATCTGTATATTTTTTTCCAAAAATTCATCATGAATTTAACTGGCATTTTATTTTGTCACTTCAATCGAATTAAAATAAACAGAATTTTTTTAGGGACGCCAAAATTTAATAATTATGAGAACTGCAGGGCACTTTCGGTAATCAGCAAAGTAGTTTCGCGTATTGGTATTTCAATTCATGGAGCCGTGGATTTGGTCATTGAAATTCAATGCGTAGCCATTTTGATGACGTACACTCCCACCCGGATTGCAAAATCAGTAATTCGCATGAATACATTAATTTGCTGAGGGCGGCTAAATTTTACAGTTAATACCTATAATAGATACCTTTTAATTTTTTCCGCTCTGTATATAGTGCGGCGTTGCCGCCCCTCATAAAGTGCCGCCCGGGGTGGACCACCCCCTCCACCCCCCCTATGCTACGCCACTACCCCATGTCGTTTCCTCGATGTTTTCACCTCAAATTTCTTGGGTGTAGCTCATTTCCTTGAGGAAAAAGCTGGGTTACGTTACTAAAGGGAGAATTTCGCTAGTTAACCATGCTGGATCCTTACCATAAGTAATATAGGTATCAATGTAAACTTTCTAGTGCCTCGCTTCAAAGTAGATCGTCTTTAAAGGCGGTATTTATTTTAAGTTTAATTAAAATATCTTATGAAATACTCTTATTTAAAAAAGAAATAACAGTAAACCGTTTCAAGACTATTATTTTTGTACGGAATTGTTGGGTAAGTAGCGACTCTATAAGCCATCACCATGCATTGTTCCAAATCACTCATTTGTGACATAAATGCATAAGCCGTACCTCTATGATGACAATAATTTACATGTTATAAGTCAAGGCACTTTGTTCTTGCATTATAAGGTAAATCAAAAAAACTCGTAAGTTTCTAAAGTGCATTGAATAAGAACGATAAAATCACAAAGAATCATGTCCCTGGCGTTCTGAGGCACAAGAAGACACAAAATTAACCCGACATCGTTAGCTATACGTTCATGTTCATAGCAGGCAGATGGCCTGTCAATTCTTACATGTATGTACTTATAACTAGCTACCGACACAAACATTTCGATATTTCCACATCATTAGGATATGGGAAGAGGAAGGTGACTTCAAAAATCAAAACGCACAATACGTCACTGGAGCGCATCAGAAGGTAAAGCTATGGAGCAATGACCACAAAAAAACATAACTATGCTTGTACTGGGTGATATATGTATGTACATATGATATGATATATGTATCTATTGGATTGTATTTCTACCGAACTTCTCCAGAGGGCAATAAAGCTTTATTTTACGTCCATAAATTTAAGATCTAACATCATTGCCCCATGATGTTGTTTTCAAGTCTAACTAGTGTGCGAAGGAAGAACTGATGAGGTAGGTTGTACCAACAACAGCACCTTAGGAAATCATCCAACTGTACAATCAAATGAAAGTAAAAATTATGCCAAAAAACAAATTTCACTTTCTTTCAAATATGTATGTATGTATGTATGTACATATGTATGTTTATCTACAAATGTATTATTATTATTCTCGGGCGTTAATGAGGTTCAACCATTTGGGATTCGGAGACGCAAAGAAAGTGACTGTTTTTATGTGGTTTGTCTGCGGTCCGATGGATGTTTGTAGGTGATACACAATACCAGTACACACAGAAATACCGCTCGCTGTCACACTGTAGGTATTTCAGACAGGATTTACGGATGAAGGAGCTTAAGATATCAACAGAATTTTGGTTTTACCTTTAAAGTCAGGAAAGCAATGTTACAAAAAATGACAAAGTTACCGTAAAGGTAGCTTACTTTAGACAAACTGTGACCGTAACTTTGTTAAAAGTAAACATTTTACTTATCTTAGCCAACTCAGATTTGCGAAACTTTGTTGATTATTATAAGTACCTACGTATGTACACGCACATAATGTGTACATATGTTTACAGTTTAATAAGACAAGTATTTTGATTTTTACTAAGCCAGGATCGGTTTACTAAACTCTGATTTCTAAAAGCTTTCTGTTGCATTGTAATAATAATAATAATAATAATAATAATAATAATAATAATAATAATAATAATAATAATAATAATAATTTTAACTATATGCCTGTAAGACCTAAGGTTTTTTAAATGCAACCTGAATTGCACGGCACTAGTTAGATAGAGTAGGAGGATAGGAAAGATTTGGCACAGTGGATTGAGATCAAGATGTTTATTATCTCATTAAATCTCACGGGTGGCGTCCAGTTAAGCTGGGAGAATAGAAAAGAATGCTGCCTAGAATGGAGCTCGAACCCACACCTATAAGTTAGCAGTCAAGCACTACATCCACTGCACCATTGCCACCCGCAATGTCAGCATTGCTGACCTTGAATTTAAATAAGCAGCAGCCTTTACAAATTTAGAGCTGCATTCGCAAGAGATTGATATAGGTACCAACACTAACCTGCAAAAGTTTGAAAACCCTTTGAAAAACGCATATTCATCTGTGGCTTCACTTATTGGCCTCAAACCGTTGAAAGCTTGAAGGTATTCATAATACATATTATATTTTTTTCTTTGTTTTTGTATAGTTTTTTTGAAAAATTTATGATAGTATCCAGTGCTGCCGCTGAAAAAAATCAAAAGGGGTCCCAAGGGGGGTCCCGGAACAAAAAAGGGGCCATTTTAAGAAATTGCCATAAAGTAGAGAATACAAAAAAGTATTAATAGTGTTTAAGGGAGCAAAGCATGTAACTATTTGTACCTTCTAAATAAATTCGAAAATTAATTTTATTCTATCCCTTTCTCCTTTCATTTTTCAGAATTTAGTACGAAGCTTTTTTGATGTAAGACTCAATTTATAACATACATTTTTAAAAAGGGGCCAATTGGTTGATTTTAAAAAAAGTTGAGGCCACGGGTCCCGAACGCAAAAAAGGGACCATTTCGCCACTAAAGGGGCCAAACGGCATCGCTGATTGTATCTTGTCCGGTAGGCGATCGTTGGATTAGGTACCTACACATCTAATCGTGGCTGCTATAACAATTTATAGTTAAGCTGTCTGTATTCCAAGGCCCAAGGAATTAAATGGAAAAACGAAGCTGGGGTTACAAACTCTATTAACACCTTAATAAATTTTTTCGAAATTGTAAAAACAAATTTAGGATGCCTGGATTGTATTGAAAATGTTTCGTTTAGTTCCGAAAATGGCTATTCAGATAGAGTATTAATTGTATAGCATGCAACATCTTCTGAGAAATCGATAGAATAAATACGCATGTACTTAAAAGTGTTCCTTATATTGCGGATGGTTTTAAAGTAATTGCATATGCTGATGACGTTGCCATTGCATCTTCAAATAATTATAGAATTAATGCAAACCGCTCTCAACAAATTACTTAAATGGACAGACAAATGTGGACTAGGTGTAAATCCCCACAAAACTGAACTTGTCCTCTTTACAAGGAAGTATAAAATTCCGAATATAGACCCTCCATCAATAAATGGTATCCTACTCAACTTTTCAGATGAAGCTAAATATCTAGGTCTGATTTTAGACAAAAAGTTGAGCTGGAAACCAAATATACAAGAAAGAGTCCGAAAAGCCGCAGTGGCGCTTTTCTCCTGTAAAAAGGCTATTGGAACCAAATGGGGCTTGTCCCCACATATCACCCACTGGCTATACACAGCGGTCATCAGACCGATACTCACCTATGGGGTGGCAGTATGGTGGACTGCTTTAGATAAGGTAACTTATCGAGATAAGCTTAGCAAAGTGCAGAGATCAGCTTGCATTTATATCAGCGGAGCTCTCCGTTCGACACCTTCCGCTGCCTTAGACATACTGCTTAACATTTCATCCCTCGATATATACACTAAACAAGTGGCAGCGAGCACAGCTATTCGTCTCAGAGCCATCTCTCAATGGTCCAATAACTCTATTGGCCATACCATTATTCTGAACAAATTCGAATCAATCCCTAAACACTCCGACTACACAATCCCTCAGCCGGTTTTTGGCCAAAATTTCCAAGTCAGAACTCCAACAAGATCCACTTGGGATGATGAGGAATTTTTGAGAGATGAAGCACTTCATTTCTACACGGATGGCTCAAAAACTGAAGAGGGGGTGGGTGGTGGCGTGTACTCAGAATGACTAAACATTAAACTCTCCTTCCGTCTCCCTGATCATTGTAGCGTGTTCCAAGCTGAAATCCTGGCGATAAAAAAAGTTTTATCTTGGCTCAAAGAAAACGTAATATCTACATTAAATATCCGTATCTTCTCAGATAGCCAAGCTGCCCTTAAATCACTAGGCGCTGTTTCTACAAACTCCGTAACTGCCCGAAATTGTCGATCGTCTCTAATGGAGATGGCGGAACAGTTCAACATTCACCTTTTCTGGGTGCCGGGACACAGAGATATTCCAGGAAACTGCAAAGCCGATGAACTCGCCAGGCTGGGAACTATTACACCAATATTACCTAACAAGTTGAATATTGGAATACCAATTGCTACTTGTAAACTTATGCTTAAGCATGACTCCATCCATGATGATAACAAACAGCAGATGGACAGGTATCACTACTTGCCTGGCGACGAAACAGATCTGGCAAACACTGGATCCGAAGCGTTCGAGATGTTTGTTATCTCTCAGTAGATTGCACATTAGCTCCACAATTGGTGTCATTACTGGACACTGCCTCATAGGCAAACACGCCAATAGACTCCGCGCTTTCTCACATGATTTCTGCAGAAGCTGCATGGACGAAGAGGAGGAAGAAACTATCCCTCACCTTCTTTGTTCATGTCCTGCTCTTTCTCAAAGACGTAAAATACACTTAGGAAGTTTTTTCTTTGACGATCCAAGTGATTTAAATAAAATCGACATTCACAGTCTCCATCGCTTCATTAAAAGCTCCAATTGGTTTAATTAACGAGAATCACCTCGCAGTCTTTATGTGGTATCACAATGGGCCTTTTCTGGCCTAGGTGTGTCAGCACTTTTTCTGGCAGCCACCTAAACCTAACCTAACCTAACCTTATATTGAGCTTTTTTGAAATTCCGAGCTAGATAGACATCAAATGGCTCTTTAGAAAACAAAGTTTTTCCTAGTTTTTTTTCGGATTTTAAGTTCACCACCTTCGCCTCCCTCTTATCATTTTAAGTTTAATTATGGGCTTAGGCTGAAACTTACAGCACAGGAAAATTTTTTTTTTGGAATAAAAATAAGCTAACATTTTTCACAGAAGTACTTAGGTATTTATTTTATATTATAAATACTCTACGTCCCTTATCTTGGCGGACACTTTTTGGCGGAATCGAATAATGTTGATATCTGAATTTGTAGCTAATTAAATGCTAATTTGTTGCTCAAACCAAAAATTTGTAGCTCGAGTACTTTTCGAGTTATTCAATTTTCCGCTAAAATAAGTCTGAAGTTAGCGGTACAAATTTAAAATAACACTAATTTTACTTTTTATTTGTAACCTGAATTTGTAGCTAATTAAATGCCAATTTGTTGCTCAAACCCCGATTTTGTAGCTCTAACGGTTTTTCAAATATTCAAAATTCCGCTAAAATAAGACTGAAGTTAGCGGACGAAAATTTGAAAATCATAATTGTGTAAATGCCCAAAATTGTAGCTTTTTGAATGCAAATTTTTTGTGCAAAAATTAATTTTGTATCTTTTATGGATAATCTTTTATTTACAGTTAAGGTTTAAAAAAGTGCATTTCCGGTTTCACTAACATAGGCTCGGAATAATGCCAGCGGAATCTTAAAAAAATAGATTTTCAATTTTTTTTTTTGCAAAAATGTGTAGCATATCCTATGCTAATTTGTTGCTCTAACTAAAAATTTGTAGCTCTAACGGTTTTTTTGGTACTCAATTTCCCGCTGGCTAAAAAGTTAGCTAAAAATCAAGCCCTTAAAATCTAAAAAAATGACAAAATCCAAATTTTTTTTTTGCCAAAATTTGAAGACTCCTCTAACTAGATAAGTCACCAAACCGCGATTTTGTAGCTCGCTTGGTTTTCTTTGCATTCAATTTCCCGCTAAAATAAGACATTACCCCCTGTGTAACGGACAAAATTTAAAAAAAAAATTAATCAAAAATTTTTGTTATGTCAGAATTTGTAGCTTTTTAAATTAAAATTTGTTGCGCAAAAATTAATTTTGTACCTTGAATAGTTCGTTTTTTATTTGAAATTCAAACTAAAAAATGAGCATTTCCGGTTTCACTAACATAGGCTCGGAAAAAGGCCAGCGGAATCTAAAAAAATAGATTTTCAATTTTTTTTTTTGCAAAAATGTGTAGCATATCTTATGCTAATTTGTTGCTAAACTAACTAACTAACTAACTAAAAATTTGTAGCTCTAACGGTTTTTTTGGTACTCAATTTCCCGCTGGCTAAAAAGTTAGCTAAAAATCAAGCCCTTAAAATCTAAAAAAATGACAAAATCCAAAAATTTTTTTTGCCAAAATTTGAAGACTTCTCTAACTAGATAAGTCACCAAACCGCGATTTTGTAGCTCGCTTGGTTTTCTTTGCATTCAATTTCCCTCTAAAATAAGACATTACCCCCTGTGTAACGGACATAATTAAAAAAAAAAAAATTAATTAAAATTTTTTTTTTTATGTCAGAATTTGTAGCTTTTTAAATTAAAATTTGTTGCGCAAAAATTAATTTTGTACCTTGAATAGTTCGTTTTTTATTTGAAATTCAAACTCAAAAATGAGCGTTTCCGGTTTCACTAACATAGGCTCGGAAAAAGGCCAGCGAAATCTTAAAAAAATAGATTTTCACTAGAAATTGAGTACCTAAGAAACCGTTAGAGCTACAAATTTTTAGTTAGAGCAACAAATTAGCATAGGATATGCTACACATTTTTGCAAAAAAAAAATTGAAAATTTATTTTTTTAAGATTCCGCTGGCCTTTTTCCGAACCTATGTTAGTGAAACCGGAAATGCTCATTTTTGAGTTTGAATTTCAAATAAAAAACGAACTATTCAAGGTACAAAATTAATTTTTATTTTTAATTTTTGCGCAACAAATTTTAATTTAAAAAGCTACAAATTCTGACATAAAAAAAATGTTAATTAATTTTTTTTTTAATTTTGTCCGTTACACAGGGGGTAATGTCTTATTTTAGCGGGAAATTGAATGCAAAGAAAATCAAGCGAGCTACAAAATCGCGGTTTGGTGACTTATCTAGTTAGAGGAGTCTTCAAATTTTGGCAAAAGAAAATTTTGGATTTTGTCATTTTTTTAGATTTTAAGGGCTTGATTTTTAGCTAACTTTTTAGCCAGCGGGAAATTGAGTACCAAAAAAACCGTTAGAGCTACAAATTTTTAGTTAGAGCAACAAATTAGCATAGGATATGCTACACATTTTTGCAAAAAAAAAACATTGAAAATCTATTTTTTTAAGATTCCACTGGCATTTTTCCGAGCCTATGTTAGTGAAACCGGAAATGCACTTTTTTAAACCTTAACTGTAAATAAAAAATTATCCATAAAAGATACAAAATTAATTTTTGCGCAACAAATTAGCATTCAAAAAGCTACAATTTTGGGTATTTACACAATTATGATTTTCAAATTTTTGTCCGCTAACTTCAGTCTTATTTTAGCGGAATTTTGAATATTTGAAAAACCGTTAGAGCTACAAAATCGGGGTTTGAGCAACAAATTAGCATTTAATTAGCTACAAATTCAGGTTACAAATAAAAAGTAAAATTAGTGTTATTTTAAATTTTTACCGCTAACTTCAGACTTATTTTAGCGGAAAATTGAATAACTCGAAAAGTACTCGAGCTACAAATTTTTAGTTTGAGCAACAAATTAGCATTTAATTAGCTACAAATTCAGATATCAACATTATTCGATTCCGCCAAAAAGTGTCCGCCAAGATAAGGGACGTAAATACTCTACTTAAGAGATTCGATATTAAACTTCATGAACTTAGAATTTGGCATACATATATTTGAGATTTCGTTACTTTTTATGACTGAATTTTGGCGCACAAAACTTGGCTTTTTTTATATATCATTTATGTTTTTGTTGCGATTTCACTCATTCTTACAAAAAAACTATTTTGCCAGGCCAAAATTCACGCAATATACACTACCAAATTTATCGTTCTACATTAATAGGAAATTTCGATCTTTTTTCGTCTGTATTTACTACCGTTGCTACCGTTGTGCAAAATATCAAGATTCGATAGGGTTACGTACGAATGACCGACAAAAAAAATGTCAACTGATTAAAATGTCGACTTTTATCGACTTTTCTATAAGTTAAAATACCGACTTTGTTTTTACCGACTTATTAAAATGTCGACAGTTTGAAATGTTGATTTGACAAAAAGTCGACTGTCCTGATAGAAGTCGAGAAAAATATCGACATGTCGGTATTTTTCCCATACAGAAAAGTCGATATAAAATATAAATCGACATTTTAACCAGTCGACATTTTGACCTGTCGATATTTTGTCTGTCAGTCATTTGAAAGTAACCCAAAGAACAACGCTCTTCCTTAAATGCTTTCACGGAATAACTATTAACTCAAGAATCATACATTCTTGTCTGATTTTTTAACAGGAACTTAACAGTTTTTTGATGCTGTGAAGAATTTAATACTATGTATGTTTTAGACACAAGTTCTTATATGTATTTGATTCTTATAAAAATTAACTCATTTAGGTAGTTATTAATTTTATATAACATTTTGTTTAGCTTCAAGAAAGTTCAATAAAACGCATTTTTGTTGCCTACCTATGTACATTATAATATTTCGAAGTTTTAACTTCCTCATGTTCTGGATGTTTTATTATTGTATTAATATTAAAACACATTACAGACCCTGAAGAAGAGGCAATTAAGACGTCGAAATAAAAAAATTAAATTACAAAAAATGCGATTTATTGAACTATGACAATGCAATATTAGAAAATAATAATCAGATCATAGTTTAGGGAATAATGTTTACAAGCGCGCGCTTGTAAACATCATTCCCTTAACTATGATCTGATCAAAATGTCGAATTTCAAAATGTCGAATTTTAAAATGTCGACTGTTGAAATCTCGATTCATAAAACCTCGATCACTGTCGACATTTTGAGAATCGACAATTTGAAAAATCGACATTTTAAAAAGTCGGTCAAATTTGTGTCTATATTTTGATCTGTCGGTCTTTTAACCAGTCGAGATTTTTTCTGTCGAGATTTTAAAAGTCGATATTTTTAAAGTCGACATATCGTACCCAATCCGATTCGATAATGTCGAAAAATGCTCCATAATTTAGATAATCTGTCAAAGAGTCAGTCAGTTAAGGTTTTAGTGGTTTTAGTGATTTTTGAAGTGCTAGTTTTAAAGAGTTTAAATTTGCTGAAGCGTCTGTTTTTCAGTTCAGCAAATGCTGTGAGTTTGAAGTTTCTGACCTTATTGGTACTGAAGTTAGAGGGGGATTGAAAATCGCCAGGGTTTGTTCCTGTAAAAAGTTCTTAGGGGCGTGAATTTTTTTTATCTTCTCTGCGCTGCTTCTATTCTCAATATATAGACACGGCAAAATAGTATTAAGGGGCTCTGCTGTGCCGTTCCTAGCCTTTAGAGCACCTGGGGCAAGCTCAGAGAAGCCATCCTGTTGCATACAAACATTTTAGTACAGATTTAATATAAAAAATCAACTAATAGATCGCGGACCCCAAACCACCATCTTCACACTTCAGTAGGTTACGTACGAATAATCGGTAAAAAAAAGTCGACTTAAATCAGTTGAAATAGGTTTATATCGACTTTCTTGAAAATTAAAATAACTTCTTTTTTATCGATTAATAGAATTTCGATATTTTAATTACTACAAAAGTCAGCTGCATCAAAAAAAAAAACGACAAAAATATCGACGTATTACGTATTACACTACATTTTTCTCTCATTTTAATGAACTGCAACCTACAGATCACTATAGTTTATGATGTATGTTCACTTTTGAGATACATTTTAATTGTGAAAACTGATTTAGAGAAATGCTGTTCTTTTCTTAAAAGCACTTTTTATCCCTTTTTCGCTCTGACGACGCTTTTATTGATTTAATGAGAAGTAAAATGAATCCAAAATGTAGTGTCATACAGGCCTTAGCACATTTAAAAATCTCCGTCTTATATTTTTGAGCTTTCTAGTGTAAGCGATGTAAAAACAGTTTTATCTTCATCGATCTGTTTGAAAAATACTCCGATATCAGTTAATAAGGACCTTACTTTAAATGAACGATCTGAGAGTTTTCATCTTCGCCAGTTGAAGAGATGTCTTATGAAAGTGGATACTCGTCTTAAGCTTGAGATCAAGCATTGGGCCCTTTTAGTTGATGGGCGGAGGTATAAATGCAACAAGGATGGTATCGTTACATCATTTAATGAAGCTGATAAGGAATACATTGTAAGCCTTTTAAGCAAATCCGATTCGGCCTATTCTGTCATGGTGGCAGCATCTAAAACTCATCAAAACGATAATAATAACTAGCAACCCATTGCCTGTCAGGTCTTGTTTTACAATATAGCTGGTCTTGTAAATAAATCTTTATTATGTAATTTTTTTAAATATATTTGTAAATTTGAAATTTTCTTTTTATTTGAAACGTTTGTACTATCCGAAAATTTTAAGAACTACGAAAAATACTTCGCTGGTTTTAAACTAAAATGGATTTCAGCCACAAAAACACTCAACTTCGGCAGAGCCAGTGGTGGATGTTTGTTTGGATACAAAAAAATCATTGAACCTGTCTATCAACTTAAGTTTGTAACCACAAATTATATGATCATGCTTCAAGGTTGCTTTTCAGGAGTAAATTTGAATTTAATACCTTTTTATTTAAATTGTAGCCACTGGACCAGAGATTTCACAATTCTTAAAAACTTTTTTTCCAACTTTACATACACAAATTTCATTCTTGGCGGCGATTTTAACGTTCGAACCGGTGGAAAAGGAACAGTGGATATCAATTCGGTTCCTCCTTCATCAGTTACGGAAATGAGATGCTCCAAAGATCCAACCTGTGACAGCAACTGCAAAAAATTCTTGGAATTCCTTGAGGATATTGGTGCATACATTCTTAATGGCAGAGGATTTAGTGACAAGAATGGCGAATACACTTTTGTAAGCAGCAGAGGCTCGTCGGTGATTGACTACTGTTGCCTTTCATACGTCTGTGAAGTTAGCAGGGCAACTTTCACCCACGCAAATGGGACCTTGACAGGAATTTGCAGTTTTTTTGCATTTTTTTTTGCATTTCTATTTCCGATTTTGCAGTTCGCCAAATAGCGGTGTAATTTAGTGACCTGCTAACTTCACAGTGAAGTTAGCAGGTCACATGGTGTATCTGTGTACACATGGTGTATGTGTATAGTAAGGCTCCAAATTTGCATTTTTTTTGCATTTCAACGATAGGCTAGGTCAGAAATTTGAAGTCCTTTTTTTGAAAAAAATTTCATACTGACCTGCTAACTTCACAGTGAAGTTAGCAGGTCACATGGTGTATCTCAGGAACCAAGCGTGCTAGAAACTTGTAGTAAGGCTCCAAATTTGCAGTTTTTTTTGCATTTCAACGATAGGCTAGGTCAGAAATTTGAAGTCCTTTTTTTGAAAAAATTTCATACTGACCTGCTAACTTCACAGTGAAGTTAGCAGGTCACATGGTGTATCTCAGGAACCAAGCATGCTAGGAACTTGCAATAAGGCTCCAAATTTGCAGTTTTTTTGCATTTCAACGATAGGCTATGTTCAAAATTTGAAGTCCTCAATTTAAAAATTTCCCAAGTTTGACTTCAATATGAAGCAAGTAGGTCACATCGTGTATCTCACGAACCAAGCATGCTAGGAACTTGCAGTAAGGCTCCAAAGTTGCAGTTTTTTTGCATTTCAAGAATAGGCTAGGTCAGAATTTTGAAGTCCTTTTTTTAAAAAAAATTTCATACTGACCTACTAACTTCACAGTGAAGTCCTTTTTTTGAAAAAGATTTCATACTGACCTGCTTACTTCACTGTGAAGTTAGCAGGTCAGTATGAAATGTTTTTTTAAAGAAGGACTTCAAAATTCTGACCTAGCCTATTCTTGAAATGCAAAAAAACTGCAAATTTGGAGTCTTACTGCAAGTTCCTAGCATGCTTGGCTCGTGAGATACACGAAGTGACCTGCTAACTTCGCTGTGAAGTTAGCAGGTCAGTATGAAATTTTTTTCAAAAAAAGGACTTCAAATTTTGAACATAGCCTATCCTTGAAATGCAAAAAAACTGCAAATTTGAAGCCTTATTGCAAATTCCTAGCATGCTTGGTTCCTGAGATACACCATGTGACCTGCTAACTTCACTGTGAAGTTAGCAGGTCAGTATGAAATTTTTTTCAAAAAAAGGACTTCAAATTTCTGACCTAGCCTATCGTTGAAATGCAAAAAAACTGCAAATTTGGAGCCTTACTACAAGTTTCTAGCACGCTTGGTTCCTGAGATACACCATGTGACCTGCTAACTTCACTGTGAAGTTAGCAGGTCAGTATGAAATTTTTTTTCAAAAAAAGGGCTTCAAATTTCTGACCTAGCCTATTGTTGAAATGCAAAAAAACTGCACATTTGGAGCCTTACTACAAGTTCCTAGCACGCTTGGTTCCTGAGATACACCATGTGACCTGCTAACTTCACTATGAAGCTAGCAGGTCACTAAATTACAGCGCTATTTGGCGAACTGCAAAATCGGGAATAGAAATGCAAAAAAAATGCAAAAAAACTGCAAATTCCTGTCAAGGTCCCATTTGCGTGGGTGAAAGTTGCCCTGCTAACTTCACAGACGTGCCTTTCATACTCAGCTTCAAATATTGTAGAAGACTTTAGTGTTGGTTGTGAAACCTTTTCGGACCATATGCCATTAATCTGCTCCTTAAAATCCACCGAAATTACAACAATTTCCAGTCACAGAAGACTTCCCCGAATTAAATGGTATGAAAACCGATGTCTCGCCTACAATACTATGCTCGAGGCACTTGTACCTTCCCAAATAAAACCAACAGATTCTATTGAGGATCGTTGTAATGCAATTAAAGGTTGCATCTATGAAGCAAATGGAGCTCGTATACGACAAACTATTAAATTTGAGCCCAAGAAGCCTTGGTTTGATTTAGCTTGTTTTTTGGCCCGTAAAACTGCTTTTAAACACCTGAAAGCCTTTCGAAAATTAAACCTTGACGTCTGCAGGAAGCACTACAATGAGGCCAACAAAAAGTACAGGACTTTATGTAAAATTAAAAAGCAAGCTTATTTCCAAGACATTGCAAAAAGTCTACAATTTGTTGCTTCGGCCAAGGAATGGTGGAAAATTGCTAAGGAGATACGTGGCAACAATTTCAATACTCCAACAAGAGTAACAGTCTATGAATTTGAAATGCATTTTAAGAAGTTACTAACGCAGTCAATTTATATATCTACCATCTCATATGCTCTTTGTCAAAAAAACAAGTTCCAGAGTTGGATTGCCCCATAGAACCTGACGAAATATATTCTGCCATATCTTTCTCAAAAGATAATAAAACTCCTGGTTTGGACGGAATACCTTATGAATTCTATAAAAATGCGAACCCGTCTCTGGTTATGGAGATACATAAGTTGTTTACCGAAATTTTTGAAACTACAACCATACCATCGTCGTTCAAAAAGTCAATAATATACCCGCTTTTTAAGAAAGGAGATGCTAATGTGGTGTCTAACTATAGAGGACTGTCCTTTTTGGACACGCTTTATAAATTATTTACTACCGTTCTCTTAAATAGACTAACGTCCTGGTTAGAAAATAACAACATCTTAAACGAATTTCAAGCTGCTTACAGGAGGTACTACTCTACTGTGGACCAAGTTTACAATCTTTCATGTATTATACAGCTTCAACTATGCCAAAAGAAGAAGCTCTATGCATTTTTCATTGATCTAAAGGCTGCTTTTGACAACGTCGATAGAAATGCTTTATTTTATAAATTATCCACTCTGGGAATTTCTTCGAAGATGATCGCTATAATAAAGTCTCTTTTTCAGGATACTGCTGCTGCTGTTTGGGATGGAACGGGTTTGTCGGATTTCTTTTTCACTAACAAAGGTGTTAGACAGGGCTGTGTACTAAGCTCTCTTCTCTTTGTCCTCTTTTTGAATGATTTACACGCGGAACTGCCTATTGGTCTATTTTTAGAAGGTCTTCAAATCAACGCCCTCTTATATGCTGATATTGTCCTCTTATCGGATAATCCTGCTTATCTACAACAACTTATTGATAGTTTTATTATATACTGCAAAAAGTGGAACCTTGAAGTTAATCTTGATAAATCTGAAGTTGTAATCTTTCGAAATGGGGGACGAAGAGCGGCTTGTGGTTCTTCAATGATGCTGAAATTAAGGTGTCAAATCAATTTAAATATCTAGGCGTAGTTTTCAACCACAACATGTCTTGGAATGAACATTTAAATAATAGATTGGGATCATCTAAGAACTCCATCAATGCAACATGGTCCAAGTTACTGAGGGATAAATCCGTTAAACATTCTACAAAATTTAAAATATATGATGCTGCTTCTAGAGCTATTATGCTGTACTGTGCACAGGTATGGGGATATCACGAACACAACCAAGTTGAAAAATTACAACGATTCTTCATAAAAAGATGTTTCCTGCTACCGGATAACACGCCGAACTATGCTCTGCACATCGAAACTGGTTTCCCAAAAGCTTTTCTTACATCGCTAAAGCTTCACTTTTCTTATATCAGAAGAACTTTATCTCTTCCAAATGGCAGATTACCCAAAATATTATCTGAAATGATTATGACTAAGAAAATCTTCTGGGCTAAGGAATGGTTGGATCTTTTTCATGGAACCTCGATTGATTTCTCTTTCAACATAAGTTTGCTTGAATGGAATGGACTGCATAGTATTCTTCTGTCAAAGCTTCGAGAAAAACACTGGATTGAATTTACCAGCAGTGCCACACAGTCTCAATTTCATGATGAATACTGCAACTTGCTTTACTCCGAAGTATCAAACTATTTCGATGACTCGAATCCCCGTGATATGATTTCTATCATCTTCAAAGCTCGGTGCGGGCTTCTTAATCTAAATGCAAGAGCGTTCCAGAGAGATACTGATGGTATATGTACACTCTGTAATATGGATGAATCGGAAAACACCTTTCATTTCGTTGGAACCTGTCCAATCTTCAGAGGGTACAGAAGAACATTTCTTGGCAGTGACGAGCTCTCCCACACTTCTTAACATTTTAAATGGAAACTGCTACTCAAATCTATACAACTATTTAAAAGCTGCAATCAACTACCGCAACCTAATTTTAAATGAATTTTCTTGATTAATAAAATTAAATCTACTCACTAAACTTAATTTTTTAATTTACCTTTTAACCTGACAGGCAACTTCAAGTTATTGTCTTAATTAATTTTATACCAGCATGCACTATGTTTTTTTTGTAAAACTTATTTTTTGAAATAAAATTATATATCTATCTATCTATCTATCTATCTAAATCGATTAAAATAGACATTTTAACCTGTTGACATTTTAACAAATATAAGGTCTGTTCCTTTACTTTGAAATTCTGTGGTTTTCTGTGCATTTCTGCGCATTTTAGTCCAAAGTTGTGTCAAAGTTCCTTTAAAAAAAAAATTTGATACAAGTTTGGACTAAAAATCACAGAAACACAAAGTAAAGGATCAGACCTATAGATATTTTTCTGTCGTTCATTCTTACGTAACTTACAAAATAATGCTCTCCTTGAAATGTTTGCACGGAATCAGCACAAACTCGAATCATAAATGATTCCTGTCTGACTTTTTAACAAGAACTCAAAAGTTATTTGATGATATGACAAAATTTAGACTCTGTTTAAGACACACACCCCGACCCCCACCAAAGGCTGAGAAAAGAACCTGCCAGACTTTCATATTCCATATCACGATACATGGATACCTCCGATTTTGGTTATACCTCCACTCCCAAAATTTGCTGTCGGCTGTTAGACGAATATGGATGTATTACAGTTACAAGTCAACTATATGTGAACGCACGGGTCGATTTTTATAATCTCGACAAAAAAATTTCTTCTGCTTAAATGACAGACTTATCAAAAAATAGACAAAATATCACCAAAATTTGCTGTCGGCTCTTGGTGTATTTTGGTTTATTAAATGTTTCAAAATGATCTGTTGCTATATTACTACTATTATATTGTATATAAGACAGAGTGGGTATTAATTGTCAGTGATAATTTTTATCATTTCAGCACGCTGGCACTATCATTGTTTCTGTCTTCAAAATCTACATTATTAGCCATTACTTTCTTAAGAATTGTGAGAAAAACCTTCATTATATCCCCAACAAAGAAATGTATCTTCGTTTCTTTTCTACCTACTCTTCCTCCCCCATTTATAAAAAAAAAACTTGTAGTGCTACCTGGAATTCCCAGAAGCACTTAAACTATATTTAAGGTACAAACAAAAAGACAACCATAGTATCAGATGTGAATGCCTTGTTAGCTTATTTGACCTTAACCTACAGCAATTTTGTATGTCGTCAACTAGATTAACGACACTCAAAGACCAAACATGATACAAAGATTATGACAATTTTATTCCAAAGCATTTAAGCAATGTAATTGAGACTTCTGCTAAGTCAACATTTAAAAATAAAAACATGAAGTTGTTTAATAATAAACATCAGTGATATATGAACGCTCAGAGTAGAGTTTTTGATGATGATCTATTGTGAAACTGTTCGGCTCGTGTTTGTTCTTTTGTTTTCATTATGTGAGATAAAGGAAACAAACTTTTAACTCTTTTTCGTCATGTAAATAATTTTGAAATTTTTAGAGTAAATTATAAAATGAGGCTAGCTATTATCATAAGATTCGTAATTTAAAGGAGAATGGGCAGAAATGTATTTGAGCTGGTCCCCCTACTCATCAAAAATAGGTCATATGGCCGTTAAGCTGCAAACTATGGGGTTCGAGAGATATTTTGCCAACGAAACAGAACACCCAAAAAGAACAATAATGCATTTCGGCATTTGGACATTGTCTTCCTACTTAATAAAACATCGTAAGATCGTTACATCAATGAAAAGTTATGGCGTGTACCTACTTAATTTTGTTCGAAAGATATTTGGTATCAAAAACTGTGAGCTTATTGTGCAATTCTTGCATAAACCGATGGGAATATCTCAAAAACGTTTTCCGATAGAATTTTTTTGATTTCAGATTCGAGTTCAGCACACCAAAAACCTACGGAAAATAATATTTTCATTTCTCTAACAAAAACCTTGTTGACCAGTGTTATTATCAACAAAAATAAACAGTTCAGTTATAATTCACAGCACGAGCTATTTAAATAAATATGTTAAATTTTGTTTTTCTAATTTTAAATATACATAGGTATAATAAAGCGAAAAACACAGTCTTCTGAATCGTACTGTATCTGTTCCAATTTTTTGTATTACATCGTCAGGAATTAAAAAATGATTGCAATACGTTTTATTTCGCATTCGATCCCTAATAATGGAAATGGAATTTGGTAAATTCAACTGATTGAAAATGGTCTGCACTTTAACATTAGAAATTGAGAATACTAATACAGAGATAGCGAATTTCGCCAAATTTTTAAATGTATTTTCTTCACTGGCACAGATGGAACTGTTTCCTTAATGTTTTTTCATCTTATAAGAAAAAGATTATTCCACTGGTTTAAAGTTTTATCTGATAAAACTGATTCAACCTTCAACTCTTTCCAAACTGGTTTCAGGGAGCTTATGTTTTGAATTCATTACTCGTTTACACTTCTTAACACTGAAGTTGAAGTGTATTTTAAAAGTATTGTTTTTTAAGTTCCATCGCAGTGCATATTGAATTAAATCCAGCCGAAAAAGCAGATGACTAGATTTTGCTTGCCGAATATGCTTCTCAAGTTTGGTCCCCTTACCAACCTACTCACATTTCAAGAATTGAGAGCATCCAGCGTCGTTTCTTATCGACCAAGAGCCCACAGCAAATTTTTGGGTGTGAAAGTTAACCGAAAATGAAGCACATGAGACAAAAGCTGTGTTGAGGCTTATGAAAGAAATGAAAGTCTTGCAGTCCCTAGTCGGGGCTTTAGTGAGTAATAGTACGCCAAAAACTCAAAAAAATCAACTTAAAGGATAATTGTATGAACCAAAATTTTTGATCACACATCCCTAGACAATGCTCCCCTGATCACAAAAAGGTGGGTCCAAGACCATTAGGTGGGGGCCGTTACTCTGCCAGACCGTTTGAAAAACCCTAAAAAGTCATCTCAAGGGATAATGGTATGAACCAAATTTTTTTTTTCTCAGTCCTAGACAATGTCCCCCTGATCACAAAAAAGTGTGTCCAAGACCATTGGGTGGGGGCCGTTACTCTGCCAGACCGTTTGAAAAACCCTAAAAAGTCATCTCAAGGGATAATGGTATGAACCAAATTTTTTTTTTCTCAGTCCTAGACAATGTCCCCCTGATCACAAAAAAGTGTGTCCAAGACCATTGGGTGGGGGCCGTTACTCTGCCAGACCGTTTGAAAAACCCTAAAAAGTCATCTCAAGGGATAATGGTATGAACCAAAATTTTTTTTTCTCAGTCCTAGACAATGTCCCCCTGATCACAAAAAAGTGTGTCCAAGACCATTGGGTGGGGGCCGTTACTCTGCCAGACCGTTTGAAAAACCCTAAAAAGTCATCTCAAGGGATAATGGTATGAACCAAATTTTTTTTTTCTCAGTCCTAGACAATGTCCCCCTGATCACAAAAAAGTGTGTCCAAGACCATTGGGTGGGGGCCGTTACTCTGCCAGACCGTTTGAAAAACCCTAAAAAGTCATCTCAAGGGATAATGGTATGAACCAAAATTTTTTTTCTCAGTCCTAGACAATGTCCCCCTGATCACAAAAAAGTGTGTCCAAGACCTTTGGGTGGGGGCCGTTACTCTGCCAGACCGTTTGAAAAACCCCAAAAAGTCATCTCAAAGGAAAATGGTATGAACCCAAATTTTTTTTTTCTCATCCCTAGACAATGCCCCCCTGATCACAAAAAAGTGTGTCCAAGACCATTGGGTGGGGGCCGTTACTCTGCCAGACCGTTTGAGTTTTTTAAAAGTTTTAAATAACGATAAGGTGGCCAATTCACATATAAGTAGCGAAAAAATCCATGGTGTATAGGTAAGACTAAGACTACAACAATCTCGTATGGCAGGGGAGGTTTACATCCCCCGTTTAGGTGGAAGTGGAAATTTTCCTAGAAAAAAACTATGTAAGTTTAAAACAAACGACAATACTATCAATAATATTTTGATACTTTTTCAAAGTTAAGTCCATTAGACTAAGAGCCCGCAGCAGATTTTGGGTGTGAACGATAGCAAAAAAAGAAGTATAGGCGTCGAAAGCTTCATTAAAGGCTATTAAAAAAATCAAAGTCTTGCAGTCCACAACTGGGGCCTTTGCGAGTAACAGTGCATCAAAAAAAAATATGAATGCAACTTCGAGGATAATCGTGTTAGCCGAAATTAGTTTTCACTCCTCCCTAGATAAGCTCCTCGGATCACATATCACGGAATCTGAGACCTTTTGAGTGTATAGCTGGCTCTACCAAACCGTTTAAAAAATTCAAAATTCAAAGTGAAAAACGGTTTTTTTAAACAGTCTGGCAGGGCGAATTTAACACTCAAATGATCTCAGATTCCGTGATATGGGATCCGCGGAGCTTATCTAGGGCGGGGTGAAAACCAATTTCGGCTAGCACGATTATCCTCGAAGTTGCATTCATATTTTTTTTTCGATGCACTGTTACTCGCAAAGGCCCCAGTTGTGGACTGCAAGACTTTGATTTTTTTAATAGCCTTTAATGAAGCTTTCGACGCCTATACTTCTTTTTTTGCTATCGTTCACACCCAACATCTGCTTTGGGCTCTCGGTCTACATGTTTTTATACTAAATTATTTTATGCTGATTTTCTTCTTCTTTAATTTCAAAAATGGTTACGTTTTAGAGCGTCATTATTCACGAGTATGTATTGCTCACCACTGGGTTGCACATACTTGCTGTCATGAAATATAATAATGTGGTTTTACGATTATAAAACATAAGTATAAATTATTTATCTTTCATATTTGAATTTCACCCCGTTATATGTATGTACCTATATGATTTTTGAAATTAAAGAAGAAGAAAATCAGCATAAAATAATTTAGTATAAAAACATGGACTTGACTTTGAAAAAGTATCAAAATATTATTGATAGTTTTGTCGTTTTTTTTAAACTTACATAGTTTTTTTCTAGGAAAATTTCCACTTCCACCTAAACGGGGGATGTAAACCTCCCCTGCCATACGAGATTGTTGTAGTCTTAGTCTTACCTATACACCATGGGTTTTTTCGCTACTTATAGGTGAATTGGCCACCTTATCGTTATTTAAAACTTTTAAAAATCTCAAACGGTCTGGCAGAGTAACGGCCCCCACCCAATGGTCTTGGACACACTTTTTTGTGATCAGGGGGACATTGTCTAGGGATGAGAAAAAAAAAATTTGGGTTCATACCATTTTCCTTTGAGATGACTTTTTGGGGTTTTTCAACCGGTCTGGCAGAGTAACGGCCCCCACCCAATGGTCTTGGACACACTTTTTTGTGATCAGGGGGACATTGTCTAGGACTGAGAAAAAAAAATTTTGGTTCATACCATTATCCCTTGAGATGACTTTTTAGGGTTTTTCAAACGGTCTGGCAGAGTAACGGCCCCCACCCAATGGTCTTGGACACACTTTTTTGTGATCAGGGGGACATTGCCGAGGACTGAGAAAAAAAAAATTTTGGTTCATACCATTATCCCTTGAGATGACTTTTTAGGGTTTTTCAAACGGTCTGGCAGAGTAACGGCCCCCACCTAATGGTCTTGGACCCACCTTTTTGTGATCAGGGGAGCATTGTCTAGGGATGTGTGATCAAAAATTTTGGTTCATACAATTATCCTTTAAGTTGATTTTTTTGAGTTTTTGGCGTACTATTACTCACTAAAGCCCCGACTAGGGACTGCAAGACTTTCATTTCTTTCATAAGCCTCAACACAGCTTTTGTCTCATGTGCTTCATTTTCGGTTAACTTTCACACCCAAAAATTTGCTTTGGGCTCTTAGACTATTACGATTTGCTCTTCGAGGTCTATCGTGGAACAACCCTCTGATCCTGCCTCCCTACCTAGATCGCCTTAAACTAATAAACCTGAATTCGTTGGAAGAACGAAAAGAAATATCAGACATTCTCTTCATTCATCGACTTCTCTCTGGTTCCGTAGACTGCATATTGCTCTACAACTCTGTCTCTTTTAATAGGTACACGTAATCCTCGTCTCTTTTATATACCCACCTACCGAACCTCTTATGGCTCCAACGAACCAATCTCTCGTATGCTGCGGGCTGTTAATTCAAACATGTGCTCCTTCGCCTTTAACCTAAGTACTCCTTCCTTAAAAAACCGACTCCTGAACCGCTCAACGCCTCACGAAACTTAGCTTAAGTTCTTAGTTTTTAAGTTAGATTAAGAATTAGCTTGTATTAAGCCGAATAAATGGGGGTTTTGCCCCCACCATTTGTGCCAGAGTTTAAATCTGAAGAAGCTTAATCCAATGTTCGTAAGGAGGAAGATTATAAGGATCGGACCACGGTAGTCCTTTCAAGGCGAAACGTATAAAATTACGCTGTACTGCTTCTAGTCTATTCTAATGGATATCGTAAATAGGAGTCCATACCTGTGATGCGTATTCAAGATGAGGGCGAACAAGACTGTTGTAGAGAGCGAGGGTAACATAAGGATCCTGAAATTCCTTATACCATCGTTTAACAAACCCTAACATAGAGTTTGCCTTGTTGACTATTAAATTGTTATGCTTCGTAAAATCAAGATTAAAAGTAAAATGAACCCCTAGGTCTTTGAAACTATCAACACGACGTAATGTGTGCTGCGATATTTCATAATCAAATGAACTAGGAACTTTTTTTTTAGAAAAAATGATCGCCTGACATTTAATAGGGTTGACATTTAAACCGTTTTTACTACACCAAATAACAAAACTGTTTGTATCTTCTTTCGATCGTTTAGATCATTCGCATATTTGACGCTTTTGAAAATTTTCATATCATCCGCAAAATTAGAATTTCACTATAACGTATATAGGGATACGTCGTTGATAGCTAAGATAAAAAGAAGTGGGTCCAAATGACTACCCTGGGGAACTCCAGATTTGGCAAAGAAAGGGTTGGAGATAGAGCTCCTAAATCTAACTTGATAAGATCTATTATGGAGATAAGAAGAAACCCAATTGATGAGTTTAGGAGGGAAGACAAACACCTTTAACTTAAACGTGATGATGTCATGTGAAAGTTGATCGAAAGCCTTAAAAAAATCTGTATAGATGCAGTCGAGTTCTTGACTATGTTCTAACGTAGTTGAGCATTTGTGCAAGAATGCAAATAAATTGGTTATCGTCGATCGCTTTTGCATGCGAATCCATGTTGTTGATTGCAAATTATATTCTTACAGTTGAATGTCAAACTATCGCACATTACTTGTTCAAAAAGCTTAGGAATGCAAGATAGCTTTGAGATTGGCCTGTAATTGCATATATCAGATCTGTTACCCTTTTTAAAAACTGGTGCTTTTTTTCCAAATACTTGGAAATTTACCTGAGCTAAGTGATAGGTTAAACAAATTAAGAAGAGGGAGTGCTAATATTGATTTACATTTTTTCAAGACTATTGGTGGGAGCCATCAGGTCCAGATGAGTAATCATCATGAAGTAAGGACACCTAATGTAAAATTATTTCAATTATAATCGGGATATTATTAAAAGTAGTTTGTGGGCAGTCTCTTAAGTAGAGAAAGAAGTTCTCATCAACATTGACAGGGGTATCAACGAAAGACTGGCGAAAATTGTTAGCAAACGCATCACAAATATCTGGAGGACTATTTAAAATAATATTATTATAAGTAAAATTGACTGGATAGCCTTCAGATTTCTTTTTCAAGTATACGAAACTCTGAACTGATAAAAATATAGTGAAATCATTATATTGGTATTTTTAGAAACAATATTCTAGAAAAATAGCTAATTGCATTCCTCCTCTTAAGCAATTCAATCGTAAGACTCGTATTTATAGGAGTGCACATCAAATTCGTCAAGTATAGAGATTCTTTTCTTAGTCGCACTGCCCAAATACGGAATGCTTTACCTGGCTCTGTATTTCTGTCTCTCATTTTAATACTCAGAACTACAAAACCAATGCTCATCGGTATCTCTTCATGAATCCTTCCCTATTTTTCAAACGCTCACTTTAAGGGTAGACAAAACCCCTTTAGTGTGCGCTAATAAAAAAAAACATCAAAAGTACCTTGATGTTACACATGAATTAGAAGAATACCATAATTGGATCAAGTGGTGTATTTGGAGAAGTGATAAATAATATAGATAAAAATATTTATTGATAAGAAAAATTATCAAACAAGTTGTACATCCTTGATCCTTGTGCCAGCTAACACGAATATTAAATAAATTGATCACTTTATAGTTCTTCATGAAGCATAAAAAGCAAAAGCAAGATTAAAGTAGAACAAATATATTATTATTGCTAAATTTTACCCTGTACACAATAGAAACAATTCAAAACCTTATCCAAAAGATTTGTTTTTAATCGCGGTGGAAGAAGTTCTAAATTTGCTGAGGCATCACTATCATCGGAATTATTGTCTTCTGACTCTATTGTTATTTCTTGTATGCTAAATGTATCTGACAGCTCTTGTTTTTTTGTACTCTTCAGCTTCAAGGGAAAGAAAGATATTTCTTCTTGGTCATCACTAAAAAAAGGAATTTTAAAATTAATTTTATTTTTTAAATATTTTAAACTTTCCGAATCCATACCTTTCCGATTTGTAGTCTACTAGAGGCTGGTTTTCGATATAACCAGGTATTTGTAAGCGACTAATTGGAATTAAACTTGAAGATTGTGATTTCTTTGACTACACAATTAAAAAGGCAAAAATATAAAAAATGGAATCAAGTTTGCTTTCAGGCAGTAGGTATAATCTCACACAAATGTCCTGATATTGGTTGTAGCTGCGTTTCGCTTTTTCAACTTTTAACTCTAGTTTTCTCTGTAGAATACGACATGTATTTGTCTGTTGGTAATAATCGGAATTTCCATTTTCTTCTGCATTGGTATTTGGTCGCCCACTAAAAGAGACTTCCAGATGGTTTGTTGCGTTTTCATTACCCTTAAGAAGATATGAATTTATACATAATGTATAGTATATGCATCCACAATTGCAGATATCGAAGATATGGATTTCTTACGTTTTCAGTCTTACTAAAATACCCATTGATTGGTTCAAATTCATTGCCTATTTTGTTATTGGCGTCTTCCATATTTGATTATTATATTGTTTTGTCGAACAGTTCACTATTGTCCTTAAAAAAATGCAGTTATTGAACTCAGAAAGTATCTACGTCGACTATTTGTTGAAATGTTTTCATTTTGACTAGCTTTAAAACGTCAGATTGACTATTTTATGTCTATTATTGATTTTTTCTATAGTCATGCGCATTTAAAATATGATATTGTACATATATAAACATATAAAAAAGGTGCAATCCCACGATACAACAGGTACATTGAGCTCTGTTCACAAGAGTGTCAGTTGATATTAAGAAGATTAGACAGTTTAAATCTTTAGGAGCCGATTGCCAGTTAAATATTTGCATATGTAGTTAGTACGCTGCTAGAAGAATAAATTTACTTGACTCTTCAAAAATAGGATAACATTATGCATACTTCCTAAAACTACGATTTCTACAATGTTAGCCCAAAGTAATGCCAAATCTCATATAAAAAAATGTACAAAAATTCGTAGTTTTGGGAAGTAAACGAACAGACATAATATTAACAACATCATTTTTTTCTTGTTTAATAAAATGAAAAATATGTTTTGCAACAATTTTAAATTTTATATTAAGGGTATTCATGCAACAGCGTAAAGTCGTCGTAAACGTTGTAAAGTTCTAAACTTCGTAAATCTGTCAAATTGTCCATACAAATTTGGACAGAATTACGATGTTTAAAACTTTACAACTTTTACGACGACTTTACGCTGTTGCATGAATACCCCTATGTATTATTTATTATAAATTATAATAATTTGATTTAAGCTTTTGATAACATCTCAAAACTTTTATTTGGCAGCATGAATAGCGTCATATCTAGAAGAATAGCTCCATAGATTTTCAAACAATCTTTAACAACGACAACGAATTCACAGTGTATTCATGCTGTGATTTCTAGATGAGTCAGTAAACATCGACCAACATTTGCGTCGAAGGGTACAACAACATCTAACTGATGATTCCGTGATATTCGATCCGCGGAGCTCATCTAGGGAGGGGTGAAAGCCAATTTCGGCTAACACGATTACCTATCCTCGAAGTTGCATTCATTTTTTTTTTGCCCTGTTTCTTGCAAAGGCCCCAGTTGTGGACTGCAAGACTTAAATTTTTTGAATAGGCTTTAATGGAGCTTTCGACGCCTATACTTCTTTTGTTGCTATCACTCACACCAAAAATCTACTTTGGGCTCTTAGTCTATCATTCTGTTCTCCTTAAGAGACTTGATTGGAGTCAAAAATTTCTGATATATTAGTAGAATTTACAAGAAATATGTATGCACTTATGAATATGATGAATCAATTACTTTAAGTAGGTATCTAAAGAAATTTATTTCCAAAAGTTGTTTTTTGATGAACCATTTTTATTTTTTTTTAACATTACAATAATTGATGTTGATAATTTTTTTGAAAGATCAAAAAGTAATGAGTACCAGAATTACAAAAAATATATTTTTGATCTATTTTTTTAAATTCGAACAAAGGAATTTTTTTTTAACTAGGGATTTTAGTACTTCTTTAAAATAAATTGTTCTTATATTCAAAAATATTGGTGGTTATTGATGGTAACTTTAATACTAGTACAGGTAAAATAGGATAAATGAAACAAAAAAATTGGTACCATCATGAAACTTCGTGAAAACGCTTCATGTATTATGAGAATGAAAAATCAAAAGAGTCTATAAAAATAATTCACATGGAAGGGTGTTTTTTTGAGGGAGAGAGGGGTGAAAATTGTGGTGCATCAAACAGAAAAATAAACTTTGGTGCAACCTAAGCATATGACACATGTTTTTAAGGTAGTTTTGAATGCTGAATCAAATGACATTAAAACCAAGTTGATACTACCTCCGTGAAAAAAGTTATTGTAATTTGTATGTAAAGATGGCTATATTTTCAGTATAAAAGTTAAATATTACCGGAAACCAGTTGAAAATAATGGTCCGTCGATGAAACTTGGCATCAGTGGTTCACTTGTCATGAAAAACAATAATAAGAAGAGTCTATAAAAATATCTGTGGTTAAAGGGTGTTTTTTTGATGGTTGTGGTGAGGATTGGGGTTATGGTAGGATTATTATCATAAAACCTGTGACAAAGATGGTACCCTCATGAAACTTTATGAAAATGTGCTATGAACTACCAGAATGAAGAATCACAAGAGTCTATAAAAATATCTATATGGTAAAAGGATATTTTAAATGGGTGAAGGAAAGTATAATACTTTTTCCAAAAACAAAAATTGTTTCCAAAAACAAATAACAGCCTTTACCCAAACCCACAAAAACACCCTTTCTTCCTTGATATATTTGTAAACTCCTTTGATTCTTCATTTTTTTTTTTTACACTTCAGATTCTTAGTTGTAGTGAGCTTAGAGCAAGCTGCAACCTACAATCAGAGGCTCATGATAAGTGCATGTGTTAGTGGTTAGTAAAAAAGGCAATCAAACACATGCATAATAATATACTAATAAATAAACAAAATTAAACAAAAAATCTATATAAATACATAATTAAACAATATACAAAATATTTAAGTCATAGCTTCAAAACAATCACGACCGTGGAGCACTGGTTCGAAATACTTTCTTTAATGCCATCTTACTTATGGGAGCGCTACGATATCCCGCAAACCAAAATCTCGAATAACGAAATCCCGCATTTTTTTAAAAATCTCGAATAACGAAATCTCGCAAATTAAAAATCTTGTTTTTCATAATCTCGCAATTACAAAATCTCGCTTTTTACAATCTCGCATTTACATCTTGAACCTAAAAATCTCGCAAATTTCAACCAAAATCTCGCAATTAAAAATCTCGCAAATCAAAATCTCGCAACTTCAAATTTCACAGCAACGAATCGCACACGGCTTTTAGAAAAATTTGTCTTTTTTTTTTTGAGAATATACCTACCTAAGAGCACTTTGGATAATTTTTCTTTCCAACTAATAACTATACCCGTCAATACAAAATTTTTACATCCTTTATTACTGTTATTTTTTTTTGGTTGTCTTTTAGGCGTTCAATGGAACTTAAAGTATTTTCTAGTTCAAGGCCAAATACGAGTAATGTGATTTGCACATAACACTTTACAACTGGATATACCATCTCTATGTTCTCTCTCCTTCTTGTTCTTTTTATAACAATAAAATTGAAAAATCAAAAGCTTAAATTAATAAATAACAGTGTGGTCTTAAAGTACCTAGGCACTGGATTATATATTTTGCAGTAGGTAGGATATCTCGCAAAATTGAATTGCATTGCACAAAATACATTTTTTAATCAAAATCTCGCAAATTAAAATCTCGCGCGAGATTTTGGTTAAAAAAATGTATTTGGTGCAATGCAATTCAATTTTGCGAGATTTTGATATGCGTGATTTTAGTTTGCGGGATTACGTTATTGCGAGATTATGAAAAGCGGGATTTTGTAATTGCGGGATTATGAAAAGCGAGATTTTGTAATTGCGAGATTTCGTTATGCGAGATTTCGAATGCGAGATTTTGATTTGCGAGATTTCGTAGCCAACCCCTTACTTATGTTAAAATCAACAGAGGAGCCGTTTAAATTAAAAATCATGCACATACGGTTAAGAGGCTCATGTATACCGTAGTTAGTTCTATGGAAATTAACGTGTAAAAGTTCAAATCTTCGCAGGTGGTGAGATCCTCCTTGGTAATTTATGCCAATACAGGCTAACAATTCAGGAGTATCAATTAGGCCATTTATAAGTTGGTGGTATCGTAGTAAATGAAACACTTTTACCAAGTTTCTTGAAGGTACCATCCTTTTACATTTTGTTTGAAAATAACCACTCACTTCCCCCTATCTTCAAAAAACATACCCTTCCCAGCGAAAAATTTCTATAGACTCTTTTGATTCTTTATTCTGTTCTCAGAGGGGGTACCATTTTTGTCACAGGTTTTATGGTAATCATCCCACTACTACCCCAACTCCCCAAAAAACACCATTTAACCACAGATATTCTTATAGACTCTTCTTATTATTGCTTTTTTTTGTCAAATGAACCAATGATGCCAAGTTTCATCGACTGACAATTATTTTCAACTGGTTTCCGGTAATATTTTACTTTTATAATGAAAAAATATAGCCATCTTTACATACAAATTACAATAACTTTTTTCACGGAGGTCGTATCAACTTTTAGTGTCATTTGATTCAGCATTCAAAACTATTTAATATTTAGCGAGTTCAATACTGTACTCACCCCGAACGTTTCGCTGCGAATTGCATCGAGCGTGGTCACCGGGAAACTGCCAAAGAGATGTTACGAGCGATTTTGGCTACGCAGGTTGTAGCGTTGCATCGAAGGTTCTGTCTCTTGCCGTTGTTGTTGTTGTTGGCTTGCAAGTTGGGAGCAAACTACGCTGATTGTATCCACGTTGGTGTGCAGTGGCAATTGGATCGACCTTGTGGAGTTAATTATGGGATCCCAAGTTTTTGATAGCTTGAAACTGTCGTCACGATTGAAATTCTGGTGTCGTTTGATTTCAATCGCTTCGCGCACCAGACGGGGGATATAATGAGCTTCGTTAGCTAGAACCTTAGCTTTATCGAAGTGAATCCAGTGGTGTTCATCTGGGTTATCGAGAATATGCTCACATATGGCGGACTTCTCCCTTTGGTTTTTGCTTACCGCGCTGATGTGCTCTTTCAGACGTGTAGCAATGCTCCTCTGAGTCTGTCCTATATATGATGACCCGCAGCTGCAGGGGACCGCATATACTCCAGGTGTTTGGAGGGGGAATTGATCTTTTGGCGATCTAAGGTAATTTATCACCTTTTTGGGTGGTAAAAAGATGAATTTTACCGCATATCGCTTCAAGATTTTCCCTACCCTGTCTGTTACACCTCTTACATAAGGCAGAAAAGCTTTTTTGTCTAAAATGCTATCTTCTCTTTCTAGCGACGAAACTGGCTTCCAAGATCTTTGCTTTTTTGAATAGCCATTCGCTTTAAGGACATTGTCCACCAGAGAAAGTTCTGTGGCAAGGTGGTCGGTGTCACATATCCTGTGGGCACGCTGGACAAGTGTAGAGACCACTGATGTTAAATTTGCCGGGTGGTGGTGGGAAGTAGCGTGTAGGTATCTGTGTGTGTGTGTGCTTTTTCGAAAAACTGTGTGCGCTAATGTTCCATTTTGTTTCCGCTTCACTTTCACATCCAGAAATGAGATGGATTCTTCTTTCTCTTTTTCCATCGTAAACTTCATTTTTGGGTGCTGTGAATTCAGATGTTGAAGAAAATTCAAAATGGCCGAGTTTTTCATAATACAGAACGTATCGTCCACATATCTCAGCCAAACTTTGGGCTTCTCTTTTGAGTTGTTCAGAGCTTTTTTCTCAAAATATTCCATCCAAATATCTGCAATTAAGGGAGCCAAAGGTAAACCCATAGCAACGCCATCTTTTTGCAGATAAAACTGTTGGTTGAAACAGAAATACCCCGATGTTAGGCAAAACTCCAAAAGCGGCAAATAGTTTTCATCGATGCCGGAAGTTGATATAAGCTCACTGATGATAGTAAGTACCTCCTGCACGGGCACATTCGTAAAAAGTGACTCAACATCGAAACTCACCATTATTTCATCATCTTCGAGTTTTAAACTACTCAAAATCGACACAAAATGCGAGGAATCTTTTATGTGGTGCTCCGTCAAGCCAACCAATGGTTTAAAAACTTCAACTAAATGCTTTGATATCAGATAACAAGGGGCATTTATTTGACTCACAATTGGTCGCATTGGATTTCCTTCTTTGTGGATTTTAGGCAAACCATATAACTTCGGTGGCTGTGTACACGAAGGAATGAGGCGCTTAGGAGGTAAAAGCAAGAGACAGAACCTTCGATGCAACGCTACAACCTGCGTAGCCAAAATCGCTCGTAACATCTCTTTGGCAGTTTCCCGGTGACCACGCTCGATGCAATTCGCAGCGAAACGTTCGGGGTGAGTACAGTATTGAACTCGCTAAATATTAAATATTTATACGCGGCTAATCCTAAAATCTTGAAAATGTCGAATGTAAACAACCGCGAAAGCCTTCAAAGTTATATTCAAAACTACCTTAAAAACATATGTCATATGCTTAGGTTGCACCAAAGTTAATTTTTCTATTTGATGCCACAATTTTCCCCCCTCTTCCCTCAAAAAAACACCCTTCCATGTGAACTATTTTTATAGACTCTTTTGATTTTTCATTCTCATAATACATGAAACGTTTTCACCAAGTTTCATGATGGCACTAATTTTTTTTTATTCGAAAGACTTTTCGTACTATTTTACCTGTACTATACGTACATTATTTATTTTCAAGTGTTTTTTGAAAATATTATAACTGATTTCGATCGATTTTTCTAGATAATTTTTGCTTTAAAAATAAAAACACTTTTTAATTAGCACTCAAATGTATTTCATAAACCACAAAGTGTTTTTCCAGCTTAATGATTAAGAATTCCAATTTTTGGTGGATATAGTTTACAGTGGTTTTTTGTCAAAAAATTCACGTAAGTTGAACTGAACTTAATACAAATTGCGTATGACAAAGGCCTTGACTATGTCACTGATGAGTCCAAGTGAGTAAGCCAGACGAAACGCCAATATTTAGGACTAGCAGCCATAAAAAGTTATTTTGAATCACTTACTATGATATCCTGTTCCTGATATAAATAGGTACCTATAAGTATACCATCTCTCTTTATCAATCCTTCTTTAAGTTATTCCTCCTTGATAAATTAAAAGCATTTGTTATTTGACAAAACACAAAGCCCTCTTATCGAAAATAGGTGCATTTGATATCAATGAGTCTCTCCTTTGTTGTATTAATAATAATTATTACCTGTCCGAGCGTTCAATTCGAATTGTTGTAGGTGGTTTAAAGGCTGATATTAACAAAATAAATAATTTTGTCTCCGCCTCTCATCTTCATAAAATTCATATACGATCTCTTGTCTGAAACTTGTAATTCACTCCAGGTTTACAACCCTGTTCTTTGGTTGTGGTGTGGAACTAAAAATTCAGCGTTTTAGTGAACCTAGCACTCTTGGCAGCATTATGCAAAAACCACCCGCGTGGATTTAATAATTTGAAATTCGAAAACGCAAAGCTGTCTTCTATCTAGAATGAAACTTGCACCAAAGTGACTGAAATTATCGCTATGTATATTAATGACCATGTCTTATGATTTGTTAAGGGATGCAAGAAATATTGTATTCCCCTATTATATGGCCAACATCTTAAAAGTATACATTTAAATATATCAAATTAAAATGAAACCTCTTGATGGAACACCCTATTCATAATGTAGTACAGTTACGTAAATACTGTTCTTAGTGCATTTTTATCGTCGCTTAAAAAAAGAAGCATGTTTTATACAACAAGAAAATAAAATGCACGACTGGGTCGCACGTACTTGCTCTTATGTTCAAGACACTGCGAGTTTAAGAAAATTGTATATGTATACAAACATGGAAATTATGAGAGAAAAATGTAGAAAAGAATGAAATACGACATTTAAATTAGCTAAAACAACTCTTTTGACAGTTTGAGGTGAAAAGAAAGTATGCCATCTTAATTCATGATGGAATATGATTGTATGGGAAAAAAAAATTTAAAATCGTTGGAGCGGTTTTTTTAAATTAATTTTTTATATATAAAATTCTTGAAACATTTTTAAGAACAAATTTTGGTATGCAGATTTAAACTTTATATTTATGTATATATAAAACAAAATTTGAAAGAAAATTGTCAACCCATTTTTGAGATATCGAATTTTCAAAAAAAAAGTTTGAAACTTTTTTAAAAATCCAATTTAATCTTATCTGAAATTTGTATATGAAAAAATTCATTTAAATCCGTTAAGCCAATAACGAGAAAACCTTAAATAAAAAAATACGTTCTATGACAAGTAGGTACTACTAATAGTTGCTATGTGTAAAATTTTATAATTTTTGATGGTAGATCGTACTAATTTTAGTATATGAAAAAAGTTTAATCAAAATCGTCGTTTTCAAGCAAACAAATATTTTCCTTTGTGGTTTTTTCACTTTTGTATGGAAGGTACCGTTATTTTTTCATAAATGTAAAATTTTTTCTAAAAATATTTTAGAAAGTACTAAAAAAGTCTAAAATATCGAGTTAAAAAAAAATCTATTATGCTGTTTTCGAAATATTTGATTTTCCAAAAATAATTTTGAAATATTTTTTAAAAATCCAAAAAATATTTTTTCAAAAATGTTGGTACATAAAACTATTAAAATTTTTTGGAAGCTTCTGTATAAAAAAAATAATTAAAATCGGTCATACTATTTTGAAGAAAATCAAAAATTAAAAAAATGATTCCTTGGGAGGTAGCATTAATAACCATTTTTGAAAAATGGTTTTCCACCCAAAGAAAGCCTTTACTAACATAAATGTATTAAATTTTTTTAAAGAAAAGTTGTCGAGTCGTTTTTGAGAAAAATACGATTTTGTAAATTTGCCAAAAAAAAATGCATGGCAGGTACCGTTAGTTTTGGTTCTAAAAAAAAAATGAAAAAAACGTGTGGGCATAATCACCAAAAACCACTATGTACCAAGTTTGAAGAAAAAAGATCGAGCCGTTTAGGCTGTAGACGAACAGACAGACGGACAGACAGAATTGTGCCACCCACTTTTTTGATGTTCTCTATCATCATAATATCATGTTTGATTGTTATCTCAAATTTTTTTTTGCACGAATCCAAAACTTGCCTTATAGTACCTTTAATCGCAAATAAAAACGGAACTATACCAAAATGTTGTTGTATTACTTACGGATATATCAAGTACAAAGATTATTTTTTAAAACTGTTACTCCCATGTGTTTGCTTTAACTTGCTATATTTTTTCTATTCAGAGAACGATAAAATATAATTTGTTCTTTCATGAAAAATTCAAAAGGGAGTTTTATTTTTGATCCGAAGCGAATTTTATAATTCAGATCTTTTAAATTAAATTTGTTATAACGATCGAATCAAATTTGGTGCGATCCGTTAAATATGAATCGATCCCGAATGTATCACACGGGAACTATTGAATATCCATTCAAATAAGAAAGAAAAATGTATTTTTACGAAAAGAGATAGTTTCGAAAGCCCTAAGTTACGCAAATAAAAATATCGAAGGACAAAGTTTTCAATTGCAAAATGTTGAAATTTCACTTCATTTATTTATTGTATAATTATACTCTGTAAGATACAATACTTTATTAGCTAGAGCAAATTTCAGTATCATAATACTATTTTTACCAAAATTGTGCTTTGAACTTTAAAGGCGGAAAATTTATGTTTCGAAAATATTTTTTTTTCTTTTGTAACTCTATTTCAGCTATCACTTGTGTTAATTTCACTGGAGTTTGACATATTAATGGCTTGACAGATGGGGGGCGAACTATATTTTTACCATTCATCTGATGCTTTTTCATCATAAGAAAAATATTTAAATATTTAAAATATTTAATATTTTGCAATTAATTCTATGAGCATTTATTTAATCTCTCTCGAAACTGTATTTTTCATACCAATTCATGTAGATACATAGATACGAAAACTGGAAAAATTAGAAATCTGCCTTATACCTATGTACCTACCTATCCGCGTAATAACTTTTTCGAAGTTTCGAAACATTCACTTAAACGCACTTTGGAACTCTATTAAACTATAGGTACAAAATGAAGTTTCTAAGCTTCATTCATCTTCTTATAATTGTTGAAGAATTTTAAACACATATGTATTTGAAAATATATAATTGCAAACCTTATCTTATCTATAAAGATACTCACCATCAATCTGTAGTATTAAACAAATCCCCACTGCAACAGTAGTAATCCAATTTTTTGAAACGATCCACATTTTTCGTTCAGAGATAAAAAAGATGTATTTTCACAAACATATCGAAGCACATTATGCATGCATGTAAATGTATTCACTTTATCCTTTAAGCAACATTTTCAGCACACATTCAAACATATACACAACCATTTTCCACTTCTGAAGAGTTTCAACACTTTCCCTGGGAACAACCACTTACATCTTTATGAGTATTTGCAATTACAATTCTCGTTGGACTTAGCAAAACGTGAAACACCTTTGTACCCGGAAACTATAACTCAGATTATATCCCGCACTCCTATTTTTTAAAGGGAACAATATCCACCCTACCAACCCATTTTGAATGTTTTACGTTTTTTTATTTATTTGGAACACATTACTACATACTGTGCCAGATAAATTTAAAGTAGGTAAGTCCCAGTCTGAGTATGGAATTTTACGGAAAAAGATAAAAAGATCAATTATTCAATTACACAAACCCGGAAATATAGCACTGCGTTGGCTTTAAGAAGACAATCGTTTAGAAAAATATAGGAACACTATGTTATTTATGTAGGTATATTTTTTTTCAGATGCAGTCGTTGGGAATGAGGAGAACGTAATGTGTACTCGTGTGGCAATAATCAACATAAATCTGAGGTAGCACAGAAATCCATGCATGTGGAACACACCTATCAAACTCTGGAGCCTATACCGCGCGCCGTGCCGCCCCAAAATCAAAGTGAAGTCAAATCGAAATTACAAATCTTGGTAAAACATTAGCTTTCTTTTATTCGTGACAATAATTTTTTTTGGAAAAACTCCCGAAATGAGGTACATTTCGACTTCCCACTTGTATAAGGGTTAATTTCTCCAAAACCCACCCGTTTTTTGTAGTTTAAGCCCACCGAAGAGGAAGTTTGAGAAACTTGACCGGAACTAGGAACTAAAACTGCCGCGCCCGCTGAGGTTGAAGTCATTCACCCGTAAAGTACTTTGGAACTCCCTGCTCTCCTTGCCACTTAAAACCCCCTAAAGGGTTGCCACTACAACAACCCTTATTTGGATTTAATCACCGTCTAGAACAGGCACTAAATGCACTTTCCCTGTGTTGTTGTTTTTTGTTGCACGCAATGTCCAGCGTATGTAGCGGAACACTTTCCTTTATCAACGAGGGCGCAGACTAGTGCAAATGGTAAAAGTAGGAAAACACCGGGGAATTGAAGTACTGACTGCGTTTGTTTGACCGACCGGAAATGGCGATTTGAATAAATAAACCAAACACAAATTTTTTACTCGGGATACTCTTTGATCGCACACTTATTTTTCAGTTACTCGAAGCTTCTTCGTTAACTGCTGAATGTTAACTGAATATGGAGTTTCAGGCAAAAGAGGTTGATGGTGTCGACTCTAATAGCTAATGTGCTGATTCTTTCCACATCACCCATCAAGCGTGACAAAGAAGACCAGGCCTTCCACCACAAGAAGTATATTGTTTTGTTTTGGTAGTACCCTCCGTACTGCTGGAGTTGGAGTGTGCTGTAAAGTTTTCAATGGACTTGTGCACAAAAGTGAGTCAAAAGAGTAGTTTGATTTTGATATGAAATGTAAACGGATCCGGGATAACAAGGGAATGTCGAAAGTGAAGTAGAACATTTTAAATTTCCAATTAATTTGTACATAGGTACCGGGATCACATTTTATAAAAAAATAACAAGTGGTGACAAATGAAGGGGTTCAGGGAAAAAACACCTTCAGTCCATTTTTTTTAAACTTAGACGTCTCGTAGAGTACTTCGGATGCAGTATAGCCTTTTCCACAAACGACTTGTATAGATGCATTTGAAGAAAAGCTTAAGTTAAGCCCAGAAAATTCTCTGGGCGTAGCTAAGCCCGAATGGGCTTTGTTGTTGTAAACTATTTAGCCCCGACATCGTTTTTTCGTTTAATTCCCTACGAGTTTGTAAAAACACACATATTACAAAAACAAAATAAGCAAACACAAACTTGACTTTCAATGCTTATTGAGAGTGAATAAAATGTAACCTAATTCGAACTAAAATGACAGTAGTCAGCTTGCGTCAGATCCAGTAGTTCTGATTTTTTCCTGAGTTGTTTATGATGTTGACCTTATAAATAATCCAAGTTTTCGACCTCGAGAGCCCAACGCAAAATGGTAAAAAATAAAACAAAAAAAAAACGAAATTTTCGCGCTTTTTTCAGTAACAGTCGATTTTTTATCTGAAGGTATAGTTTGTGCTGAAAATCTCTAGGATTAGCAATTTACTAAATTTGCATAAATTTGAGCTCAGAATCATCTCTGTAGACCCAAGAGTTTCCAAAAGAAAGCCTTTCAACATATCAATAGTTAATTTATAACAACAAGTAGTGTAATTATCAGTATAATGACAAATACAGTGTGCTTGGCATAAGATGCTTCAAAACTATAGAGCGTGTAGGTTGGGTCAAAAGAAGAAAAAAAAAATAGTACAGGAAGGGGGTGCATATCTCCCCGCTCAGGTGGGAGGGGCAATAATCTAAAAAAGTGACTTCATTAAAACAGAAAAACAAATATTCTAAAACAGTGGTAGTATCTGGAAAAAAATATTTTAGTTCTTCTTAGAGCACAAATCCATTCTTCAGTATTCTGTTCAAATAAAGTAATTTTTATCGATAGTTTTTGAAAAACTAATAATTGAAAAAGAAACAACAAAATTTTTTGTTTACTATTTTTTTTTAAATTTTATGCTACTATTCAATGCTGTTTCTGAAAAATTGACTTAAAATGCTATACAAAACATTTAAAATCAACGAAAACCCATCTTATAATGTGCTATATGTTTTTTGAAAGCTTATACTCCATTCTTGCATTTGGTTTTCAAATTAAGTTGTTTAAGCGAATAGTTTTTGAGAATTTAAATTTCAAAGTCAAATTTGTTTAAAAAATTTTTTTTTTCTTAAGTCGATATTCTTCAAAATTTTACGTAATTAAGTGCTGTTTTTGTGTTCAATATTCATTGCCCTCATTATTTTGTAATCTATTACCGAAAACTAAATGTAAAAATCTTTCTTAGTTTTTGAGAAATTAAGAAAAAACCAAAGGTACTTTTCCCAAAAAAGCATTTAATTTTGAAAATAAAAATTGCACTTAATTACTTAAAAACAAGTTTGAAATTTTCTTTAATATGTTTTTCTTAAAAATTTTGATTTTGAAAATAAATTCTTCAAAACTGTTCACTCAAATAATTTTATTTAAAATAAAAATGAAAGATGATATTTTTGGATTTACAAAAAAGCATAGCATGGCATTGTAAGTGCTCCGTTGTTTTATAATATTTTTTTCCTGTTTTAAGTCAATTTCTTAGAAAATTGTCCCTCCTGGTTAAACGGGGGTGAATAAAAACACCCTCCCATACGGTTTTATCTTTATCAACCCACCCTACATGCAAGAAAAACTCACCAGGTACTCAACTGAAAGGTAGTGTAAAAGAATAAATTTTATACAGAAACGTAACTCTACCGATTGAATTATCTACAAAACGGTTACTCTTATGGAAAAAAGTTCTCAACATTTTCTAAGCTACAACCTAGCGCCCATATCGATGGGGACTTTTTACAGTTTCCTTAGAATGGTATGAAGAGGCTATATGGGTCAATATTTCAAAACATTAATATTTTTCACTCCAAAGTGGACCTTCGCTCAAAATAACCTATTTTGGTAGACGAACAATTATATCTCTTAATAACTCTATAATAACCACTTTAAAGCAAGGAGTCATAACATTTGATCAAATCTAACGGTTTTTTAAGTCAGGGAAATGATACTTGTATCAGGGGAATGACAAAAATTTATATTTACTCCGTTGATTAGATGGATATTAAATTTTGCGAATGGTTTCAGGAGTGTAAAGAAAAAAGAGAACAAATACTAACATGAAAAATAGCATCCACGACTATGCTGCATGTAGGGATGGGCCAAACTGCTAGTTTGCAATATCTGTTACTGATGTTATTGCTACTTTTCAATAACAGTTACAAATACCTGTTACTGAAATAACAGTTAAGGAAAAAAAGTCGTTGAAATATAGGAACAAAAATGGACGTTGTAGCTCTAATTAAACTCATAAATGAAAGTGTTTTCTGCTAAATAGTGATTCCAATTTTATCAACCCCCATTGCCGTTGCAAAATGTTGTTTAAGTTTTGTTACTTATTTTGCTTAACTGTTATTATGCTTAATAGTGATTTCAATGATATCGTGTAAAATCGAAATCTCACTGCAATAGCAAATAGTCGTCTTAGTTTTGTTGCTGATTTTCCTTAACTGTTATTCTGCTTAATAGTGATTTCAATGATATCGTGTAAACTCGAAATCTCACTGCAATAGCAAATAGTCGTCTTAATTTTGTTGCTGATTTTGTCTAACTGTTATTCTGCTTAATAGTGATTTCAATGATATCGTGTAAACTCGAAATCTCACTGAAATTGCAAATAGTCGTCTTAATTTTGTTGCTGATTTTGCTTAACTGTTATTCTGCTTAATAGTGATTTCAATGATATCGTGTAAACTCGAAATCTCACTGCAATTGCAAATAGTCGTCTTAATTTTGTTGCTGATTCTGCTTAACTGTTATTCTGCTTAAAAGTGATTTCAATGATATCGTGTAAACTCGAAATCTCACTGCAATAGCAAAAAGTCGTCTTAGTTTTGTTATTCTGCTTAAAAGTGATTTCAATGATATCGTGTAAACTTAAAATCTCACTGCAATAACAAAAAGTCGTCTTAGTTTTGTTGCTGATTTTCCTTAACTGTTATTCTGCTTAAAAGTGATTTCAATGATATCGTGTAAGCTCGAAATCTTACTGCAATTGCAAATAGTCGTCTTAATTTTGTTGCTGATTTTGCTCAACTGTTATTCTGCTCAAAAGTGATTTCAATGATATCGTGTAAACTCAAAATCTCACTGCAATAACAAAAAGTCGTCTTAGTTTTGTTGCTGATTTTCCTTAACTATTATTCTGCTTAAAAGTGATTTCAATGATATCGTGTAAACTTGAAATCTCACTGAAATTGCAAATAGTCGTCTTAATTTTGTTGCTGATTTTTCTTTACTGTTATTCTACTTAATAGTGATTTCAATGATTTCGTGTAAGCTCGAAATCTCACTGCAATAGCAAATAGTCGTCTTAATTTTGTTGCTGATTTTGTCTAACCCTGAGGCCACACGAGCCAGTACTGGCTAGCCAGTCGCAATACACTCACATTTTTTTACTAACACATACAAACCTGAGCAACTGGCTCGTCAACTGGCTTGCCCTTTTCGTAGCCAGTTGGGAAGCCAGTAGAGCAGCCAGTAACAGGGTTCGGCAGTACTATTTCGTAGCATATTTGGAAAAATAGGACTAAAACTTAAGTTCACTAACATTTTGTTCACAAAATATTAATAAAATAAAAATCGGGAGTCCATGCCCATCCCTATAAGAACTCAAATTTGATAAGCGATCTAAAATGTTTGGAGATGAATAAAGCCGGAACCACACTTGTCTCGTCTGTTGTGTTTTGTAGGGTCTTTTTCAGTTCGACAAGAAAGCCAACAAAATGGCGAATGAATTGATTAAAGGCTCTCCCAAACCGACGCGAAACGTTCTCCGACAGCAGTTTTTTGTTGTTGTTTACCATTGTGTATCTGTTGTATTTTGTATCGCTGCACACAAAAAAAAAAAAAAACAAAAATTTTTATGATAGTTATTATTTTGTCGCCTACGTCACAGCATATACACGAATAGGAATTTGACAGTTAGTCTGTGTAGCCAACTGGCTAGCCAGTACTGGCTCGTGTGGCCTCAGGGTAACTGTTATTCTGCTTAATAGTGATTTCAATGATATCGTGTAAACTCGAAATCTCACTGCAATTGCAAATAGTCGTCTTAATTTTGTTGCTGATTTTGCTTACCTGTTATTCTACTTAAAAGTGATTTCAATGATTTCGTGTAAACTCGAAATCCCACTGCAATAGCAAATAGTCGTCCTAATTTTGTTGCTAATTTTGTCTAACTGTTATTCTGCTTAATAGTGATTTCAATGATATCGTGTAACCCCGAGGCCACACGAGCAAGTACTTGCAAGCAAGTTGCAATACATACAAATTTGTTTACTAACACAAACAAACCCAAGCAACTTGCTTATAAACTGGCATGCAAGTTTTGAAGCCAGTAGTGAAGCAAGTTGAGAAGCAAGTTGGGAGACAAGCAAGTGGAATGCAAGTGGAAAGCAAGTGGGAGGCAAGTGGAATGCAAATTACGAATTTGACAGGCAGTGTATGTAGCCAACTTGCTTGCAAGTACTTGCTCGTGTGGCCTCAGGGTAAACTCGAGATCTCACTGCAATAGCAAATAGTCGTCTTAGTTTTGTTGCTGATTTTCCTTAACTGTTATTCTGCTTAATGGTGATTTCAATGATATCGTGTAAACTCGAAATCTCACTGAAATTGCAAATATTCGTCTTAATTTTGTTGCTGATTTTGCTCAACTGTTATTCTGCTTAATGGTGATTTCAATGATATCATGTAAACTCGAAATCTCACTGCAATAGCAAATAGTCGTCTTAGTTTTGTTGCTGATTTTGTCTAACTGTTATTCTGCTTAATAGTGATTTCAATGATATCGTGTAAACACGAAATCTCACTGCAATAGCAAATAGTCGTCTTAGCTTTGTTGCTGATTTTGTCTAACTGTTATTCTGCTTAATAGTGATTTCAATGATATCGTGTAAACTCGAAATCTCACTGAAATTGCAAATAGTCGTCTTAATTTTGTTGCTGATTTTGCTTAACTGTTATTCTGCTTAATGGTGATTTCAATGATATCGTGTAAACTCGAAATCTCACTGGAATTGCAAATAGTAGTCTTAATTTTGTTGCTGATTTTGCTTAACTGTTATTCTACTTAATAGTGATTTCAATGATTTCGTGTAAGCTCGAGATCTCACTGCAATAACAAATAGTCGTATGAGTTTAGTTGCTGATTTTGCTTAACTGTTATTCTGCTTAGAAGTGATTTCAATGATATCGTGTAAACTCGAAATCTCACTGAAATTGCAAATAGTCGTCTTAATTTTGTTGCTGATTTTGCTTAACTGTTATTTTACTTAATAGTGATTTCAATGATTTCGTGTAAACTCGAAAACTCACTGCAATAGCAAATAGTCGTCTTAATTTTGTTGCTGATCTTGCTTAACTGTTATTCCACTTAATAGTGATTTCAATGATATCGTGTAAACTCGAAATCTCACTGCAATAACAAATATACGTCTTAATTTTGTTGCTTATTTTGCTTAACTATTATTCTGCTTAATAGTGATTTCAATGATTTCGTGTAACTTCGAAATCTCACTGCAATAGCAATTAGTCGTCTTTGTTTTGTTGCTGATTGTGCTTAACTGTTATTCTGCTTAAAAGTGATTTCAATGATATCGTGTAAACTCGAAATCTAACTGAAATTGCAAATAGTCGTCTTAATTTTGTTGCTGATTTTGCTTAACTGTTATTCTGCTTAATGGTGATTTCAATGATATCGTGTAAACTCGAAATCTCACTGCAATAGCAAATAGTCGTCTTAGTTTTGTTGCTGATTTTCCTTAACTGTTATTCTGCTTAATGGTGATTTAAATGATATCGTGTAAACTCGAAATCTCACTGCAATAACAAATAGTCGTATGAGTTTAGTTGCTGATTTTGCTTAACTGTTATTCTGCTCAATAGTGATTCAATGTTATCGTATAACATATGTATAACATTGAATCACCATTAAGGTGCCAGTTATAGCTATCATTGAAACTCATCATTGAAAATTTTAATGATTGATTTTGAGACCTTTAGGAAGTAAAATCATTTATTCTTTTGATGGAAAAATAAAGCTAAGGACCTAATTAATATTTTTAGCCAAAAAAAATTTTCAAATACGCCCAACTTTCCACATAAAAAGACATTTCTTATTTCAATGATTGAACTACCTTACCAACGATCATTGAAAAATTAAAAGTCAATTTTCGTGGAAAGTTGGGCCTATTTAAAATTTTTTTTTTACTAGAAATATTAATTAAGTCCTAAGCTTTGATCGTCCATCAAAATATTAAATGATTTAGCCTCCTAAACGTCTCAAAATCAATCATTAACATTTTCAATGATGGGTTTCAATGATAGCTATAACTGGCGCCTAAGCAGAATAACAGTTAAGCAAAATCAGCAACAAAATTAAGACGAATATTTGCAATTTCAGTGAGATTTCGAGTTTACACGATATCATTGAAATCACTTTTAAGCAGAATAACAGTTAAGCAAAATCAGCAACAAAATTAAGACGGCTATTTGCTATTGCAGTGAGATTTCGAGTTTACACGAAATCATTGAAATCACTATTAAGTAGAATAACAGTTAAGCAAAATCAGCAACAAAATTAAGACGACTATTTGCAATTTCAGTGAGATTTCGAGTTTACACGATATCATTGAAATCACTTCTAAGCAGAATAACAGTTAAGCAAAATCAGCAACTAAACTCATACGACTATTTGTTATTGCAGTGAGATTTCGAGTTTACACGAAATCATTGAAATCACTATTAAGTAGAATAACAGTTAAGCAAAATCAGCAACAAAATTAAGACTACTATTTGCAATTCCAGTGAGATTTCGAGCTTACACGATATCATTGAAATCACCACTAAGCAGAATAACAGTTAAGCAAAATCAGCAACAAAATTAAGACGACTATTTGCAATTTCAGTGAGATTTCGAGTTTACACGATATCATTGAAATCACTTCTAAGCAGAATAACAGTTAAGCAAAATCAGCAACTAAACTCATACGACTATTTGTTATTGCAGTGAGATTTCGAGTTTACACGAAATCATTGAAATCACTATTAAGTAGAATAACAGTTAAGCAAAATCAGCAACAAAATTAAGACTACTATTTGCAATTCCAGTGAGATTTCGAGCTTACACGATATCATTGAAATCACCATTAAGCAGAATAACAGTTAAGCAAAATCAGGAACAAAATTAAGACGACTATTTGCAATTGCAGTGAGATTTCGAGTTTACACGATATCATTGAAATCACTTTTAAGCAGAATAACAGTTAAGGAAAATCAGCAACAAAACTAAGACGACTTTTTGTTATTGCAGTGAGATTTTGAGTTTACACGATATCATTGAAATCACTTTTAAGCAGAATAACAGCTAAGCAAAATCAGCAATAAAATTAAGAGGACTATTTGCAATTGCAGTAAGATTTCGAGCTTACACGATATCATTGAAATCACTTTTAAGCAGAATAACAGTTAAGGAAAATCAGCAACAAAACTAAGACGACTTTTTGTTATTGCAGTGAGATTTTGAGTTTACACGATATCATTGAAATCACTTTTAAGCAGAATAACAGCTAAGCAAAATCAGCAATAAAATTAAGACGACTATTTGCAATTGCAGTAAGATTTCGAGCTTACACGATATCATTGAAATCACTTTTAAGCAGAATAATAGTTAAGCAAAATCAGCAACAAAATTAAGACGGTTATTTGCTATTGCAGTGAGATTTCGAGTTTACACGAAATCATTGAAATCACTATTAAGTAGAATAACAGTTAAGCAAAATCAGCAACAAAATTAAGACGACTATTTGCAATTTCAGTGAGATTTCGAGTTTACACGATATCATTGAAATCACTATTAAGCAGAATAATAGTTAAGCAAAATCAGCAACAAAATTAAGACGAGTATTTGCTATTGCAGTGAGATTTCGAGTTTACACGAAATCATTGAAATGACTTTTAAGTAGAATAACAGTTAAGCAAAATCAGCAACAAAATTAAGACGACTATTTGCAATTTCAGTGAGATTTCGAGTTTACACAAAATCATTGAAATCTCAATTAAGTAGAATAACAGTTCAGCAAAATCAGCAACAAAATTAAGACGACCATTTGCAATTTCAGTGAGATTTCGAGTTTACACGAAATCATTGAAATGACTTTTAAGTAGAATAACAGTTAAGCAAAATCAGCAACAAAATTAAGACGACTATTTGCAATTTCAGTGAGATTTCGAGTTTACACAAAATCATTGAAATCTCAATTATGTAGAATAACAGTTCAGCAAAATCAGCAACAAAATTAAGACGACCATTTGCAATTTCAGTGAGATTTCGAGTTTACACAAAATCATTGAAATCTCAATTAAGTAGAATAACAGTTCAGCAAAATCAGCAACAAAATTAAGACGACTATTTGCTATTTCAGTGAGATTTCGAGTTTACACAAAATCATTGAAATCACTATTAAGTAGAATAACAGTTAAGCAAAATCAGCAACAAAATTAAGACGACTATTTGCAATTTCAGTGAGATTTCGAGTTTACACAAAATCATTGAAATCTCAATTAAGTAGAATAACAGTTCAGCAAAATCAGCAACAAAATTAAGACGAGTATTTGCTATTGCAGTGAGATTTCGAGTTTACACGAAATCATTGAAATGACTTTTAAGTAGAATAACAGTTAAGCAAAATCAGCAACAAAATTAAGACGACTATTTGCTATTTCAGTGCGATTTCGACTTTACACGATATCATTGAAATCACTATTAAGCAGAATAACAGTTAAGGAAAATCAGCAACAAAATTAAGACGACTATTTGCTATTGCAGTGAGATTTCGAGCTTACACGATATTTTTGAAATCACTATTAAGCAGAATAATAGTTAGACAAAATCAGCAACAAAATTAAGACGACTATTTGCTATTGCAGTGAGATTTCGAGTTCACACGAAATCATTGAAATCACTATTAAGTAGAATAACAGTTAAGCAAAATCAGCAACAAAATTAAGACGACTATTTGCTATTTCAGTGCGATTTCGACTTTACACGATATCATTGAAATCACTATTAAGCAGAATAACAGTTAAGGAAAATCAGCAACAAAATTAAGACGACTATTTGCTATTGCAGTGAGATTTCGAGTTTACACGATATTATTGAAATCACTATTAAGCAGAATAATAGTTAGACAAAATCAGCAACAAAATTAAGACGACTATTTGCTATTGCAGTGAGATTTCGAGTTTACACGAAATCATTGAAATCACTATTAAGTAGAATAACAGTTAAGCAAAATCAGCAACAAAATTAAGACGACTATTTGCTATTTCAGTGCGATTTCGACTTTTCACGATATCATTGAAATCACTATTAAGCAGAATAACAGTTAGACAAAATCAGCAACAAAACTAAGACGACTATTTGCTATTGCAGTGAGATTTCAAGTTTACACGATATCATTGAAATCACTTTTAAGCAGAATAACAGTTAAGCAACATCAGCAACAAAACTAAGACGACTTTTTGTTATTGCAGTGAGATTTTGAGTTTTCACGATATCATTGAAATCACTTTTAAGCAGAATAACAGTTAAGCAAAATCAGCAACAAAACTAAGACGATTTTTTGCTATTGCAGTGAGATTTCGAGCTTACACGATATCATTGAAATCACTTTTAAGCAGAATAACAGTTAAGCAAAATCAGGAACAAAATTAAGACGACTATTTGCAATTGCAGTGAGATTTCGAGTTTACACGATATCATTGAAATCACTTTTAAGCAGAATAACAGTTAAGGAAAATCAGCAACAAAACTAAGACGACTTTTTGTTATTGCAGTGAGATTTTGAGTTTACACGATATCATTGAAATCACTTTTAAGCAGAATAACAGCTAAGCAAAATCAGCAATAAAATTAAGACGACTATTTGCAATTGCAGTAAGATTTCGAGCTTACACGATATCATTGAAATCACTTTTAAGCAGAATAATAGTTAAGCAAAATCAGCAACAAAACTAAGACGACTATTTGCTATTGCAGTGAGATTTCGAGTTTACACGATATCATTGAAATCACTATTAAGCAGAATAACAGTTAAGCAAAATCAGCAACAAAACTAAGACGACTATTTTTTATTGCAGTGAGATTTCCAGTTAACACGATATCATTGAAATCAATTTTAAGCAGAATAACAGTTAAGCAATATCAGCAACAAAACTAAGACGACTATTTGCTATTGCAGTGAGATTTCGAGCTTACACGATATCATTGAAATCACTTTTTAGCAGAATAACAGTAAAGCAAAATCAGCAACAAAACTAAGACGACTTTTTGCTACTGCAGTGAGATTTCGAGTTCACACGATATCATTGAAATCACTTTTAAACAGAATAACAGTTAAGCAAAATCAGCAACAAAACTAAGACGACTTTTTGCTATTGCAGTGAGATTTCGAGTTTACACGATATCATTGAAATCACTTTTAAGTAAAATAACAGTTAAGCAAAATCAGCAACAAAACTAAGACGACTTTTTGTTATTGCAGTGAGATTTTGAGCTTACACGATATCATTGAAATCACTTTTTAGCAGAATAACAGTTAAGCAAAATCAGCAACAAAACTAAGACGACTTTTTGCTACTGCAGTGAGATTTCGAGTTTACACGATATCATTGAAATCACTATTAAGCAGAATAACAGTTAAGCAAAATCAGCAACAAAACTAAGACGACTATTTGTTATTGCAGTGAGATTTCGGGTCTATTTGTTATTGCAGTGAGATTTCGATTTTACACGATAATATTGAAATCACTATTAAGCAGATGAAATCACTATTAAGCAGATTTACAGTTAACCAAATTCAGTATGAAAATAATAATGCATTTAAATATATATTATGAGTATGCTATTCTCATCTTGTTATTCCTTGGAATTCTTAAGCAAAGAAAAAAAATTCAAAAATTGTGAATTTTAGTTAAAATGTATTTGAATTTTTATGCCGCCAATAAATTAATAATTGCATTATTAAAAATTTTTTTTTCAGTAACAGGTATTTTCGATTTTCGGTAACAGGTTGTTATTGCTATTTGCCAATACCTGTTACTGAATACCTGTTACTATATTTTTGACCCATCCCTAGCTGCATGAACTTGCTCTCGTGATTCAAGGATTTTGCGTGAGTAAACATTTTATAGTAATAATCGTATTTTTTTATGATATTTTGACCGAGAAAATGTGAAAAAATTCAAAACTACTAAAAATACTTCAAATATGTTTAAATGTAATATTATTGATTCTTCTAGAGTTATCAAAACGCATTCAATCATTATAATGAAAACTTGAAAGTCAAGGGAATGACGCAAAAAATGATGTTAGGGGAATGACTGCGAAGGGTGTTTTATGAGAATTAAATGGAGGTTATTAGAAAATTAGATGTTTTATATTATTTTTCACGTAGGCCCTTTTAAAAGACACAGACGAGTAAAATTTCTTAATTTTTATACCACACGGTTTAGTAAAAAACACGCGTTAGAGGAATGACATTTTCGCTTGACGAAAAACAAAATCGTTGCCTTAACTTGAAATAAAAAAGACAACTAAGATTTTTGAAACTCTTACTTCAATTTTCTAGCTCCTATTTAAAAAAATAAAGCAACTAAAAATCATTTAACTATTTTTTAGTTAGGATGTATATATTATTAAAAAAACTGCATCATTAGATTTTTTGTATCGTTTTTAGTTTCGTTGCTAAAATTCAGGCAGTGTGGTAAGTAGTCCTGGGGAAACGTCAGGGGAATGACATTTTGGGTGTTTAAATGGAGATAGCGGGTATAATATTTTTTTTTTTACTTTTTTTTTCTAGAGCGAATATTAGAACCCGTTTGTTTCAAGCCATCCAATTAACAAACTTATAATAAAATTTTATACTTCGGTTCAAAAATGAAGGAGACTGAAATAATAATATTTTGAAATATTGACCCATATAGCAAAAATAGCTTTTCGCCATTTTTCCGAAGCAAAAAGCTCAAATGACTGGACTAAGCATAGTATCAAATTAACTGGCCTGAAAAAGGTGGGGTAGATTCAGTTTTCTCAAAAGCTTGAAGACCTTTTAGCATCGGGTTTTCGGCATTTGACTTAACATTGTTAAGAGCATTAAATATTTAAATCAAAAATAGTATTAATTAATAGTAATTAAAGTCATTGTTTTTACTAATTTTTTGCATTTGAAAACTAATTTTTCACAAACTATCAAGTAAAACACCCTCATTTAAAAAGAACATCAAAGAATGGATTTTAGGCTTAAGAGGAGCTAAGGGAATTTTCTCCAGATGCTTTTGAATATTTGTTTTTCTGTTTTAGGTCACTTTTTTACATGCTTTAAAGTTTTGAAGCATATCACACTGTATTTGTCATAATACTGTTAATTGCACATTGCACTATACTTGTTGTTATAAATTTACTATTGATATATTTTGAAGGGCTGTTTCTTGCAAACTCTTGGGTCTACAGAGATGATTCTATTATTTTAATAAAAGTCAAATATCCAAGTAAAATGTTATTTGATTATGTTTATATTGAACTCCTAAGTCCGTTCATACATACTTGCTATACTACCAAAACGAATTCCTTAAAATTCAAACTAAAGAATTGAGTTAATGATATCTGAGGAGAAACAAATGTTTCGCTCTGTTGCTATTATCAACTACAACTTACCTACTATAAGGTACTCTTTATTGTATTCCCGCTCTTTTTTCATTGATTATAAAAATCTTCCTCTTATTATACCAGGAGAGGATTCACCTCTTATTGTTTATAATTTTAGTTTGCCTTTGTTTCAACCTAGCAACTGGAATGCCGCCAACAAGTTAGGAGGGTTTCATTCCTTGTCTTGGCAATATTCTATCAGGAGCTACGAGTTTGCGCACGAGTGCACGCAATGACAGTTGATGCAGAAAGAACGAAGCGTATAATTTGACACTTGATCCTGTTGCATGACAATTTGAGAAGTTTAACTCAAAATCAGTTTTTTTTTCGAAATACATACATATATGTATGTAAATGCGATTGTAAATTTCGTTTTTGTGAAAAATATATAAAAAACTACAGTAAACAAATAATGCGGTCACATTTTAAATTGAGAAGACATCGATGTGTGATGTTTTACGAAAATAAAACAAAATAAAATAAAATAAAATGCACAACTTCGACTGGGTTGCACGTACTTGCTTGCGTACTAAAAAATGCTTAGGCCCTCCATGAAATCGTCGGCTCAAAGGTAAAACTCACTACCTTTGAACCGACGAAATACGATGTTTAAATTGCTTTAAACAACCCCATTGATAGTTTGAGTTGAAATAAATGTAATTCTTGATTGAAGGGTATGGTTCGTATCGTCATTATCATCACATTTTTTCGCATTTTTCTGTTTCGCCATTTATTGTTTCACTTTTGATTTATTTGGTTTTCTGTTATTCAACAATTTTTATTTCATTTTCTTGTTTCATCTTTGATTGTTTCTCTTTCCTATTATTTCATTTCTGACGTATTTCACCGTTAGTTTATTTCGTCTTTAATTGTTTCGATTTTCAATGCAAAGTTTACTTACGCGTATTTAATTTTAAAAACGGTCTGGAAATAGTAAACAAAAATGTTTTTTTATCCAGATTTTCTTGACAAGAAGCTTAAGCTTAATTTTTTTCGTAAAATTTTTTAAGCTATCCATTTCAATAGAAAATTTAATTTTGAACAAAAAGTATTATGTGTAAAATTGTCAAATTCGGCTTAGTTTTCAAGTTAAACCAAAAATATTGAAAAGTGGCCAGTGTGACCATTCTCTCAGAAACGCATGGGTGAATTTAGTAGCATTTTCGGTTTTAAGCATGCTTATGGGCCAAACAAACATATTCAATAAGAAAAACCCTTGCACGTAATTGTTCCTTTATACCCCTCATTTTCCGGTCTATTCAATAGGCTATAATACGAAATACGAATATTGAATATTATGGTATGCCGTGGTGTTTGCCAAGACTGTATGAGAAAGAGCTTCTCTCTTAATTATTTTTTGTTTCGTTCTTTTTATTATTATTTCGAAAAGAGCTTTCGGAATCGGATCTTTTATTTTAAGATCCAGATAATACTTCTTGGTAACTTTATATTCTTTGGTATTTATGTTCCGTATTAGCAAATGGGCCTAAATGTTTTAAAAATACAATATCTAACAAATTATTGAAAACAAACAACTACATATAATTCAAATTAAACATTTATCCTATGTGTCCGCATAAATATGTTAAATTTTATGCATTAGTATGTAATAAGGGGTCTTTCTTAGCCCTCTATCAGAATATACCTACGTCTTTTGTCCAGAAAAGTCTTGATTATGGAATCTTTACCACCACACTTTCATTTATCTCTAGAAATTGTAACCTTTTTCAATATTTTTCCAATTGCACACTCTACGTGTTTCTTTCGTTACTATGTATCTACCTATTTAGATTATAATCGAGTTGTAAAACAAAACAAATACAAATATAGTGACAAAATGCGAAACAGCCTTTGACGAAATAACCTTAGCTGAAATAACTGAAATAAAATAAAAATAAATAAGATGTTTCAATGAAAATGCGAAACAAATAGAAAACAAAACAAAAAATTCGAAGTAATCGTGAGACGAACTGATCATGCGAAATGAACGAAAATTATTTTGACCGAAACGAAATAACAGTGAGCGAAATGAAAAAGACGAAATAGTATGCACCCTTGATTGAATATTTCAATTGAAATCCTAGTCCTGTCAATTTGTGCTCAAAAAGTATCTTTGCGAGGAAATTGTAGGGTAGTTTGGATTTTTCCCTCCTATATGTTTTCGGGGGAGCTGAACCCGAATCTGAGGTTTGCCAACGAAATTTCGTGACTCACCATAGAAACAAATGCAAAAAATGATGCAAAAATACATTTTTGGGAGTTTTTCACTAATGGCTCGAAAACTGTCAATTATTCGAAAATTACATCAAAGTACAATTGAAAGAATACACAATTTCCAATAAATCGCTTTTGAATGTTTTTTTCTGCGACAACTTATTTGGACTCAAGCGCCAGTCGAAAATTGACGTATTTTTACTGTTTTCGAAAAACCTTTCGAAAGCACTAAGAAATTACTTTGTGTGACAAAATTTGAATTTTTGCATACAAAATGCATTTTTTTTTAATCTTTAGATTAGAATATCTCAAAAACCTGACGTGCTTGTGCAATTCCAATCTTGGTTCATGTTACAAACAAAAATTCAAATTTTGACCCCCATAGTAATTTCTTAGTGCTTTCGAGTGGATTTTCGAAAACAGTAAAAATATGTCAATTTTCGACTAGCGCTTGAGTCCAAATGGGTTGTCGCAGAAAAAAAACCTTAAATAGAGATTCTTTGAAAATGGTGTATTGAAAGGTTTTCAATCGGTTGCTGACATCTGGAAAAGTGGAACCAGCGTTTAAAAAATCACTGATATTTCCCATTTACAAAAAAGGAGATCGAAACTTAGTGCAGAACTAAAGGGGGATATCCTTTATGGATTGCATCGCAAAAACTTTCGCTGGAGTCCTATTGAAAAGGCTGCAAAATTGGGAAAGAGAGTATGGCATTCTAAACGAGTACCAGGCAGGATTTAGGGAAGGCTATAGTACGGCAGATAACCTCTTTAATCTTTTCAATATCGTCAAACTAAAAATGCATGAAAATAAGAAAGTTTACTGCTTTTTTATTGATTTTAGAGCCGCTTTTGATTGTATTGACCGCAAAGCCCTTTTATATAAACTTCAAAAAGTAGGAATAACAGAAAAAATAATCAAAATTATAAAAGACCTTTTTGAGGATACCGAGTCAGCTGTCTCGGATGGTGAACAACTTTCCGAATGGTTGTTAAGCAAGGATGTTTGCTCAGCCCACTCTTCTTTGCCTTATATATTAATGATTTGCATGAGCATGTCGGTGGTGGAATAAATGTCAACGGTATGGTGGTACGTCTACTCATGTATGTAGATGATATCGTGTTGCTGGCCGACAGCGCAGAGGTTCTCCAAAGAATGATATATAAGATCGCAGAGTACTGTCAACACTGGAATCTACACCGAAAAAAAAAAGTGTAAAAAACCACCGTAAAATCGACAGTTTTCGCTTACAATTTCCAGCTGATGTTGTGTCATATCACTTTTGACATTGTTGTCATATCAAATTCAATATTCCGAATGTAGTTTGATCATTTTATTCATGCCAATTTCACATTAAATTTTTAGCTCAAAACTGTAAATATGATAAGAATTTAATGTAATCTTGCCATGAACAACCTCAAATTTACAATGAATTTTTAGTTCTAAATTGTAGAAATGATAGGATTCAATGTAGATTTGACGTTGAACTAAAAATAAAACTGTCGAAATTATACGAATATAATGTAATTTTGACATGAAGCAACATAAAAAAATGATATTAAAAGTGTCATTTTTACGTTGTTTCATGTCAAATTTACATTATTTTTTTTCATTAAAACTGTAGAAATGATACGTATTCAATGTAATTTAGACATAAAGGAAATGTTATTTTTACGTTGTTTTATGTCAAATTTACATTAAATTTTTACATTAAAATTGTAGAAATGACGTGAACTCAATGTAATATTGACATGAGGAAAATGTAATTTTTACGTTGTTTCATGACAAATTTACATTAGATTTTTACATTAAAACTGTAGAAATGATATGAATTGAATGTAACTTTGACATGAAACAATGTAAAAATAACATTTTCTTCATGTCAAAATTACATTGAATTCATATCATTTTTACATTAAAACTGTAGAAATGATATGAATTCAATGTAATTTTGACATGAAACAACGTATAGATAACATTATATTCATGTCAAAATTACATTGAATCCATGTCGTTTCTAAATTAAAACTGTAGAAATTACATGAATTCAATGTAATTTTGATATGAAATAATGTAAAAATAATATTTTATTCATGTCGAAATTACATTGAATCCTTGTCGTTTCTACATTAAAACTGTAGAAATTACATGAATTCAATGTAATTTTGATATGAAATAATGTAAAAATAACATTTTATTCATGTCGAAATTACATTGAATCCATGTCGTTTTTACATTAAAACTGTAGAAATGACATGAATTTAATGTAATTTTGATATGAAACACCGTTAAAATAACATTTAATTCATGTCAAAATTACATTGAATCCATGTCGTTTCTACATTAAAACTGTAGAAATTACATGAATTCAATGTAATTTTGATATGAAATAATGTAAAAATAACATTTTATTCATGTCGAAATTACATTGAATCCATGTCGTTTCTACATTAAAACTGTAGAAATTACATGAATTCAATGTAATTTTGATATGAAATAATGTAAAAATAACATTTTATTCATGTCGAAATTACATTGAATCCATGTCGTTTCTACATTAAAACTGTAGAAATTACATGAATTCAATGTAATTTTGATATGAAATAATGTAAAAATAACATTTTATTCATGTCGAAATTACATTGAATTCATGTCATTTCTACAGTTTTAATGTAGAAATGATATGAATTCAATGTAACTTTGACATGAATAAAATGTTATTTTAACGTTGTTTTATATCAAAATTACATTGAATTCATACCATTTCTACAGTTTTAATGTAAAAATTAAATGAATTCAATGTAATTTTGACGTGCTATTTCATGTCAAATTTACATTGATCTTTTACATTAAAACTGTAGAAATGATATGAATTCAATGTAATTTTGATATAATCAACAATTTTATTTTAACGTTGTTTCATGTCAAATTCATATTAAATTTTCGTAGATTTTTACATTAAAAACGTCAAAATAGCATGAATCTAAACGTCATTCAAACGTTGCAAATTGAGCTTACAATTTTAAAGATAAAGGAAAGAAAAACATACATACATATATGTATATTTTACTGGTCCTCCTCTTTAAAAAAAATGCAAGCTTAGTAACAACTTAAAAATCCGTTCACTTTTATGCTAATTTAACCTTTTTAATGTAGGAAAATAACGAAATTTAAAATAAAATTTGACATGGAACAATTTTAAAATATTGTAATATCTTGCATTGAGCTTGTCTATATCAAAATTGCAAGGGAAAATATTTTAATCTATCTGTAAATTTTGAATATTTTTCCAATCTCTTCAATTAACGGCTATAAATCTATAGATGGAAAAAGAATCAGTGTTAACTTACTTTGATTGAAAATTTTGTTCGTCAACGACTCGAACAAAATCCCGAAGCGTTAGTCCTTTATATCCAGTTAAAATAACATGAATAAACTCTCGAATCCATATGTTAAGTTTATACATATCAAGAACAATACTTGCATAGATAACTTAATAATTATTTTTCGTAATTTTTTCCGTCATTTCTTTTAAATAAAAAAGGATTTGTTTAAATTTTTCTTAAATACTTTATTGAACAGTTTTTTTCAGTATGGATTATTAACATGAATTGTATAACTCGTTACATAACATAATATCTTTTATCTCAATAGAATAACAATAGATCAGATTAATCTTCATTGATGAACGATGACTTAAAAAGATACTTAATTTATTATACATAGAGTTTTTTTTTGATGGCTTATAAGAATTTGATCAAGGAATTATACTATTATATCTTACTTAGTATGGCTGAAATTGGTAGCAAAATTTAATGATGATTTACTTTTCTCAACATGTTGTAGCAAAGTTTTACAAGGAATATACTAACTGCCTCACTGGGTCATCTCATAACCAACGCACAACTTTAACATAGTAGAGTAGAGGAGCAATATATTTCATTAAACGTTTTTGAAATTTGGAAAATTGATGGATGCTTCTTTTGGATAGCTTAGATATGTTATCTATTTTGAAACAAATGTCAATAGAAAAGAGGAAAAAGAAAAGAATCGATCTTTTTAGGATGCTGTTTTCAAAACTTATATAAATCTTGAAACTCATAATTGTTCCTATTTTCGAGACTATTTTCTTAATATAAATTTTAGTGAGCAGTAGGTCAACTGTCAAAGGAAAAAAGAAAATAATTGATCTTGGGATATTATTTCCCGAATTTACATACAACATGAAACATGTGCTGAGGGAAAATAGATACAATTTAAATTAAGGATGATACTTCCGAAGCTAACATAAAACTTCCAGAGTGTCTATAGTTCCTACAAGGATGAAAAGATGAAAAAGATCAAAAAGTCAACTAAAGGATGCTCCCTAAGGATAGCCAAAATTGATAATTTTGAAACAAAGTCAAGAGGAAATAGAAAAAATCTAACTTTTGGAGGGAAAACTTTTGGAAACACCACAAAAACAATGACCACTGACCCCATCGAGATATAGAGTAGTCCATCATCCCCTTTAAAACACTTTATTTCGTAGTAAACAAGTTCCGGTAGGTATATAATAAATATGAATTGGAGGACTCGTAAAATTAACAATATCTATTATTTGAAAGTAACTACTAGTACATCTTACGGAGTATGACTGGAAGTGATGTTCAAATTTGATTATATCGAATTTTTTTCCAATTATATAAGGATGATTTGCTTTACTTATTAATATATCTTGAATTTCAAAAACATCAATGGTTTCGTTTTTAGTTATTGTTAAAAAATATCCAATTTTGTAAGTAGACCCTTTAAATGTCAAAGCTCTTTAGTGGCCAAATTGTTAGTGAAATCTATTTCATGAGTTGAAAAATTTGTAATCAAATTTTTATAACTACAATTTTCTTAATTAAAAAAATAAGATCGCTCGAATGTAGTTACATTTGGTAAACCAAGTTGATGATCGTTAAGAAAATTTGTAAACTTTAATGATGCTTTCATGCTAAGTGTAAAGGTGATATTTTTTCTTGAAGATATATTTCTTGCATATGTTTTTGCTTCTCTATGTTTAGATTCATACCTATAACTCCATAAGTACTTCAATGGGCCAGAATGTCTGATTACCCTTACGTAATGAACTAAAAAGTGAAATTTTGGTTTTAGCTGTTTCTGAAAAAGTCGTATATAGGATTCATTGTGGAGTTTAACTAAGGACTCAATTTTTCCAAGTCGGTTTTCGTCAAATTGACTTATTAATGAGAGATCAACTAGTTGTAACAAAGTTAGGAAAAATGTCCACACCTCATTTCCTGAAGGAATAAGATCACCGATAATTAAAGGAAGGAAATGGACAAAACACATCATTTCACGAGCTGACATTTTAATTTTATTATTTTGTAAGTGATTCATATCTAAAGGTGGGGATAAATTGCCTATTTCTGTTTCACCGTAATTAAACATTTGTTTTCTATAGTTAAATATTTCAATAGAGAAAAATTTTTTGGATATGAAATATATCAATATTTCACACAAATCATATCTGCACACTCCTTCGAATAAATCATGAACAATATCAACAACATAATTGTTAGTAGCATGGAAGGTAGGCAAATCGTTAAACAAACAGTAACTCTTTATGCCAGTCAGCTTTACGTCATTTATTGCTAATGCAGCGTTGTAATTATTAATATTCCTCAAAGACTCAGAGTGCTCTACAGTGTCCTTAAACATTTCAATTTTTTGGCGGTTGCAAAATCGACAAAAAAAGTTAGAATTAAACGAAGTTGTGAAACCTAGTACATCATTTAATCCCAAATTATCTCCAAGAATATCACATAGCACAAAGTGAATTTTGTGGGACCCAGATTCTGTGTTGAGTAATATTCCATTCTCTTCTATTTCTTTTAGTTGAGTTATGAGAGGACGAAAAAATGGGTCATTGCCATATACTTTTTGATCTTTGGTTTTAAAATAGGCAGCTACAAATATATAATTCAAATTAGACAAAAGATATTGAGGTAAGGAAGGAAAACTGTAGTAAACACCACAAATAGAATCAACATTGGCATGACTACCTAAAGGATTATTTATTTCAAAACCATCAAGATATATATAAAATGGCATGATAGTTTTACCTTCATATAATTGAACCAAATTCTTGAAGGAAGATGCATTAAGAAAATGGTTTAAAGTTTTTGCGTTGATTAATTTTGTCATATTCTCCAGTGTACCACTCAAAACATTTGGTAACTCAAAAAATTTACGGAATTGGAACTCAATGGGCATAATGCAACCTTGAACATTACTAGGTCCTAACGTTGGTTCAAAATTTAAAATAATTTCAGAAATTTCATTGTTAATGTTAAAAAACATAGGCTTAGCGAATTGATCTGAATTAAGCAAACTTTGAAATAATTTATATTCCGATTTTATTTGCTCAAAAGGATTTGAGCAGATATTTAAATAACTTAAAAACTCCTCTTTCTCAGAATCTGGAATATAATTTAAGACTCTTTCTTTTATTGTTTCTGTCATACTCGATGTTATAGAAGAAACTCCTCGTTGAATATCTAAAACATCTTTTCGGGTTATATTATTTCTTTTATGTAAATTCATGGAAAATTCATTGCTCGTTTTCCAAACTAAATTTTTAGATTCTAAAAAGGTTATGTTTTTAGGGTTTGAAACTTGATTTTCTGGTAAAATTGGTACAATGCATGAAAGTAAATCATCATTATTTAAATTTATGTGCTCTAAATTTTTATTTTCTGAATTTTGTTCCTTGTCAACAATAACATTCGGTAAAATTTTCTTTAAATGATTTTTAGTGTGCCTTTGAAATGAGCTTATGTTTGAGAAATATTGGTTACAATCTGATAGAATACATTTAAATTCGCTATAAGAGTCTAAGCCATGGATAAGTCTGAAATGCTTGCAAAGTGCAGACAGTTCTTGGAAGCAAGCGTTACATACAAAGCAATTTATAGCCATTATGTATTTTATTTTCATAAATTTGGCTAATACATCATAAACAAATTTTGAAATTTGGAAAATATTTTTTGAGTGTAAAGCTAGCTCAAGAATACTTCCTCAGGATAATTGATAAAAAAAATTCGAAGTATTAAAAGGAAAACAGTTCTTGGAAATGACCGTTAGATAGAAAAGATTTGTAAAGAAAGGATTGTTCAGTTAGCTTTACACACACAAAAATTTGTATACATTTTATTTTTGTATATTTTGGATAAATTCGGCTAAGCCACTCTTTTCATTAAATCTTTTTTGAAATTTGGAAAATAGTTTTTGAGTGCAAGGCTAACTCAAGAATACTTCCTTAGGATATTTGATCAAATTCTAGAAGTATTAAAAGGAAAACAGTTCTTGGAAATGACCGTTAGATAAAAAACAATTTGATGTCAGAAAAGATATTTTTTAAGGATTTTATTTTTGTTATTTAAAAAGATTTGAGAAGTAAGGATTAATTTTTTGAGTGCAAGGCTAACTCGCGAATACTTCTTTAGGATAATTGATCAAATTCTAGAAGTATTAAGAGGCAAACAGTTCTTGGAAATGACCTTTAAATAGAAAAGATTCGTAAAGAAAGGATTGTTCAGTTAGCTTTACATACAAAAACTGTTTTATACATTTTATTCTTGTATATTTTGGATAAATTCGGCTAAGCACTCTTTTCATTAAATCTTTTTTGAAATTTGGAAAATAGTTTTTGAGTGCAAGGCTAACTCAAGAATACTTCCTTAGGATATTTGATCAAATTCTAGAAGTATTAAAAGGAAAACAGTTCTTGGAAATGACCGTTAGATAAAAAACAATTTGATATCAGAAAAGATATTTTTAAGGATTTTATTTTTGTTATTTAAAAAGATTTGAGAAGTAAGGATTAATTTTTTGAGTGCAAGGCTAACTCGCGAATACTTCTTAAGGATAATTGATCAAATTCTAGAAGTATTAAGAGGCAAACAGTTCTTGGAAATGACCTTTAAATAGAAAAGATTCGTAAAGAAAGGATTGTTCAGTTAGCTTTACATACAAAAACTGTTTTATACATTTTATTCTTGTATATTTTGGATAAATTCGGCTAGTGCCGGACTCTTTTCATCAAAAACTGTTGTTATTTGGAAAATATATTTTTGAATAAATAGCCAGCTCAATGAGGCTTCTTTAGGATATTTGAGATTAAAAATTTGAAATATCTTGAAACAAATGTCAAGCGCAACTACAAAAGAATTAAACTTTAACAAATTGTTGGCAAAACTTACATAAAACTCCTTCAGTATTGTGAGTTCGGTGCCTACTACATAAATAAATGGTTGAATGGTCCTTTTATTGAGGATTGATGTTGTAATTTGGGCTTCCTTTGCAAGCTCGAGGTCGTTGATGGTGCGTAAATGGATTATGCTGCTGTTTATCGCATCTTTAATGGTGGTTTTCTGCACAGTGTTTATACCCTCTTTCTTCGAAACGAACCTTGCAGTTGGTTTTAAGACTGTACTTAACAGCATTATCAATATGCAGTCTCTGGAATCTTAAAAAAAAATGTGCCGTTTAATAAAATGTTCAAATATTTTGGAACATTGTTAACTTAAATAAACTTTATTTTTAAGTGCGCTCTAGGTCAATTTTTTGTAACTATTCTTTTTATTGGCCCACTCAAATAATAACATTTATTTAAACAAAAACGTTAAACAAACATTGTAATTATTACTATACAATTATTATTTTTACTTACTTTTATTAATATTTTCGTCTTTTAAAGACTCGAATAAACTCCTGAATCTTTTGTCTTTAATATTTGCATCATAATATGCATAAAGACTTTTATCCAAGTCCTCCCATTTGTTGGTCAGTTCATACAACTTGTCAGGATACATAAGACCAAAGTCGTAGTTTATCTGTTATAAAAGATATTAAGGTTAGTTTGAGATGATTTGAAAAATGGGATTGTAATAAGTTATACATATATACATATATACATATATGAGGCTGTGAGTGTAAAAATGGTGTAAGCCACTTGTTTTTGAGCATATTTTTCATCTTGAATTGATATTAAAAAACTTTCGATTTTAGATACAAGAAAGAAGAGTCAAATTTTTGGAAAGCTTAGATATTTAAAAATTTAGAATGAATGAAAATTATATGGCTTTTGATGTAAAAATAAGAGACAAAAGTATCAATTATACCAAATAAGTGGGTTACACCACTTTTACACTCATGGCTTCATATATAAGGGTGGATCAAATAACTTAATTATAAATTATAAATGGATAAAAGTTACAGTATAGAAAAAAATCTGTTAAAAATAAAAATTAAACCGATCGCACTAATTGTATTGCTACAAAAAGGCTATGGACCTATGCCAGGAAACTACAAGCTTAAAATTCTACAATAAATTATCTGTTAAGAATGCTGACTTAATAAGTAACTATTTTTGTTAATTGTAAAATCTCCCATTGTAGTACAATTTTTTGTTACAAGTACCTTGCAAATACTCATATATTTTCACTTGAACTCTGTACCAGAAAACTGCAAGTACTTTCTAAACGACGATTATTAATAAATTGCAATGGATTGTATACCACGAAAGTACCTGCAAGTAAGTTTTAAACTAGTAATTGTGCAAGCATTCAATAACTAGAAAATATTCATTGTTTCTAAATGTGTTTAGAAAGTAACCTTTCTAAATGTTTGAAAATCTCAAGTTATGAATTGCAAATTATAGTAAAGTAATGTGCACAAACAAAAAAATTTATTGGAAAAGTGCGTATACGCCTAAGTGTACTGTGTTTGTATACCTATGGCGTCGCAGCCTACTGGAAATAACTATTAGAAGTACAGTTTATTTTGTTGAATATATAATACACATACATTTATGTTAAGAATAAGATGGCAATAGGAGCTGAAGAAGAACATGGCACAAAATTGCATAATGACATTTGACATATTTTCAATTGCACCACAAAAATAAATTGAATAAAGAAATTAGTGGCGAAAAACAGTTCTTGAAAATGAGCGTCAGCGACAAAACAATTCAATGTTAATAAGGATATTTCTAAGGATGTTTTATTTCTGATCTTGGATATGTTTGAAAAGTGAGGATAGTTCAGTTAGCTTTACATACAAAGAAAATAATTATATAATTAATTTTTGTATATTTTTGATAAATTCGGTTAGTAAATCTTTTCACCAAAAATACTTGTTTTTTAAAAGGTTTTTGAATTAATAGCCATTTCAAAGAGGTTTCTTTAGGACAATTTATATTGAAAATTTGAAATTTCTTGAAAGAAAAGTCCACGGCAAAAACTACAAAAAAATTAAACTTTAAAATATTGTGTCTGAAACTTACATGGAACTCCTTCAGTGTCGTGAGATCGGTGCCTACTACACAGATAAACGGTTGGGTGATGCTTTAATTGAGAATTGATGTTGTCATTGGACAAAACAAAAAACTAAATCAAAAAAGTGCGTATACGCCTGAGTGTACTGCGTTTGTGTATGGCTTCGCAGCCTACTAGAAATAATTGTTGTGACAATATCAAATTATTTAATAAATTTAAATTATTTAAAAATTAATCGTAAAGGAGAAAATTGAGTTTTTTGAGTAAAATTTAAGTTTTGGACTTTTTTCCCCCTTCAAACTTCCATACCAGATGTTTTTTAGTCTCCGTTCGTATGCAGAATCGGAAAGCGAGTGATAAATGACAAGATTGCGACTCAGCTACACCAAGCGATCGTGATCGAGTCGAACTAAACACATTTTAACTAGACATTATATGTGCCACCATAACTGTTATCAAATTTTTTTGTCCACTTTTACTGAACACGCATAACGTTACTTTCAAGTCACAGTTCTTTTTCTTCAACTAGCACGAATAACTAAGCGAATATTTTAAGTGAAGTTAGTTATTTAACATATTTTAACTATTACAATTTCGTATTATTTTTGTTTTCAAAATCAATGCTCTTATCAATTTTAATTAAACCAGATGGTCTTAGAACTTAGACTTTTAAAGATATACAAAAATCAAATTGATATGACCATTCCAGCATTTTATAACGAAGTTGATTTTGCTCTTTGCTGGTTTTCAGTGTTTGACTTTAAATTGATAAGAGCATTGAATATTGCAAATAAAAAAATAGGTACTCAATAATCAAACATTTGGAAAAAAGGAGTTTGAAGAAGAAAATAAATAGTAAGTATACAATTGGTAATTAGTAATCAACGAAACAAATTTCATTTCGGTAGTACCAAAACCACTTTAGACGAGTGTAATATTGTTTTTTAGTTAAGGAAGTTCTGTACCTTGGTTCTAAAAGGGCGAAAGTTCAATTTGTAAATTTTTGGGAATCGAAGATTTCATCCCGTCATTACTAAGAATGGTTATTATTTTTGAATATTAATCTTTCTATAACCATCGGTATCTTGTTAAGAAACAATTGGTACACATTGGCCCTTTTTAAAGTCCTAGAACATCTAACGCTGAGTTAAAAAGTGTACTTAAGTAAATATTGTAAAAAATGGACATTGGCCCATCTAGAACAAAGGTACAGAGTTATTTTATGTCCCCATTTTATTCTATGAATGAAATCTCTAAATTTTTCTTCGAAGAGATACTTACGAATTTTTCTCCCCCAGATTGTTTATAAAATGGCCAGTCATCTAGAATTGTTTGAAGGTTGTTTTCTCTTCTGATATCTTCCTGACGAGTAGTAAACGTTTCCATCCACAACTCTATTGCTTCACAATCATCATTCTGCATAAGCTTTATTTTTTTTTTAATGGAAGTCTGAGGCGTATTTTCACAAGAGGGAGTTGTATTTCTCTGTTCTCTTTCTTCTGTTTTGTGAGTCAAATCATCAGAATTTTTTCGCTTTCGGTTAATATTATTAAGCCGATTAAAGAGTAATCCTGTTGGATTTGCTCGGATGCCCTTTTTCCGACAGACAAAGTAAATTTCTTTGCTTTCCGAAGGAAAAATTTCGACGATTTCGTCAGCTATTTTATCCTGCTGGCGTGGGCTAGGTACTTTGTATCTATTTAAATTTGGTTCAAAGAAATACTCAACCAGACAGTTTAGAAGTTTTCACCTGTCTGGCTTTTCGAGTTTTTTTTTGTTGGAGTAGACTGTAAGTAAATCCTCTCCAGCTTTTGTTGACTTTAAAATGTCAATAACGGGCTGAACAGAAAAAAAAACGTTACTTCATTAATGCTAGTTAAGTAAAAAGTAAAAAATAAGCATAGGTTTATTTTAAATGTGACACCATTTTTGAACTGTCATTATTCAATAGGGTTTGTCACTTTATTGTAGCGAAAAAAATAAATTTCAGAATTAATATGTAATAGGTACCTGTCAAAAGTTGCATTAGTATGGTAGGTATAAGAATATGTGAAAAAAGTTTGAAATTAATTGGTTCTTTGGCTCTCTAAGCAACTAGTTTTAGTTTCAAAAATTGTGTTTTTAGTTCTTTTTAATTTATTGCTCGGATATGGCTAGAGTTAATCTGAGCTGATTTAACTAATTTAAATAATTTTACATAAAGTGTACTGTACATATAATTTAATAGAAATAAGTTTAAGGCAATGCAAATTTGAATTAAAAAAACGAAATCACTCAATATTGTTATTAACACAATAAGGGTACTCCTGCAAATTCGTAAAACACTAGATGAGTTTACGATTTGGTGAAGTTTATCATTTGGTTAATGAACTGTCAAATTTTGTATGGGAAATGGTTTACGCAATTTGGTTAATCTTATCCAAGGATTTTGCTGCGAAAAATTAACCAAATATTTGGTTAAACTTATCCAAACGTCATTGTGACTTTTACAAATTGAATTAGGCGTGTTTGTGACTTTTAGAATTAGGCGTGTTTAGAAACATGATGTGAATGAATGAATGTGTTCTGTGAAATTAAAAGTTGTGAAAGTTGTGAACTAAAACGTAATTTTTACAAAAAAAAATAATTAAAACGTCTACATTTACTCAACTATTAAGGCTCTGCCCAACCAAAGCGAAATTATAGCGAATCATACGCAGACAGTTTTTTTTGTTTTTTAGTAATGAGATCTTTCATATTTTGTATCGTTGCGAATGATTTGCTTTGATTTCATGTTGGTTTGGGAGAGCCTTTAGGAAAGCTACTTTTCGTAAATTATTAAGGTAGAACTATAAAGTCTCACCCAAACCAATGCGAATCTTTCGTTGACGATGACGAAACTTCATCAACAACGTCTTGTTATTGTTTTTTTCGTCATGGTCAACGAATGTTTCTCACTGGTTTGAAAGATTCTTAAGAGATTTCTAAAAGGATTTTTGTAAAAGAAAATGCATAAACCATAATTTTTCCCGAATAGTTCCATAATTTAAATATCATTATAGGCAATTTGTTCATATAATTGAATAAATGTTTGGTTTTTGCTTATTTTTGGCATGTTTTAATTAACTTTTATAAATTTTATCACGAAATAAATTGGCATAAACAAATATTTTACTTTTAATATTTTAACGAAATAATAGATTTGATCCTTTACTTTGAATTTTTGAGATTTTTAGTCCAAACTTCTGTAATTTTGTTTTGTATAGGTATGAACTTTGATAGAACTTTGCACTAAAATACGCAGAAATGCACAGAAATTCAAAGTAAAGGAACAGACCTAATTTTGCACAAACAAATCTTTGACTTTTAATATTGGACGTTTAACGAACAGCTGATTCAATTACACACCATTTAACCAAATGAATAAAAAGGTCGTTCATGCAAACTTTTGCGTAAACTTATCATTTAACACAATTTGTAAGCTTACGACGTTGCATGAATACCCTTATTATTTTAAGTGCGACAAATATTATCAATGTTTTCAAATTAAATTTGACTTATCAAAGGTACCTTAAAAAATGTATAAGCTAATTGTGTGTCACTGGAAAAAAAAATGACAATCACTTTTTTGGTAAAGAATCCTTTTCAAAATATCCATATCTAAAAAATTTGTTCGCCATATTTGACATAAAATAATTTTTTTCCAAAAACTCCTTCCGGAATCTGAAAGTACTACTTCCCCTCCTTTAAAATCCATTTAAAAATGACAAATTTCTACGCGGAATTTTTAGTGAATTTGAATTTTGTCAGTTTTTTTGAAAATTATGCAAAACACTTTACTCTGATTTATTATTTCTCGAGTACCTATAGCAAACTTTTTTGGTGTAGGTACTTTTCAAGCTAATTTAGCAAGCCAATGCCAATAATTCAAATGAAAACTCCAATTGAAGAATTTAATTTTAGTACGTAATGCAACTTTTGAAAGGTACGTATCGTCAGCTTTCTGTCAAAACCTCGTAAGAAAAATTGCGTAGAAGACATGAAAAAACTGATTTGAAAGGCAATAAAATGGAATTCCTTTTTCGTAAATGGGTTTAAAACTGGTTCATAGAACTAAAAGGAACCATAACACCGTTACAAGACATTGTGTTCAGTGATTTGTTTTGATCTGAGATACATTAAAAAAAAGACTTACGAGGTTTTGACAGAAAGCCGATAATATTAGCTGTGAAAATTCCAGATTTGAAATATGTATATGACACACCCTAATATTCCATTGTTGTGGAGATGATTTTTGATAGTTAAAATATAGGCCCTATTCTGCTAAACGTTCGAATGTTCCAAAATGCAAATATATTGCGACAAAAACAATGCTCATAATTTAAGAATTAAATTTCTTTTATCTTTAACTAACTATGAGAATACATTTCTTTAATAAAATTACCAATTACAATGTCGAAAAAAAGTAAATTCACCATAAAACAATTCAAAACTCAAAAACAGCAATAATATCAATTAAATTGAAAATATTTATATCTTCAAAAATGAAAACAATTCCAAATCGAAAGAACGAAAAGTAAACAAAAGATAATCACAAAATAAAAACATTGCTGTTTCAGCTGTTTTGACAGATCAACACTTTCAATTCATGTTGAGGAGATGAGTTGGAAATTGTTACAAAGTGTAACATTCTGACACTTCAACATTGAGCTTAGGAACGATTTTATGACATCATAATGTTACACTCTGTAACAATTTTAGAATTTAGGAACGATCAGTGTTAACAATTGTCAACATTGTAGAGAAAAGGAACGCACCAAAGGTGTTCAAAATAATATCATTTTAAATCCAATTATTGTAGAAACAACTGAATAATTTTGGTCAGCTAAAATTGGAAACCCTAATCAGTATCTTACGGATATAAGAAACACTCATATAAGAAAAACCCGCTTAAAAGAAATGTAATGCAATGCACCGTATCTTTCTTTTCTTATATCCGTTTTTGCATATAAGAAAAACTCGGTTATATGAAAGAAATTTCTGAAATTTTCAGACTTTCTTATATCCGTGTTGTACTACAGGGCAGACAAAACTTTGTTTTGTTTATGTTTGATCGAATACTATTTATGTTTTATAAATTACTTTCAAATGGAAGATCCATATTTAATTTTTCCAAATTTAAAAAATCCTATTTTATTTTTATCAAATCATTTTTTCAATGTGTTTTTCAAAATAAGGGTAAATTGCGCAATATAGTTTTAAGGAAAAAAATATAAATAATTTTGGCTACAGTAAATTCAATTCAATTTAAAGTGCACTTACCGTATTAAAGGAGTAATTTGTTTTATCGGATGTTGGGGTACTTTCCCTACTTAAATGTTGGGATTGAACCCAGCGAAGTACTTTTGATTGGCATTGACAGTCTGAGTCCGATATTTCGGTAGGAAACTATGAAAATTAAATAAGAAAATATTAAATTTTACTAAATGGAAGAATCATCAAATAGTATAGTTCGAAAAAAGATTCGATGGTTTCAGTTATAATATTTTATGCACATCTTAATTCCAAAATATGTTAAACGGTTCATATCGTTGGCTTAGAGTGAAAACCTGCTAGCTTCAGTTTTATTTCATTATTATTATTATTAATTATTTCAAAACTTTTATAAAAATAAAAATCCATAAAAGCTTGCTAAATTCTACATTCAAATTTTTAAACTTATACATTTAGTATCAAACAAGAAAATAAATTTGAGGGAAATACAAAAATATGGCGAAAAAATTCGAGTTATATGGAAATTTGACTTGGAAGAAGTTCGAATTTGACGAAGTGGACTGTATTTGCAAAATATACGAAACGTGAATTAGCAATTTTTCACTCCAAATTGACGATTCTTATGTTCAACTACAAGAAAAAACAGAAAATGAAAAATTTATAATTACATGTTTTGATCTCCAACTATTAATTTTTTCCCTTAGTTCAGCCTTGAGGGCAGTGTTTTCTTTTCCCGGAAATACAATTTCAAGGTCGTTATTGTTAATGAATTTCAGTTTTTCAAAGCTGAATCCACAGGCTATAAGAAATATAAAATAAAGAATATAAAATAATATAAAAGCATTTTGAAAATGAATATATCCATGCCGGTCGTGAAGAACCAGGTAAGTCGAGATACCTGAAGTTTTTTTTTAATAATTCTTTAATAAATAATAAACAATGGGTGCTTTCATATGCAAATATGCGTAAATATTTTGCATGACGTTAATATGATTGCAAATGATCGCATTTGAACAAAGCAACCATGCATTTATGAAAGCACCCAATATTTTAAAAGTTTTATCCTTGTGTAAAACTTTCCCAATACATTTGAAAATATATTTTTTTTTTTTTTTTTTTTTTTTTTTTTTTTTTTTTGTCCGTGGGTAGGTGCAAAACCTGCATCAGGCTCTATGAGGACCGGAAAACGCGTGCTCATAGAAGTGTGAGATTCTTACTACACTAAAACCACCTCCACTTCCCGATTGCAACTAAGTTGAAACTTATCTAGCAATTTATTTTTAACGAAGTTAAGTAACGTGTTGCAGGTAACTTTCCGGTGAAAGTTTCTGCTTATTCCGCGATTTTAAAGCGGTTTTGTGTTCACCGCACCAAGTCGGATGGTTTTGTTCTTTGCAGACGGCGTACTAAATTCGACTCGTCAAGAATGTCAATAATCGTTGGATTAGCGTGATCTAATAGCCGATTTCTATGTTTTCGCGCGAAACTCTCAATTTCGTCTCGAACCGTAGGAATCCCGAGATCCCTGTGAAGATCTTCGTTTCTTATATACCATGGCGCATTTACAAATGACCTAAGCAATTTATTTTCAAACGTTTGTAAGATATTTAAATTTGTATCGCAGGTACAACCCCAGAGTTGTATACCATAAGTCCAGACAGGTTTAAGTACCTGCCTGTATAAAATCAACTTATTATCAATACTAAGCTTGGAATATTTACCGAGTAGCCAGTTCATATCTCTTAATTTACTTTTTAATTCTTCGCATTTCTTTTTTACGTGCGGCTTCCATTTTAATTTCGCGTCTAGAGTCATTCCCAGATATTTTGCCTCATTCGCAAATGGTACACGACCGGTATTAAGAAAGACGGGCAATCTATTTATTTTTTTATACGTAAAGTCCACGTGGACTGACTTTTGTTCATTGAGCGCTATTCGCCATGTTTTTGTCCACTCATTAACATTATTAAGAGCATTTTGTAATTTAATCGTAGCTTCGTTAATCGTTTTGCCTACTGCTAGTATTGCAGTATCATCAGCAAACGTTGCTACGATAGTGTCTTCTGTTTGAGGTATATCACGTGTAAATAGAAGGTACAGAACTGGACCTAAAACACTACCTTGTGGTACCCCAGCCACTATTTCTTTGAAATTAGAATATTCATTTCCGTGTCTTACACGAAAAAGTCTGTTTTCTAGATATTCGTTAAGAATTTTATAAAGTCCTTCAGGCAGAACTTGTCGTAATTTGAATTTGAGGCCTTCGTGCCACACCTTGTCAAACGCTTGCGACACATCCAAAAAGACCGTCGAACAGATTTTCTTTTCTTCAATTTGAAAATATATGATGAACACTTTTTTCAACATTAGTTAGATTTTGTGAATGATATTTAATATAGACCTCGACCCTGCAATTATTTTAAGTGTTTGAGTTACTTGGTTCTTCACAACCGCCACGGATATATTGTCACTTGAAAAGCAAGCTGACATAAATCTCAATTTTGGTTTTCCAGCTAAGGCGCATTCGGGTTGATTATAATAAGTATGATGAACAATAATATTAGTATGATACTTGTAAGTAAATATTTAAAACTAAGAAAAGTTTAATAACAAATTTAAAAATTGCTAAGTACATAGTATCATACTAAAACCTTAACAAAGTAGGCATTTTTCTGTTATTCGATTGTAGGTATATAGAGGGTATATACAGAGTGTCCCCAATCCCCTAATTAGTCAATAATATCTTGAGGGTTATTCCTGGGATTAATCTAAAAAACTTTGTGTGGGAGAAAAGTTTTATCTCCCTCCTGCCTCAGAGGGGGACAATTTCCGAAAAATTGACTTTAAATGCAAAAAAATTATTAAAAATCAATGAAAGCATAATATGTATAATAGGGTGGTCCTTATTTGTATGGAGGAAAAACAAAATTGTTTGTTTTTACTGAGCACCATTTTTTTTTGTTCTCCCACATTAAAAACGTGTACAAAAAAATTTGATGCTAATCGGATTGTATTAACACGTGCCGCAATGAGTTTGAAAATTTGAATTTTCATAAAACCGACCAAAACCGGGAGCTATTAAAAATTTGATTTGCAGAATTAATAAAGTGCACTTTCAAATCTGTTATCTACTCTTCCTTCGAAGAAAAAAAATTATAAACACGACTGGGTCGCACGTTCTTGCTCAAAAAGTTTAATTTGATTGGAAATTAAGAATTTTTAAAAATATTCGAGTAACTATACAATTTTTTTAGAATTTTTATCGAAATCTCTTCAGCTGTTTTTAAGATAAATAAGGTTTTTCATAACGGTTGTCTAGTAAGTACCGTTATATTTGAAGCTAAAAAAGTATTAAAATAGGCCTTAAATCTCACAGGAGCATAAACTTTAAGCTCAATGCGGCACGTGTGATTTAAACAAATAAAAAAACAAAATAGGGTAATGTTTTTAGATGCCAATGAACAAAAAAAACGGGTGCTCAAAAGTTTTTAAAATAAGAACCACCCTAATGTATATATTATAAAATCTTAAGAATTTTCAATTGAATCAATAGTGATTAAATTTAATTGTTTCAAAAAGGATTAAGCGTGGTAGAGGTAGTACAAAACTAGAAAACTACAATATGAGGGTATATTTCCTCCCTTTAGGAAAAAGGAACAGTTTTCTAAAAATATGACATACAAAATAAAATGCACAACTGGGTCTTATGTTCAAGACACTGCGAGTTTAAGAAATCGTATATACAAACATGGAAATTATGAGGAAAAAATGTAGAGAAGCATGAAAAACGACATTTAAATTGGCTACAACAACTCTTTTGGCAGTTTTTTGTGAAAAAAAAGAATGCCATCTTAATTCTTGATTGAATATGATTGTATGGGATAAAAAAAATTAAAATCGTTGGAGCGGTTTTTTTAAAAATTAATTTTGTATGTATAAAATTCTCAAAACATTGTTAAGAACAAATTTTGGTATACAAATCTAAAGAATATATTTATGTGTATGTATATTTATGTGTAAATAAAAATTGATGGTGTCGTTTTCGAAATATTTGATTTTCCAAAAAGAATTTTGAAACATTTATTTAAAAATCCAAAAAATATTTTTTCAAAAATTTTGGTACACAAAACTATTTATATTTCTTGGAAGCTTCTGTATAAAAAAAATAATTGAAATCGGTCTTACCGTTTTGAAGAAAATAAAAAAAATGGTTTTTTAGCGGGTACCAGTTATAACCATTTTTGAAAAATGGTTTTCCACCTAAACAAAGCCTTTACTAAAATAAATTTTTTGAATTTTTTTTAAGAAAAGTTGTCGAGCCGTTTTTGAGAAAATTACAATTATGTAAAATTGCTAAAAAAATCGTATGGCAGGTACCGTTATTTTTGGTTCTAAAAAAAAATGAAAAAAATGTGTCGGCAAAATCACCAAAACCACTATGTACCAAGTTTGAAAAAAATCGATCAAGCCGTTTAGGCTGTAGTCGAAAAGACAGACAGACAGACAGACAGAATTATGCCACCCACTTTTTTCGTGTCCTCTATCATCGTAACATCATGTTTGATTGTTATCTAAAATTTTTTTTTGCACGAATCCAAAACTTGCCTTATAGTAGGGGAAGTACGTACAAAATGACATATACGGACAAAATGACATACCAGCCATTTCTTAAAATCTGCTACACTTAAAGCACCCAATGCAATTTTATTAGTTGGTTTGGATAATTTTTGAAATCCTATCAAAACAATGAATCATTTGACGGCCGTGTCTCGTCACAAAAAATAAAAAACTATTTACGAATAAAATAATATTATTTTTGGACTTGACTATTTTTCGTGTTTTTGTAGTTTTTATACCTTTTTATTTTACTATTATTAATTTAACTTATAGTTTATGACAAAATTCGTAAAATAGTCTTATTTCAAGCTTTATCATTCGAGTTTTGCGCACTTTATTGATAAAATTTTGTCATAGCTATGATAGGGGCAAAATGACATACCCTAACTATGGACAAAACGACATACCTTTATTGGGAACAATATTTAAATTTTAGTAGTAGGAATTACAAAAGGTCAATATATCACCAATCTTGGAGCATTGAAACGATGAAAATAGCAATTAAATATGTTACACTGCATAATGTGCAACCATTGGGCACGTGAATCCTGTGCTTACGTGTCAACAAACACAAAGCAATTCATTTGCGAACTATATGAACCCGAAGGCAAAATTTGAGGACAAAAGTGCCAAAAAACAAATTATAACTAATAAATTTATAAATTTTAGCCAAATTGAATCTTTCAAGAACTATGGAAATAGAAAATATATGCTATGTCATTTTGCCCATATGAAGTATGTCATTTTGTCCATACTATATGAACGAACAGAATTTTGGTGTAGTTTTGAAAAAGTATTTTTTTTTATTTTATTTGTTTGTATTTTAAACTTTAAAATTATTGTTAAATGCTTGCAAAGAATTAAAAAAAGAATAAATATATTTTTCATTACGATATATTGTCTAAATATTTTTTTTTGATTCAAAAACTTTATAGTATGTCATTTTGGACGTACTTCCCCTACCTATAATCGCAAGTAAAAATATATTAATTTAAAAACAACGACAACATTTACAATGTCCGAAATACGTTAAGTTATGATAATACATTTTCGTGCGCTTGTTTATGTTTATACATTACAAATATCCCAACGAACATTATTCGTGTTAAAATTACATTATTTCTGAGCGTCTAGTTGTTTTATATATATTTTTCACGAAAACGAAATTTTAAATGCAATTTATCTCAAAACAGCTAGTTTTTAAAAACGACCATGTTCTTTGTAATGTAAGCTATTAAACAAGCACAATAAATAATATTTTCTTTTGTCATTGTCTTCTATCGAAAAAATTATAGTAGGTATAACTAATCAGTGAAATTTACTTACCTGAAAGTGCATCGAATGCACTTTCAAGCCCGAAATCGACCAACAAATCCTCGAGCTTATTTCTAGCAACAAAAGCCACATCGGCATCACTAAAATGTTGGCTATTATTTATAGCTTGGTTTAAGCTAGGCGTCGATGTACCTTCGGAATTTGGTAGCAATGCCATTCCAGGCTCTGAAAAGCTGGAGCAATTATTATTGAGCATGCTATTAATTTCCTCCTGGGAGACAAAAATTATCTCACTGGGATCCATTTCCATTTTACTAATGGCAAAGGTTTTAAGATTAAAGGAACACAAAATAACAACACCAACAAGGAACACTGATTTATATATAAATTTTGAATGTTTTTTTTAATAACTCACAATTTTATTTTTACAGGAGAAGAGGAACTGAAACTGAACCGATCGTGGCAAAAGACAAACACTGAATGAGAGATGGGTTTATGAATTCGTTTTAAAGCACAAAGACAATGTTAGTTACACATTATTGCTATCCCAAATACGTTGGGTCATGGCAAAAATACATTTTTATGTGCGTATTTTTACATTAGAAATATCACAACAACGATGATTCATGTTTAAATTACATTTTTTCTGAGCGGCTGCATATACAATGGAGGAATGGAGCGAGTGTATTTGTGTATCTTTTTCGTCTGAGAGAGTGAGAGGTGGTTGGTTAGAGAGATTTTGATATTTTTCATATACTTCTCACATTAAAAATATCCCAAGCACATTGATTCATGTAAAAATGACATTTTTGTGTGCATGTACATTATAATGCGCAATGAGAATTCGCAAAAGTATTTGTGACTCTTCGTCGTCTGATATTTGGCGGTTAGAGAGATTTTCATATTTTTCATGTACTTCTCACATTAAAAATATCCCAAGCACATTGATTCATGTAAAAATGACATTTTTGTGTGCATGTACATTATAATGCGCAATGAGAATTCGCAAAAGTATTTGTGACTCTTCGTCTTCTGATATTTGGCGGTTAGAGAGATTTTCATATTTTTCATGTACTTCTCACATTAAAAATATCCCAAGCACATTGATTCATATAAAAATGACATTTTTGTGTGCATGTACATAATAATGCGCAATAAGAATTTGCAGAAGTATTTGTGACTCTTCGTCGTCTGATATTTGGCGGTTAGAGAGATTTTCATATTTTTCATGTACTTCTCACATTAAAAATATCCCAAGCACATTGATTCATATAAAAATGACATTTTTGTGTGCATGTACATTATAATGCGCAATGAGAATTTGCAGAAGTATTTGTGACTCTTCGTCGTCTGATATTTGGCGGTTAGAGAGATTTTGATAGCACATTGATTCATGTAAAAATGACATTTTTGGGTGCTTGTTCAGAATGTGGAATTTTGTGTACGTTTATTTATTCAGATTTTACCATAACCATTTTTTACAATTTTTTTTGAGATTTCTCAAAATAGTCTATAAACACCTGTTTTAATAATAATAACAAAAGTAGAATACCTTTTTTTCCAAAATGGTCTTTAAGAAATTGATTAAATATCTACTTATAAAAAATAATGGCACAATTTTTCAAATTCTTAAAGTTCATTTGGAAACTTCGGTAATCGTAAATAACTTGAAAAATCAAGATAAAAATAACTTTGTGTTTCTGGCAACACTATACTTACGTGAAAAATTTTGGTGGTTACCAATAATTTTGATATTTTTCATGTTTTTTTTACTTTAACAATATCCTAACGACGTTGAATCATGTAAAAATAACAGCTTTTGTATACGTGAAGTTGCCATATGTTCAAATTTCTTTAGATTTTGAATATTCTTGGCCCAGTCGCATATATTAATAATTTTTCAAATTTCAAAAATCTGTACATGTTTCATTTATAAACAGGTATCTTTTGTTCTCAGTTAACAATATATTTAACAAAAATAGTTTCACCTTCATTTTCTAAGATTTAAGTCTATATGAATTAGATTAAATCCAATAATTTCAACAAGTTCTTTTACCATCTTCACTCTTACATTCAACGACGGTACATATTCTCATTGAACAAAAAAAATAGTTAGTTTTTTACTTTTTTGGATTTTATCTTGCTCAAACACATTTAAGCCAAAAAATATCTTATTTTTGAGTCCAACATATGAACGTAATATGAAGTCTGATTATATAATTGTGCACAAAAATTGCTTCACTTTCTCAAGTGATCTTTTAGAATTTGATCAAATAATCGTTTAAAAAAATCGTACTATTTTTGTGTACCATTAGCTTATCAGATTTTTCAAAATTAACTATTATATTTCGTACAAAACCATCACTATTCTCTCAAAACAGTCTTTTAGAATCTGATTAAATAAGCGTAAAATAAATTATTTTTCATTATTTAATCTAATTATTCAAAACGAACTTTAACTATCTGATTAAATGCTCGTAAAAAAACGAATTCAATGTTTAAATTCTTAAAGAAAAAATCGCATGATCTTCGATACGATTATTTAATTAGATTAGGTGTGTTTTTTTCCTTGCCCCAATGGGCTTGGACGAAAAAAATGACATCGGGGCTTAGCGACGCCATTACAGAAACAAAAATGGAGTTTCTATACAAACTATCGATAACAAGTATGGAATTCGTGCCGGTAACACAGTTTTTATCTGGGCCTAAGTTAAGCCCCGAAAATTCTCTGGGCTTAGCTAAGCCCGAAGGGGCTTAATTGTTGTTGCATTTAACATGTGAATAGTTAATTGCTTAGCCCCGACGTCGTTTTTTTCGTCCAAGCCCATTGGGGCAAGGAAAAAAACACACCTATTGTAAAAGTCAATTTTCTAAAATCTAATTAAATAATGGTACACAAAAATCGTGTGATTTTCTCAAAAACAAAAATCTTTTGGAAATTGATCAAATAACACTGGTCAACAAAATTTAATTTTTTTTTGTTAAAGAAACCAAAATATAGGTACTTTTCCGTAGTTTTTTGGTGTGCTGAACTCGAATCTGAAGTCAGAAAAATTCTATCGGGCTACGTTTTTAAGATATTTCTGTTATAAAATAAAAAAACCTTTTTTTGCTGTTTTAAAAGTTGTATTGTAACGTGAGGTAAATGGCTTCAACAACATTTTTAAAGGTTTCTGAGATAACTAATTTTCTTCTTTTGAAATCCGTTTAAATCTTTCCGACACCTCTTCTCTTCTCTGAGAAATCTTCAATTAACTGTAGGCCTTTCATTAATGATATAAATACAATGTAAAGGAGAATGGGCTTAAATTTATGGGAGCTGGACTATTTCTCAATACGAATGTGTCATACATCGTTGAAAAGGATCAAAAAGAACAATAATGCAACTCCATATTTGGACATTGTCTTCCTAATCAACATTAGCCGAATATCTCGTAAGCCCCACGGTTTAGAGCTTAACGGCTATATAATGAAATGATGTACTCACAACAACCTTTAACACATTCGTATAGAGATATAGACCACCTTCCAAAAATGATTGCCCATTCTCCTATACATTGTATTTTACATCATAAATGAAAGGGTTACAATTAACTGAGGATTTCTCAGAGAAGAAATGAGGAATTGTGGAGATTTAAACTGATTTTAAAAGAAGAAAAATAGTTCTTTTAGAAACCATTAAAAATTTTGTTGAAACAATTTATTTCAGGTTACAATACAACAGCAAAAGAACGGCATTTTTGATTTTATAACGGGAATATCTTAAAAACGTAGCTCGAAAGATTTTTTATGACTTCAGATTCGGGTTCAGCACACCAAAAACCTACGCAAAAGTATATTTTGGTTTCTAAAACAAAAACCATGTTGACCAGTGTAATCGTTCAAAGAAATTGCGCTATTTTTGTATACGATTATTTAATCAGCTTTTTAAAATGAACTTTTACGTCTGATTAAATAATCGTATACAAAAATCACGCGATTTTTTCAAAGTGGTTTAACCTTTAAGGCACTTGCGATTTCAATCGCACGACAATTTCAAATTTCAAAGCACCTTTTGTAAAAAAAAACTGAAGGTCATCAATGAAATTGAGAGTGGTGTTAAAAAGAAAAATTTGGCAAAAAAATGGTTTACCTAAAAGTGCACTTTCCTCTATGCTGAAAAACAGAGAAAGTTCAAAGAAAATGCTGAAACTTCTCGAAAAAAAGCTCAATGAGAAAAAAATCTCTTTAATATGAAAGTGTTGACAAGGCTGGATCCAAATTGTACGTCAACGAATGACTTCTGATTTATTAAAGATTCTGTTAGTCAAAAATCATTTTCTTTTTTTAATACTCCATTTATTATATGTAACAAAAAAATATACTAAAAAATGTGTCTCATTTCTTTAAATCGAAGTTTCTATAACTCGATTTTTTTTTCTTTCAATATGGGAGTTCGACTTATCGAAGTTCCACTGTAGGAAGGTTAAATAGTCGTAGTGTGAATGCACACTTATGCGACTTGAAAGTTGCAGCAATTAAAGAATTTTCAGAAGGTAAAAGTTCATTTGGAAATTTGGGTTATCGTAAATAACTTGAAAAATCAGGAAAACAACAACTCTGTGTGTCTGGCAATACTACATTTACGTGAAAAATTTTGGCGGTTAATAACGATTTTTATATCTTTCATGTTATTTTCACTTTAACAATATCCCAACGACGTTGAATAATGTAATTTTTTATATCTTTCATGTAATTTTCACTTTAACAATATCCAAGCGACGTTGAATCATGTAAAAATAACATGTAGTGTGTGCGTGAAGTTGCCATAAGCTCAAATTTATTTACATTTTGATGATTCATGGCCTAGTCGCAGATATTAGCAATTTTTGGAATTTGAAGAATCTGTAGATGTGTTTCAATTACAAAAAATTCTTTTGTTCTCATTTAACAATGCAGTTACTCTCAAAATTGAGCGTACAGTAGTTTGTAATACACATTTAACCCTCTTTCTAAGGCAGGATTGGAAATTTTGGTATATGGTTTTCTATATTAACAAAGTTTATTTCATGCGCTAAAGATAACGGTTCATACCATGCGTACTCAAACTTGTTTTAAATAATTTAAGCAATAAAAGTAAATAATAGCCTTTTAATCCCAGCGCTACTTGAGCGATTTGCACCGCTAGTTTAAGACCACTGGTTTTTAGATTTACTTTGATTTTTCGTGGTCGCCTAAACGTTGTTTTCAGTATCGTGTGGTCATATTAAACTCGTCTCGCTGTGGTATCACCATGTCCATTTACACGGACATCTGTGTCGTGGTTTTCTCGCTATGGTCTCGCTTTGGTTAAATCATAACATTTACACATGCTTTTAGGCATTGAGCATGTCATCTCGCTTTGCTAAAACCGTGGTTAAAAAGTCCAAACGTGGTTTTAAGTGTCTTGGTCATTGTGTTCGTCTAATGTGGTCTTACCATGCCTATTTACACGGCTATTTGTGTTGTGGTTTCCTCGCTATTTCCTAGCTTAAGTCTCGCCGTAATTTATATTTACCTATATTTATTTATTTATTCAGATTTTGCAACATGAACTTTAACAATCTGATTAAATACTCGTACAAACAAAATAGCGTGATTATTATGATCAATTATTCAAGCAGATTATAAAAGATCATTTTGAGAAATCTTTAATCTCGTGATTATTTAAAAAGATTCTAATATTTAAATTTAAAAAAATTATATTAAAAAATCCTATAAAAAGCTACTCGTTTTTTGTACGATTATTTAATCAAATCCTCTCAACTCCATTGATTCATCTAAAAATTAAATTTTTTAACCTCTTGATATTTGCATATGTTCACGTCACTTTCACATTAATTAGGTGTGTTTTTTTGCAAGTCTTGATAAAATTGTGTGAAAAAACGGCAACAAAACAAAGCAATTTACATGTAAAATACAACAACAACTATGTCCATATAGAGTTAAGCTATGTCTAGAAAATTAAGTGGATTTAAATGCAAAAAAACGCAGCTAATCAACTACATTGATGCATATACATAAGATGTGTAAATTTGCGGAACTTTAAATATCAGTAGGCCTGTTTTTTAGTGCATTTTTATATTCGCTTAGAAAAAAGTAGCATGTTAGATTCAACAACAATACGCAGTTATACCAAATTGTTGTTGTATTTAACATGCTACTTTTTTTAAGCGAATATAAAAATGCACTAAAAATAAAGGCTAGTGTCATGTTAGTATTACATTTTTTACAACTTCAAAAAAAAAACACTGTAATATTTCAGTGTTAAATTAACCTTTGGCATATCAATTTAACATTTCCAATATCAACAATTCCGAATATGCGGAATTTTTAAAATAAACATTCAAAAATGTGAAAATGATATTGTAGAAAAATTAGTTTTTCATGTTAATATAACATTTTCAAACAATGTCAAAAACGCATTGCAATATTTCAATGTTAAATAGATCTTTTGCATATCAATTTCACATTTTCAACATCAAAACTTTCTAACAATGTGGAATTTATATTTTATTTTAAAAGAAAACATTCAAAAATGTGAAAATGATATTGTAGAAAAATTAACGTTTCATGTCAATATAACATTTTCAAACAATGTCAAAAACACATTGCAATATTTCAATGTAAAATGGACCTTTTGCATATCAATTTCACATTTTCAACATCAAAACTTTCTAACAATGTGGAATTTATATTTTATTTTAAAAGAAAACATTCAAAAATGTGAAAATGATATTGTAGAAAAATTAACGTTTCATGTCAATATAACATTTTCAAACAATGTCAAAAACACATTGCAATATTTCAATGTAAAATGGACCTTTTGCATATCAATTTCACATTTTCAACATCAAACTTTCTAACAATGTGGAATTTATATTTTATTTTAAAAGAAAACATTCAAAAATGTGAAAATGATATTGTAGAAAAATTAGTTTTTCATGTTAATATAACATTTTCAAACAATGTCAAAAACGCATTGCAATATTTCAATGTTAAATAGATCTTTTGCATATCAATTTCACATTTTCAACATCAAAACTTTCTAACAATGTGGAATTTATATTTTATTTTAAAAGAAAACATTCAAAAATGTGAAAATGATATTGTAGAAAAATTAACGTTTCATGTCAATATAACATTTTCAAACAATGTCAAAAACACATTGCAATATTTCAATGTTAAATAGATCTTTTGCATATCAATTTCACATTTTCAACATCAAAACTTTTTAACAATGTGGAATTCATATTTTATTTTATAAGAAAATGTGAAAATGATATTGAAGAAAAATTAGTTTTTCATGTTAATATAACATTTTCGAACAATGTCAAAAAAACATTGCAATATATCAATGTTATATTAACCTTTGGCATATAAGTTTCACATTTTCAACATCAAAACTTCCTAAAAATGTCGAATTTATATTTTATTTTAAAATAAGCATTTAAAAATGTGAAAATGATATGGTAGAAAAATTAGTTTTTCATGTTAATATAACATTTTCGAACAATGTCAAAAAAACATTGCAATATATCAATGTTATATTAACCTTTGGCATATCAGTTTCACATTTTCAACATCAAAAACTACTAAAATTGTTGATTTTATGTTTTATTTTCAAATAAACATTTAAAAATGTGAAAATGATATGGTCTAAATATTGATGTTTCATGTTAATATAACATTTTATAATAATGTCGGAAGAACATTGCATTATTTCAATGTTAATTTAACCTAAATAATATAAATTTTACATTTCCGTTACCAAAAAATTACTAAAAATGTTGATTTTATATTTTATTTTAAAATAAACATTAAAAAATGTTAAATTGATATGGTCTAAAATTGACTTTTCATGTTAATATTACATTTTCTAAGAATATCAAAAACACATTCCAATGTAAAAATGTTAAAATCACCCTTTTGCATATCAATTTTACAGTTTCAACTACTAAAAATGTAGAGTTTACATGTTATTTTAAAATAAACATTTAAAAATGTGGTAATGAAATGGCAGAAAAATTGATATGAATTTTTGATGTTGCAGCGTAGATTTAGCATTGCAAAAGTGTAAGCGTTTAATGTGTTTCTGATAGGAAAACTGTAAATCAGACGTTTTTTCTAGTTAAAAACACATTTTTTTCCGTTATTTTCAAATTTTTGAACGAAAATGAATTTGATATGACAAAAATGTCAATTTTACATTACGTTTTTTTTTCAGTGTATTAATCAATCTCGACAAATCCAAGATTGTTGTTTTCCGAAAAAGAAAGGGGCAGCTTAGGTCACAGGAATGCTGGAAGCTTAACAACGAAACCATAGAGATTGTCAACAAATATAAATACCTTGGAGTGTGGCTGACCCTTGGATAGTGCCTAACGGAGCATTTTAAGGAAAGTACGAAACTGGCTAGACAGAGTCTTAACTTTTCATGGAATAAATTCATTGCGAGTACGGATGTTAAACTCTCTTCGAAGATGGAAATTTTTAGTGCTTTGACCAGAGCCATCATATCATATGGAGCACAAGTGTGGGGTCACTCAAAATATGAAGAGTTGGAAAAGATGCAGAGGTACTTCTATAAAAAAGTTCTTGGGTTGCCAACAATAACCCCAAATTATATTCTTACGATGGAATGCAATATTAAACCGATTTTTGAATACACAATAAGATGCCACATGAACTATATTGGAAAAGTCTTAAATACATATTACATATGATGACAACAGGCTACCGAAACTGTTAGCCAAAAATGTGATTGAAAAAGAGATATATTGGTTTCAATGTTGGGAAGATAATTTAAATCTAGTTAAAATCGGTAATTTAGAGGAGCTGGTATCAAACAGAATAAATTTTAATAGTGTTGTGGGGGATATATCAGAAAGAATCATCCAAGAAGATAGTCGAGAAGCACTACAGAGAGCACATCTCACCAGATCACATAGCCTATACAACTTACTTGACTACAATGTTGGTAGAAACTAGAAACTATGTTGGCGATGATTTAAAAACCTCAAAGATCCGATGGATTCTTAAAGCAAGAGCAGGCCTCATAAAGCTTAATGGAACGGTAAGATCATCGGTTGAAAATGTTAACTGCTCGCTTTGAAATATGAACGAAGTCGAGACATTTATGCACTTTATGGGAATTTGTCCAATACTCAGAGGGATATGCAGAGATTGTTTTGGCAGCGCAACACTGGACGAGGAGATGGTGGTAAATTTGCTAAATGGAGAAACGGACTGGAGTAATCTTGTTCTATATTTTCAAATGGGACTCAAATATCGACAGGAGCTGACTGATGAATTCAACTTTTAAAATTTGAATAGCAATAGTAATAATTATTAATAAACACAAAAAATAGTTAATAAATATTATACATAACAATAAATAAAATCTAGGGAATGTATGGAATAGTTACTGGATCGTGACAGACGACGAAAGTCATTGTTGTACTGTTAAAAATCTGTAATGGTGTTGACAACCAACAAACATAGAAATATACACAACACATAATTAATTATTCAACAAAAAACGAACATTGTAAATATACCCTAATTTTAAGCAACTTCTCCTTTTTCTATGTTTTACTATTATTCTTATTATTCTTTATTATGTTTCGTTATCTGCTGCTGCTTGCACTCTTTCCAAAGATTACCTTTTTTCTTTTCAATTTAATCATCATTCGAGGCAGACGCAACAGCAGCACCTTTAACTAAGTATAAAACATATAATTTATAATTTGTGAATAATAAAATAATTTTAAAATAAAACATGTACTTTAGGTTTTTGAAAATTACACAATGTAAATTGCTTTCTTACTTTTAAAAATATTTAAAAAAATGTTATAATTTATATAAAAATAATGAATTGAATGAATAAACATAACTACTACTACTACTACTACTACTTTCAATGGTACTTTGATGTAATTTTCGAATAATTGGTAGTTTTCGAGCCACTGATGAAAAACTCACAAAAAGTGAATTTTTGCATCATTTTTTGCATTTTTTCCAAGTTGCATCACGAAATTTTGCTGGCAAACCTCAGATTCGGATTCAGCACCCCCGAAAACATAAAAGAGCGAACAAATCAAAACTACCCCACAATTTGCATGGTAAAAATACAATATGACTGGACTAATAACTTAGCCCTCTAAAAGTACTTTTTGAAGTACCTCGTGGCTTGATGGTTAGTGCGTAGGACTGTCATGCCGAAGGTGTGGGTTCGATTCCCAGCCGTGCCACCTAAAAACGAAAATGTTTTATTCGAGGTACTCCCTCTTGTGAGGAACTGACAAATCCTTCAAGAGTATATTTGTCGAAAAAGTGCTTCTCATTTAGCCGTTCGGACTTGGCAAAAAACTGTAGGTCCCCTCCATTCCTGCCAACAAACACGCACACAGGAATGTTTGTGAGTTGTAAGTCACTAGGCCCTGGTTCTCCATGAGCTGTTGCGCCACCCAATTTATTTTATTTTATTTATTTAAAAGTACTTGAGAGTGCTAGGACGCCATATGGCCCTAGGCTCAATGATAGGAAAATCCCTATGCACACCTGCGCGTGGTAGAGGATGCCGGGATAAGCAGACAACCCAGCTTTGCTGCAGACAACCCAGCTTTGCTGGTCAGGGCACAAACTTGTCCTTGGGATGGTTAAAAGCCCCCTTAAGACGGATGAAGCGCAGGCAGCGGTCAACGGCATGATAGTCTGGTGGCGGAGGAGCTTTTTTTGGTAAAAGGCCAACGGCAGCAGCAGGTAGCGTCTGTAACCCATATTGGGCGGCTACAAAAGGCGTCTGTTTTCCCATAGTGGGCGGCCTCGAGCAGTTATGTGTTTGACCATACAAAAGGCGGGTGTGCCTGTCAAATCTGAGCTTATGTATGTTATTAATCATATCTCGGAAAACACCATGGTGGAAGGATATATGCAAATACATGAACTATGACAACAAATGGAAATGAGTCCCCAAGAGGTAATCTTTATATGGAAAATCATTCTGCCGCTTCGGTTGCAGTAAACCGCACATCGGATTTGGGGGTGCGGCATCTTTCATGTACGAGCGTCAATCAAGACGCCATAATAATAAATGAATCGTTGACAAATAGAAGAAATCTTTCAAGAAGCGCAAATGTTACTTTTGGCTACTGCATACGTACGAAAATCGGAGCATGGAACGTTTGATCCTTGTACAGCGATGGTAGATATGAGCAAGTTGAGCGTGAAATGCTTCGCCTAAAGATCAGTATCCTGGGTATAATGCTATGTTTCCACCAAAGGTTTATCTCAGATTAGATTTAATAAATCTTTTTAGTGTTTCCACCGCACAAAAAGATTTCAAAAAGATTAAATTTGACAGCACCTTCAAAAATGCAAATGGCGTTCCAATTTCTCTTATGAAGTGCGAATGAGACAGAATGTTTGAACCGTGTGAAACAATGAAGAACTGAATGCGAGTCTCGAATGAATCGTTCAGCACCATTTAAGAAAAGGTCAGTTCCATAACAATAACCAATTCGACAAGAGACTGCAAGCCATCAAACCTGGACCTGACGCCTTCAAAAACATTAACAAACTGATTGGGAAAACACCATCGATGCCTGAAACCATTATCACCAACAATGGAGAAATGACAACGACACAGGACAAAGCTGAGGCATTTGCTGAATATTTTGAAGGAAACTTCACCCCCAACCCATCCACTGATCCAGTCTTTCTTGATGAAGTGAAGGATTCCATTCAACTCACCCTGGAACCTAACATGGAGAGAGCAATATTCAGCGACACTAATCCAGCGAGTGACCCAGTTGACAGCCCAAACCTGAGCAACCAAGAAGAAATAGTTGAAATAATCAGCAGCTGCAGGCCAAAGAAGTCAACAGGACCTAGATGGAATATCCAACTTCATCATAAAGAGGCTACCAGAGACAGTTTTGATCCTTCTTACCATCATCTTGAACAACTGTGTCAACAACAACTACTTCCCCCAAAAATGGAGAACAGCGAAGATCGTGGCGATGCCGAAGAAAGGTGTCAGGAACATGATATCTAACTATAGGCCAATATCCCTCCTCAGCAACCTAAGCAAGCTCTTAGAAGAGCTGATACTAAGGAAACTGAAGAAGCTTTGCAACGACAACAACGTTATTCCTGATATGCAGTTTGGCTTTAGGGAGAAGCACTCAACACTACACCCACTCCAGAAGTTCCAGTATGACATCACCATAGCCCTCAACAGTCATCGTGTCACCGTCGGATGCTTTCTGGATGTCGAGAAAGCATTCGATAGCGTCTGGATAGATGCTCGAATACAGAAACTACATCTGCTACGTTTACCTCCGCCACTAATAAAAATTCTTTTTTCTTTTCTTTCTTCCAGGAACTTCTTTGTGCAATTGGGAAACTGCTCATCAACTGTGAAGAACATCAAAGCCGGAGTCGCACAAGGTTCGAAGCTTGGCCCCTTCCTCTACAGCCTGATGACATCAGACCAACCCATCCCAACTGGCTGTGAAAACCTGCTGTTTGCAGATGACTCACTCACATACACTACCTGAATGTCACCACTCGTCGCAGTCCGAATAGTAGAGGCTCACATCCACAGACTGTTCGAATTCTACAAGAAATGGGGCATCAAGATCAACTCAGCAAAATCGGAGCTTGTTTGCTTCAGGAGACCCCGTGACGGCAAAAGTCGCTCAGTAGCCACTTGCAGAAACTTAGTTCTGAAACTTCCTGATGGTTCCACCATTGCTGCCAAAAGGAATACCAAATACGTGGGGATCAACTTCAACGAGTTGCTAAAGTTCAATCCACACTCAAAAAGTGTACTCAGAAAAGCGAACTGGGCATTCCACCGACTACACCCTTTGATGAGGAGAAGATCAGGACTGAGCCAACAGACGAAGATACTTGTTTACAAGCAACTCCTGCGACGAGTAATCAGCTACTGTTTCCCAGTCTGGTTCACAATTACAAAATCAGCGATGAAAGATCTCCAAGTCTTCGAGAGGAAGATGCTAAGAATCTGCACCGGGCTCCACTTTGACCGGCAGCGAAGAAAGCATTACAGGAACGAGGATCTTTACAGAGAAGCAAGATTATACCGCTGGACAAATACCTAGCAAATTCGGCGAAGAAGCTAGTGCAGAACACCGTCAATCACCCGAATCAACTAATGAGAAGGATGGCCACCCAGCAACGACATCCCGAGCCGAGGTACCTCAGTGTTATGGAGACCCTGGATGCCAATATTTTCACCGACAACGACGAAGCAGCCGTTTCCTTTTACGCTGACACAGGGTCAGCCTACAGCCGTGGCTAAACGCCAACCCTTTCCACCAAACCACACCCAAACCACCAATGGACAACCGGGAAGGAACACCCCGAGAGCATCAAAGTCAACCGACTTTTAATTTCAAGTTGACATGTATAATATATATTTATATTTCCTATTAAATCTTAGCCAATGTATAACAATAGGCCCCCTATGTGCCATAAAATTTATATTCTTTAATGTATTTAATAGTCGTAAGTTAACTCAAATTGTATATAAATGTTCAATAAAAAAATCGTTAATCGTCAGTTCGATTTGTAAAACTATTTATCCTAGGAAGATTTAACAAGATTAATTTCTAATCTTCAAGATTTACGAAATAAATTTGTATGGTAAATCTCCGAGATTTGAAGGAGATTTGAGGTAAATCTTATTAAATCTCAGATTAGCGTCAGGTGGAAATGTAGCATACGCGAAACTTAGTGGAGAGGTAGAGCTGAATACAGATCAGACACTGGACAGACGAGAATGCTGTATTCTGGGGAAGATGAAAGATAGGGCGGCCAAAGACTGCATGGTGTCGGAATTATGTTGAACGAAGAAGCGAGGCGTAGTTTGATCTCTTGGGCGCCCATTTCTGCGAGATTAATGACTGCAAGGTTTCGTTCAAAAATTCGTAACGTCACAATTATTCAGTACTACGCCCCCACAAATGAAGCGACAGAGGAAGACAAAACCGCGTTCTACACTCATCTTAACTCGGTTTACAGTAGTGTTCCGAGAGCCGACATCATAGTCGTTATGGGAGACCTTAATGCCGAAGTCGGTTCAGACAATTACGGACTGGAACGCGTGATGGGAAAAAATGGCTTGGGGTCACGGAATGAAAATGGTGACTTGCTTGTCGACTTTTGTAACGCGAATCGTCTTGTGATAGGTGGGACTGTATTTAAGCATAAAACGTGCAACAAAATTACCTGGGTGCATCCGGATGGTCAAACCGAAAACCAAATTGATCATATCATGATTCAGCAGCGATGGAGGAAGTCTATGTGTTATGTCCGGATAATAAGAAATGCCGATGTGGGAAGCGACCACCATTTGAATCTGATAAGTTTCAAAATACGAACCGCTGCCGTACAAAACCCAGCGCAGGATGCAGCAAGGAGCTCAAAATTCATTACTAATGCTTTAAATGACACCAACATATGTCAAAACTATGTCACCACCCTTAACGACAGAGCCTCGTCATTAAACGGAATCCAGCATTCAACAAGTGATGAGATGTGGGGTGAAATTAAAAGTGTTTTTATGGAGGCTGGATCCGAAACTGTACCCAAGCGAACGAGACGTAGACAGGGCCGTAGCTACGGTAGGGCATTGTGGGGCAATGCCCTACCTTAAAATAACAATGCCCTTCCTTAAAAATACCATCAACCATCGGTACAATTTTTCTAATTTTCTTTAATTTACAAAAAAAGAAACGAATTTGAAAAAAGGTCATCTTATCGTCGCAAGTTGACATAGGTAAACGAGGGGTGTGTTCTTTAGAAAAGTTGTAGATAATGTAATTTTTAACAATTTTTCTAATTAACAACATTTTCCCAAGCTCACTTTTGGGGGCGTTTTTAACTTGAATAAAGTTTTTTTGTATGAAAACAAAACGAATTACCCTAATAACAGGTTAAGAACACAACATGATGCTAAATATTTGCCCAGCCCACAAGATTTCTTTTTGTATCTTTTCCTTAAAAAATTATTAGAGACCTAAAGTAAAATGTGTAGAAAATGCCTGTTTTAAAAATTAGGTCATACAAAGTTTCTTACGACTCCCACCTTTGAGAGGTGTATTGGAAAGAAGTCGTACCAATTACCAAAAACATTTATTAACGGTATACCTGCCATATAGCGGTTCTTTTGATTTTCGGTTTTCTCATTAACCGCTCATCCGATTTCAATACAAACTTGTTCACAAAAGCTTTCTTAGAATATAAACAATACTGCATACCTACCAATATTTTGGAAAAAATAAATTTTGGATTTAAAAAAAAAAATCAAATTTAGTTTTTGAAAATTCAATATTTCAAAAACCTTTTGATGAATTATTTTGAAATTTCCATTTTAAATGTATATTTATATACACAAAATTGGCATACCAAAATTTTTTTTGAAAAATGTTACAAACATTTTTTGTATAAAAAATGAATTTAAAATTTAAATTTTTTTTGCTTATATTCATATTTTTTCACGTAATCAAATGGCATACTTTTTTTTAACTCTAAGTTATTTATCGGGTGGTTATACAATTAAAAGAACGATTAAAATGCTTTTTTATACTTTTTTATATTACTTGAATATTTTTTAAAGTTCTTAAGTTCCACACAACTTGAACATAAGAGCAAGGACGTGCGATCCAGTCTTGCATTTTATTTTATTTTGCTGAGTCTTAGGACCAAATGGGTGTTATTGAAGGTTTGCAGATATTAGCAGCCAGGAAGGACAAGAGCACATCAACTTATTCTTAGTAGAATTTTTAATCTCACTTAAAAAAGGGATCGATTTAAGAAATTCGCACAAAAAAAGATTCCCAACGATCACAATTTTTTTTTCTAAAACTGTATTTGTTTTTATATGCTCAAAAGAGGAAGAAAGTGGAGAGCTAAAAATAATCATTTTTGAAGTTTGTTCATTTTATGCTTCAAAATTACTGAAATTTCATTTATCTGGAATTTTATGTTCAGAAACTAATTCTATAAAAAAATCCTGATTCACCTATAACTTGATCAAACTGCACTGTCAAAAATCGAGTCGAGAAAATGATTTTTGTCCTGCCCTGAACCACAGGGTACCGGTATTTGCGTCTGTACGTCTGTGCGTCTATGCGTCCACTGTACATCTATCTAACGCTAGATCCTTATAGTGTTTATCAATTTGCTTCAAATTTGGTACAGAGCATTTCTTATGTGGTTTCCTGGAGGAGAAATTTAAATATTTGTTGCACCTCATTTCGAAAGAGAAGCACGATTTTTGTTGTTGTTTTCTTTCAAATTTTCTCAAAGACTGTATCTAGGATTTTGTTTAAAATTCGTACCGATTGCAATTGTCTTATTTTCGGTTTATTTCTGTTATACATTTCTTTGATTATTGCTCGAACAATTTTGTTCTAATTTAGCAACACTTATACTTTTTCAAAATACTGATATAACTCCATTTCGAAATTTTCAAATTTTTTTTTGTTATAAAACCTCTTGAAAAAATTAGTTTGGTGGTTAGAAAAAAAAACCGCCAAAGAAAAAATGTTCGTTGTGTAAACGATTTTTCTGAGCGTTGTCAATTTACAATTTGCTAAAAGAAAATCGCAATAAGACAGTTCTATGCAAAAGAAAAGACAAATGCTAAACGAACATTTTTTCCCCATAAGAATATCAATGACGGTCAATGAAAAATTTAATTTTGTTATAATTTTTTTTTAAACTTATCCCTTCACAACATTAATTGTTATTGTTATAAAAACTTTAAACTAAATGCCTTCAATACCTACCCACGCTTGAGCCTTGGACCACAAAAGCAATTTCGTGCGTTCCATCAGTCTAAGTAATTTTTTGTAATTCTGCCCTACTTGTTTCCATCGCTGCCCTACCTTAAATTCTACTTTAGCTACGGCCCTGGACGTAGAGACTCTTGGATATCCCAAGACACCTGGGATAAGATCGAACTTCGTAAATCGTTGAAAATTCAAATAAATGCCGAAGCAGATATTCAACGAAAGGCTGACTTGCGAAGAGAGTACCGCATTGCACATAAGATGGTCTATCGTTGTGTGAGACGTGACAAGAGGGTGAGGTTAGATGGACTCGCAGATAATGCGGAAATCGCTGCCAGAAGAGGAGATATCCGGGAATTGTACCAAATAGCCAAAGACATGATCGGGAAAAAAAGCAACACGAATCATTCTGTAATGGATGTGGATGGCACACTTTTCGTATCAATTGAGGATCAGCTCCGTGGATGGAAGGACCATTTTTGTGCCCTGCTAAATGAGGATTCAGTTGAGCAGAGTGCTGAAGTGCCCCAACTAAACGAGATGCGCAGGTCCTATAGGGGTATTGACATCGAACCCCCGTCAGAATCGGATATCCTTACATCAATAAATCTCCTCAAAAACAACAAGGCAGCTGGACTGGACGGAATACCAGCTGAATTCCTGAAAGCCGATCCCGTAACAGCGGCTAGTATTTTACATCCGTTGATACAAAGCATTTGGGAAAACGAAAACTATCCCAGGGATTGGAAGGATGGTGTGATTGTTAAGTTGCCAAAGAAAGGTGACTTAAAGAATTGCAACAATTGGCGTGGTATCACCGTTTTGTCCGTTTTCCCAAAACTAATGGCAACCATCATTCTGGAGCGAATAAAGGATAGAATCGAGTCTACACTCAAGAGGCATCAAGCTGGCTTCCACAGTGGTCGATCGTGTGTCGACCATATCAACACCCTGCGTATCGTCCTCGAGCAGTCGATGGAATTTAAATCACCGCTTTACCTCATGTTCGTGGATTTTGAGAAAGCCTTTGATCAAGTTAACCGAGAATGTATATGGAGATCGTTGCTTGGTAGAGGAATTCCACCAAAAATAGTTGCCATTATAAAAGAGTCCTACAACAACGCAAGGTGTTTTGTTTTGCACAATGGGCAGCTATCCGACTCCTTCGTAGTGCAACAGAGTGTGAGATAAGGGGATGTTCTATCGCGCCAATTCTCTTCCTGATGGCGATGGACGACGTATTGACGGCCCAGTGTTGGTACAGCTGAGCGACAGGGCATTCAATGGAGACCGTTCGAAAGGCTCAGTCATTTAGACCAGCGGTTCCCAAACTTTTTAAGCTGTGGAACCCTAAACAATGCCCAAATATATTTCGGAACCCCATCCTGACAATAGCAAAAAATTAAAAATAACACATTTCAAAATTAATTTTTTATTTAGTGTGAAGAATGAATCTGTTTCATTGTTTGATTTATAATTGTTTTTAAATTAACTTCTATGTCCGAAAGTTGTATTCGAATATCTGCTGCAGCGTCCAGCCTCGATCTGTATTTAGTTTTTGTGTAAGTATACGCTGGAAAGCCTACTTCACAGCGGTACATTGTAACAAAAGGTAGCAAATTCAATAAAGCTTTCTTGGCAAGCTCAGAGAATTCATTCTTAATACCAATCCAAAATTCGTTTAATGATACAGAATCAAATACCAATTTTGATGAAGAGGAGCTCTGCAGATCTATCAGGGATTCGTATTCCTGTATACTCAGTGTCATAGGCTTGATGGTTTTCATTAGAAATGGATTTTGTACCCACTCGATGTCAGTATTTGTGACTGGAAAGTAATCAAGCATGGGTCTTTCGAGACTAACCAAATGGAGAGCAAGAAAATTTCGTGACGCAACATGGAAAAAAAATGATGCAAAAATGCATTTTTTTGGGAGTTTTTCACGAATGGCTCGAAAACTACCAATTATTCGAAAATGACATCAAAGTACCATTGAAAGTATACACAATTTCCAAAAAATCTCTATTCAAGGTTTTTTTCTGCGACAGCCCATTTGGACTCAAGCGCTAGTCGAAAATTGACGTATTTGTACGGCTTTCGAAAATCCACTCGAAAGCGCTAAGAAATTATTTTGTGTGACAAAATTTTAATTTTTGCCTGTAACATGAACCAAGATATACTTTTCTGATGGTCTTTGACGCGCTGAGTTCGAATATATTTAAATCTAAAAATTATGCATTTTTTTGCATAATGCATTTTTTTTACAAATTTGAGCATTTTTTTTCTGAGGTAATTTTTTTCGAAAAAATTTTTATTAAAAATTATTTTTGAATATTTCAAATACCTATATAAGAAGGTTTTATAATACAAATTCTATATACTACTGAAATAAATCAGCCAAGTAGAAGACTTAGCATTAAGGATTGGACTTGTTGAATTATTGATTCAAAATAGCTTTTTATGGCCTTTAGTCCTACAAATTGGCGTTTCGTTCGGCTTACTCACTTGAACTCATCAGTGACATAGTGAGGGCTTTGTCAGACGCAATTTGTATTAAGTTCAGTTCAACTTACATGAATTTTTCAACGAAAATCCACTGTAAACTATATCCAACAAGATTAGAATTCCTAATCATTAAGCTGGAAGTTTTTTTGCCCGGGGCCAGGCATAGTTTCTATATAAGAAGGTTTTATGATACAAATTCTATATACTACTGAAATAAATCAGCCAAGTAGAAGACTTAGCATTAAGGATTGGACTTGTTGAATTATTGATTCAAAATAGCTTTTTATGGCCTTTAGTCCTACAAATTGGCGTTTCGTTCGGCTTACTCACTTGAACTCATCAGTGACATAGTGAGGGCTTTGTCAGACGCAATTTGTATTAAGTTCAGTTCAACTTACATGAATTTTTCAACGAAAATCCACTGTAAACTATATCCAACAAGATTAGGAATTCTATATAGTTTACAGTGGATTTTCGTTGAAAAATTCATGTATTTCAAATACCTCTATTCGTCTTCGATAAATCGTTGGTTTTTTTTCACTACTTAATTCGCAAAAATCCCACAATTTGCCCTATTGAGCACAAATTGACTGGATTTTTCGAATTAGGTAGTAAGACGAAAACCAATGATTTCTTGAAGACGAATGGAGGTATTTGAGTAATTCAAAAAGAATTTTGAAGTAAAATGTTCACACTTCAGAATGACCATAAACATTTTTTCGACAAAAAAATTACCTCGAGAAAAAAATATAACTTCAAATTTGCATAAAAAATGCAATTTTTTTAAATCCTTAGATTCGAATATCTCAAAAACGTAACGTGCTAGAGGAATTCCAAGGCCAGATTCGAACTCAACGCATCAAAGACCATCAGAAAAGTATATCTTGGTTCATGTTACAGACAAAAATTCAAATTTTGTCAGACAAAGTAATTTCTTAGCGCTGTCGAGTGGATTTTCGAAAACAGTACAAATACGTCAATTTTCGACTAGCGCTTGAGTCCAAATGGGCTGTCGCAGAAAAAAACCTTGAATAGAGATTTATTGGAAATTGTGTATACTTTAATGGTACATTTTTTGCTTTTGTTTCAATGTTGCGTCACGAAATTTTGTTGGTAAACCTCAGATTCGGAGTCAGCACCCTTGAAAACATAAAGAAGGACAAAATCATAGCTACCCTACAATTTGCTCGCAAAGTGCCTTTTTGAGCACAAATTAACTGGACTAAGAACCAGAAATTAATTTTTCTTTTTAAAGCTGCCAGTTTGTCTCTCGCAAAAAATACTGTAATTGATTTTTCCTGTATCGTTGATCTTCTCGAAAATGTCTGCAATATAAGCTAATTTCGTAATCCATTGCTCATCATGCAATACATCAAAGAGGTTTGCAGTTGAAGACATATTTTTTTCCAGTTTGAACACATTCAACTCATCACGAAGTTGAAATAACCTGGATAAAGCTTTCCCTCTGGAAAGCCATCGGATTTCAGTATGAAGAAGAAGCGATTCGTACTGACTGCCCATATCTTTCCACACAAATTTAAACAATCACGATTGGAAAGGACGACTCTTTACAAAATTTATTATTTTCATGCACAGCTGCACCGAGAATTTTTTTTTTAAATCAGATGGCATTCTTTTCATAACAAGTGCATAACGATGGAAAATACAGTGACCACTGGTACTTCTAGGAGCAAAGTTTTTAGTATTTGAAACAACCCCTTTTACCTTTCTCACCATTGCTGCGGCTCCGCCGCTGCATATATCAATACGTTTTCCCCAATTAATGATTTGTTTACTCATGAAACAGTTTATGACCCTGAACTCACATTTCGATTAAAAAATATAAGCTCCAACAAAAATTTATTTATTTATTTATTTTATCACAGGTAACAATACAAATAAATTTATATCGTCCGGAAATTTTTTCTTATTTTTCTTTTATTGTTTGTATTTTACTCTTTATACTTCAAGAAATTTGTGGAACCCTGTAAACTCTCCCACGGAACCCCAGGGTTCCGCGGAACACACTTTGGGATCCGCTGATTTAGACTATGCCGATGACATATGTCTACTGGCAAATAACATCAGTGGGCTGAACGGGATGTGCCAAACACTGCAAGTGAAGTGAGAGTCGAGTGGTCTAAGAATAAAAAGCAAATAGACAAAAATAATGCTCACAGGCCGCTCCACACAGCATCGTATTATTCTACCAGGAGACGCCAGTTGAAGTAGTGGAACAGTTCAACTACCTTGGCAGTATTGTCTCTGCAAACGGTGGTACGGATCTGGACGTTAAAAGTAGAATAAATAAAGCTCGTGCTGCCTTCGGTACGCTGTCCCCAATCTAGAAATCAAGTCAAATCTCCTTACGCACTAAGTTGGTTAGGTTAGGTAGGTTAGGTAGAAGGGCTGACAGATCAACTGTCAGCCCTTCTACCTAACCTACCTAACCTAAGTTGAGATTCTTCGAATCCAATGTCAAATCCGTGCTGTTATATGCTTGTGAAACCTGGAAAGTCACGTCTATCATTTCGAAGAAATTGCAGGCTTTTGTGAATCGCCGTCTTCGCCACATCCTAAAGATTCGCTGGCCACAAATAATATCAAATGAGGAATTGTGGCGCAGGACAAGTCAAGAGCGGCTGGACGTCGACATAAGAAAGCGTAAATGGCGTTGGATTGGTCACACACTGAGGAAACCAAACGATGAAATTGCAAAGCAGTCCTTTGAATGGAATCCTCAGGGTGCACCACGGGTTGGAAGACCAAGAACAACATGGAAATCAACTGTCTTAGCGGAAGCAGAATCCCTGAGAAAGACGTGGCCACAGCTAAAGTACCTTGCAGCAGACCGTGAAGGATGGAGACGTTTTATTGACACCCTATGCCCCAGCCGGGGTTACAGGACACGATGATGATGAATAATGGAAAACAAAACTTACAATCGTGGGAGCGGTTTTTTAAAAAGATAATTTTTAAAGAAAAATTTTGGTATGAAAATCTTGAGTAGGTATACGTATTTATGTGCATATAAAAATGAAGTTTCAAAAAAAATTGTCAACACGTTCTTCAGATTAACCAAAGAACCAGGGCATAGTGACTTATACTTACAACTCTCAACCATTCCTATATCCGAGTTGTTGGCAAAAATGGAGGATTTCGGTTTAACCACTTGAAATGTCGGTTTATATCGACTTTCTTGCAAGTTAAAACATCTACATGATACAATTTCTCGACTCAACAAAAAGTCGACTTTCCAAAACTACATACAAAAAAATCGATATAAATCTATATATTAACCTGCCGATTTTTCAGCAATTCGACATTTTTCTGTCAGTCATTCTATGGAAAATAAAAATTCTGTTTAAGACATATATCTTTGTTCAACTTCAAACAATCGCTTAATTTGTTTGATGACAATGTAAATAAAGTTAAGAGCGCTTGTTAACATCTTTCCCTAACTTTCTTTTAACCAGTAGAATTTTTTACATAAGTTAACCGAGTGGCGTCCTTCAGGACACGAGCGTCACTTGGTAAAAAGTTCAAAAAATTTCACGCTTTATTCAGTAATTGTCGATTTTCACCAGTGGGACTGGGTTTTGTTTAAAACATTGCTCTATGTTTTGAAGTTAGTTAAATTTACAGTTTGAGTTCAAAATCGTCTCTGTAGACTTTCTAAGAGACAGCCTTTCAAAATGTATCAATAATAAATTTATGACAACAAGTAGTATAATTGAGGTCGTGAGAGCCATAGTGGCCTAACTGCAATTTTATCGAAATTGAGTTTATTACAAAAATAGAATCTGTATTTATTAAACAATTTAAACTACAATTGTTTGAAAATAATTTGTTCCTTATTTTTGCTGTACTGAAACTAATAAAAAATGCACTTACGGCCTCAATTAACAGGGGCCCCACTATGTAATTCGATTCTATAGTAAATATGTTCAAATTCGCAAAATCGGAACTATGTAATTCTTTAAGAACGTTTTAATATACGATAATCGAACAGCTCTAGTAGTGCCAACTAAACTTTCGCATAATCAGGGAACTACCTTTCTTCGAAAATAAATGTCAAAACAATTCGAAATCGCAAATCATCATTCGACATCAAATGTGTTTGCGAATAGATTCCGTCGAGAAGTTTTTTTTTTTCAGAATGCAGGTAAATCGAAGTTTTATTTTTCTGAATATTTCTTAAATATAGTAATACATAATTATATAGTAATACATATTCTGTGCAGGGAATTGTCGAAAAGTGCAAATACGAAAGCATCCAGATTTGTCCAAGGGATATCTAAAAACACCCTTAGCGAGACAAAAATCTAAGCATTTATGGACTAATTAGTCAAAGAACTTGAATGCTGAAAGTCCACCGCAACACAGAAAGAATTAAAAAATCACCATTTGAAAAATTTGCAGTTGCAATTTACGAATCATGTTTTATTGTAAATCAAAGGAGGTAAGGAATCTTTATAGAAGCGCGATTATCGTGATAAATAAGGATTCCCTTGCCCCCTTGGCGCAGACCAAAGGCATGATAAGATATGGGTTTGATACGATCTCCCTAAAGGTTTACAAAAAAGACGAGGTTGACGCGGATCGCGTCCCTCTGAAAAGCAACGAGGCTGTATCTGTGGGAGACGACCCTGGTGCATCCATCACCTTTCCATCGATGGGTGATGAGGAATCCAGGTCATCCTCGATCACGGTTCAGTCCTCTACACACGTCGACAGGAGGAACTCAATGACACCGTGGTGGAGGCTGATCTGCCTGATTGTAGCCAAAATGCTGCAGTTAATCCAGATTAACCTCCAACACTCCATTAAGGCCTCGGCCTCCCTTCTTCTCCGTTTATCCAGGAATGGTGAAGATATTGTCCTGATCCAAGAACCGTTGATTGTTAAATCCATAGTTAGGGGACTCAGGACTCCTGGATACTACGTACTGTATGCGTCTGATAAAGGTGACCCGAGATCTTGCATACTAGTTAAGCGTAGCGATAGAGATATCACCGCCGCTAGGCTGGAAACGGCCAATGGGACGTACTGGCTAGTGTCGGCATATCTGGGCCATGACCACCTCAGCCCTCTCCCCGGTGAAACACTGAAGAGACTGATCGCGAATGCAGAACGGGAGAAGATATGCCTCATCATTGGGAGCGATGCAAACTCCCATCATACAGTATGGGGAAGTACTGATATCAATGACAGAGGTGAGTCTCTTTTTGATTTTATTTTAGGTACTAACCTTATAGTAAGTAATGTGGGTAATGAACCTACCTTCATCATTAAAAACCGACAAGAAGTATTAGATATCACTCTTGTCTCAGATACTATTCATCATAAGATCTCGAATTGGAAAGTGTCGGATGAACACTCGTTCTCTGATCACAGATACATTCAATTCAGTCTTAATGATGAACCTCCTTGCCGCATAGTATTTCGAAACCCTCGGAAAACCGACTGGCTTGAATATAGGATTACACTTCAAGGGCTATCTGAATTGATCTTTTAAATCATCCTTCTAATACATCCTTAGATACTTATTTCCCTGGTAGCTCACAAAATATTAATAGCTTCGACCATTTTAGGTCTGATATGAAGTCAAGCTATCCACAAGGTCTGATTACTAGAGACAAGCTGCTTTGGACACTCAACAGTTTCCAGCCTTACAAATCTGCGGGACTAGACAATATAATACCAGCCGAGCTCCAAATGAATAGAGATATGATTTTACCAATTCTGGAGTCTATCTTTACCAGTTGCATAGCTATGATCCACATTCCCCTGTCCTGGAGAGAAGACAAGGTTGTGTTTATACCCAAAGCTGGTAAATGTTCCCAAGTAAACCCGAAAGACCTCAGACCTATGAGTCTATCATCATTCCTTCTTAAAACCTTTGAAGGTCTGATTGATATCCACTTACGTACTAGCATAGACATGCAGCTACTATCTACTGCTCAACATGCTTACTGCAAAGGGAAATCGGTGGAAACTGCTCTACATACTCTAGTACGATCCATAGAATATTCCCTCCATCATAAAGATTACACCATGGTTGCTTTCTTAGATATTGAAGGCGCTTTTAACAATGTCGACACATCTGTAATCGCATCTGCACTGACATCCCTGAAGGTAGATGGTTCGCTTGGTGAATTGATTAACCAAATGCTGACTAGCAGGGTCATCAACTCAAAACTGGGCGGCTTTTCTGGTAGAAGGCGGGGTCCTATCTCCTCTTCTCTGGAACTTGGTGGTAAATTGGTGGCCATTCCACCATTCTAAATTCATTCAGATCACTACCTAGTCACATTGACTACACCATTCCAAAACCACAATTCGGTTCAAACTTTCAAGTCACCATTCCTTCTAGAACCCTCTGGGAGGATATAGCGTTCTTGGATGATGAATCGGTCCATATCTACACAGACGGATCGAAAACTGATGAGGGAGTGGGTGGCGGTATGTACTCGGAAAGACTAAAATTAAGTCTCTCATTCCGTCTTCCTAATCATTGTAGCGTGTTCCAGGTGGAACTTATGGCGATTAAAGAAGCCTTATCTTGGCTGAAAGAAAACGTGATATCAACTACAGATATGCGCATCTTCTCGGATAGTCAAGCTGCTATCAAATCCCTGAAATCGGTCTCGACTAACTCTATAACAGCCCTTAATTGCCGTTCATCTCTGCTGGAGATGGCGCAGCAGTTTAACATTCACCTGTGTTGGGTGCCGGGGCATAGGGATATCCCAGGTAATTGTAAGGGCGATGAACTCGGTAAAAGTGGAACAACTCTACCTCTTCTACCTACCAAGGAAGATATAGGTATACCCATCGCTACTTGTAAACTTTTGCTGAGGCAAGATGCATTAGAGAGAACAAACCTTAGGTGGAACGATATCACCACTTGTTTAGCAACAAAACAAATCTGGCCAGTAATGGATTTAAAGCGATCTAAGTGTTTGATATCTCTAAGTAGATTGCACATTAGCTCCATGATTGGTGTTATTACCGGACACTGTGTTATAGGAAAGCACGCCACGCGTCTTGACGTGTTCTCTTATCATTTTTGCAGAAGCTGTTTGGATGAGGAAGAGATAGAATCAATCCCTCACCTCCTATGCACGTGCCCTGCTCTATCTCATAGACGAAGACTTCACCTTGGTGGTTCTTACTTCAATGATCCTAGTAATCTATCAGACTTAGACATAGGCAGTCTTCTACGCTTGATAAGGAGCTCCAATTGGTTCACCGAGTGAGGAAAAGGGTTTCCTAGATTCATGTTGTGTCACAATGGACCAACTCATGGTCTAAGTGTGTCAGTCTTCACAACTGGCAGCCACTTCAACCTAACCTAGCCTAACATTCAAAACGTAGCATTTTTCAAAATTAGTTTCTTTGTGATTTGCAATTAAAGTCCATGATTCAAGCTTGTACTTTTCTTAGCAAAATACAACTTTTTTGGCGTAATTTAGGAACTCTCTAAAAGAATAATTTCACAAACAGTATTTAAAAATATCGATTTGCGATTAATATTTAGTAGTTTACATTGCACAATCACTGATTTACGTTTTTTTCTGTCGCAATTTTCAACTCCATGTGAATAGTTGCAAATCACCACCAAAAAATTCCTAAATCACGACTTTCTTGTCGCAATTTACTTCTCGAAGCACCACAACATGGCATGTATCTAATCATTAATGTGTGGCACAGCGTTGCCACAAAGTGCCCGATTGGGCATTTTGGCCCCCTGTTTTATATTTTGGCCCTTTGCCCGGGCCTAGTAGAAATGGCCCCCAAATGATAATTTCAGAAGCTTTAGTATAATTATAGTATTAGTGATAATTAAAAAGTTATTCAAAATTAAATATTAACCATAGCCATTTTTAAATATAATATAATGGCTATAGAGCTACAAAACTGCTTAGAAAAAAATAGGTAAGATCATGATAATGACGCGAGTAAAAGGTGGGTTTAGTTGAAAGGATTGATTCGATTTTCTTCAAAACGATAAGACTGATTTCAATATTCTTTTTTACACTGAAGCTTTCAAAAAATAGAAGTTGTATTGTGTACCAAAATTTTTGAAAAAAATATTTTTTGGATTTTTAATAAATGTTTAATTTTTTTTGAAAATCAAATGTTTTGAAAACGACATGATCGATTGTTTTTAAACTCGATACTTAAGAGTTTTTTTTAGTACTCTCTAAAATATTTTCAGAAAAAATTTTACATTAATAAAAAAATAACGGTACCTTCCATACAAAAGTAAGAAAAACGGAAAGGAAAATATTTTTTTCTCAAAAACGACTCCTACGATTTTAATTAAACTTTTTTCGTTACTAAAATTAGCAAAGAATTTGAATTTTCTGGTTATCGGCTAAACGGGTTTATATTAATTTTGTATATACAAATTTCAGATGAAATTCAAAAATATTGCATATGAAAATTTTCAAAAAAAAGTTTTTGAATTTAAAAAAAAGTTAAAATTTTTTTTTTTTTTGAAAATTCGATATCTCAAAAACGGTTAACAATTTTTTCAAATTTTGTTTTTATATACACATAAATATAAACTTTAGATTTGTATGCAAAAATTTGTCCTTAAAAATGTTTTAAGAATTTTATAAAAAAATATTTTTTTTTTTAAACCGCACCAACGATTTTAAATTTTGTTTCCATGCTATCATATTCAATCAAAAATTAAGATGACATTCTTTTTGTCCACCTCAAGCTGTGAATAAACTTTTAAAATTTTGTATTTAATGCATTAATTGAATAAATAATAACAATAAATACAAATATTAAATAATGAGTTATTTTTTAATGAAGGATTTTTTTGTAAAATATTCGGGCCCAGCATTTGTCAAATAGCCCCCATAAAATCTCGAAAAGGCCCTCACTGCTTTTTTCTTCGCGGCAACGCTGGTGTGATACCAACGATCTGTAATGCATATTGGCCTAGTGGTTGCATGCTCGCACTGCAACTGGAGGGTTGCGAGATCAAATTCCAAGTAGATTCAACGTAAAGTATTTATTTCAAAATGAAATAAAATCAATTAAGTGCTTATACCTGCAAAATGAAGGGTTAAGCATCAAGATTGATCTTTCTTTTAAGTGGCAATATCACGAAATAAAAGTGGTTAGTGATGGTGATCCTGATCACAAATCTTTTTTCAAATACAAATCGTGCAATTGAGGAATAATTGGATCAAATTGCGATTTGTTGTTCGCAATTTTTGTTTTCTCGATGGAATAGTTAATACTAGCTGCATTTTATTATCCTCATGATCTGATTGATTTACGATTTTTAAGTATCAACAGCTTCATTTTGCTCAGTTCTGCAAATTGCAAACAAATAGTCGTAAATTACGAAATCCCGAGCCAAGGTATAAATCAGGATTAATTTTTCGTAATTTGCAGCTCATTTTTCGTGATCTGATCCAAGAATTCTTTCCGTGAACGCGATGATGTTCGGCACAGAAGTTTGCAATAGTCGAATGCTCAGCTCGCTTGAAATGTTATCTATCAAATAGATAAAGGCTTCTTTTGAAAGCCTGTAGTTTATTACAAAGCTGAAACTGGAATACTTATTTTTACAAATCCTTTCATATTTATTTTCACAAACCTTCTATCACTTAGCTCCAATATGTTGGACGAATCACGAACTCTTCTGCGTTCAATTTGCTTTTCTCTTTCTTCATTTTCGTTGGATCAAAACCAAATTGCCACTATTTAAAAACTTTCTTCAAATCTTTTTTTAATTTATCTGAAGACAAGTCGAAAATTTTAAGTTAAAAAGTTGGCAAAACTTATTATCAGTTACAGTTTATATTTGTTTGTTCTCTTTTTTTTTCTTGGTCTTGATGAAAAGTCAAACGTTTTCACCAATTTTCATCAACGTTCCACTTTCGGGAGGGGATTCATGGTAGTAGCTCAAAATGTTTCCCTTTCACTGAAAAAAACACCCTTTCACTACAAATATTTTTGTAGACTCCTTGGATTCTTGATGCTTATGACAAATGAAATATATGTATGTGGACCAAGTTTCATGACAATGCTTTTGGAATTTGGTAATATTTTACTTGTTTCACTAAAAATTCTGTCATCATTTATCAAAAGGACAATTACTTTTTTTAAGGTGGTTGTATCGAGTTGATACTGATCTAGTAAGATTGGGCATTAAAAAATACCCTTAAAACATGTGTCGTATGCTTTATATTATACCAAGATAAATATTTAAGTTTGTTAATCTTTCATATCACCCCTCCCCAGCACTTTGAAAGTGGCTTTTTAAAAAAAAAAACCAAAGTAGGTTTTCAATCAACTTTTGATGTAATGTAGTAGATTGTGAAATTCTGCGTCGACACCATCTTTAAATTTTATTAATAAAAATATTTTTCTAACTTTTCTTGGCTTTTCAAATTTTCTCGTGTAATAGTCCGACCCTTGGTTTTCGATTTATAAGCAACATTTCGGGATTCAAACTGGTAAGTGGCAACTCTTTCTTTTGTTTTTCTGACAGTGTTGCCACCTTGGCAACACTTCTTAAAAGTAAAGTTAGGACATGAACTATTTGTTTACTAAAGCTCAATCCGTCAGGTCAAAATGAAAGGTTGGTCTCTTTAACAGCCCTATTATCTGTTTTATACTGTCTGTAACTTCGAATGCACTACTTGTTATCATAAATTTACTATGGGCTTCTTTTGAACAGGTGTATTTTGGCAACTATTGGGTATACAGAGACGATTTTAGGCCTTAATTGAAGCCAATTTAGTTTTTTAATTAATTTATCGTAATACGCAGTTGCAGTCTAAAATGGGTCTTAGTTTTAAAATCATCCATAACTGGAAAAAGCGAGACAGAATCGCGGTGTTTTAGATTTTTGACAATTTTTCGTTCGGTGCTCGAGGTCGAAGACTTGGATTACTCATAAGACTTTCACCATAAAGAACTGAGCAAACAATTACAACTACCAGATTTGATACAAAATCTCCTATCTTTTGCCCAACAATGTTCCCGCACTGTATAAAAACAAAAATATAAAAACCTAGTAGCATATAAAAAAAAAAAAAATAGTTAACAAACAAAATAAAAAATAAATGCAATAAATCATGCTCTCAGGGTTATTATTTTATGTGGTAGGGATGACCCCAAGGTATAACATACTAAAAGTCCGAAAAAGCGAGCTTTAGGCTGGAGGGGGGGTTAAAAGGCCCCTTATGTATTTTTTCGTGAATATGTTGAAAACAAAGCGTGTTAGCGGAAAAGTGTACACCACAAAATGAAAGGATATTAAATTTCCTAAAAAAGAATGTTATGATCATATTTTCGGAGAAGATTTAAAAAAAAAGAAGAATGATTTAAAAAAAAAGAAGTTTTCATAGTTTTCAATTTTCTCAAAAAGCGGAAACCCTAGAACCGTCCGGTTTTCAGCATTTAACTTAAAGCTAATAACAACATTAAATAATGAAAGACAATTTACTACTTTATAACGTAAAATAAAAATAAAATCACTTAACAAAATTTTTCAATTTTTTTTTATTAATTTTGAGTTTTCAAACGAATTTTTCAAGAATTATCAACTTAATTTACTATATAATAAAAGAATTCATTTTAAGCTTTTTCTTTTCATAAAGGTATATAAGCACAGTATACACAAATAGCTTTTTATCTAGTTTAAGTTAATGTTTTGGGAACTTATCCCACCCGTAGGGGGAAATATAGCCCCTTCCTATATAATTTTATTCTTAGATTATTTCCTAAACACATCTGCCAACGTGGTAACATCCTGTGTACTTATTATCTTTGAAGCAACAGTGCTTCTAATATGAAAATAAACACTGTATCAAAAAAAAAAAAATTAGGACATTATAACATTATAACACAACTGCCACCGACCACCGATCCTCATACCCCAACTTGCTCTCATGTCATCTCTAGAATGACCATGAATCAATGTGTAGGTACTTACTTTTTCTTTGTTATTTCTGGGTTAATTGATCAAAAAACATTGATTATGTGAGACCATTCAAATGTTAGAAATTTCTACTCCCCGTTACTTTCTTAACCTTGCTGCTACTGGAAATATGAATAAAACTTTTCTTGTAGGAAATTAAAAAATTCTTTCATTTTGTGATGTACACTTTTCCGCTAACACGCTTAGTTTTCAAAATATTCACGAAAAAATACACAAAGGGCCCTTTAACTCCAGCCAATATACCTACTTTCTAATTTCTTATGTAAATACATATATGTAGTTACTGGACTACCTAAATTAAAAATAAAAAAGAGGTAGAATCAACCAACTGAATTAGCAACTGCTAAGGGTAATTTTTTATAATTTCTGGTATCGCATTAATTTAAGCAAAAATTAATGACACCTATACCTACATGTTGATTCCGGATTTGAATATAATTGTTGAAACTACTAGTAATATGTTGAAATGTTGCAAGTGTTATCTTCCAATTCAGTTTTATTTCATATTATGACACAGCAACCCACAACAGCATGAACAGCAGCTTCAATCTTTGAGTTAATAACTATGTAGGTATTTGGACTTTCAAATTATTTTTGTTTCCATTACCTCTTTAGGATTTCTTTGGAACCAATAATAATAACCAATAAAAATCAATTTCCATATTATTTTACAGATATTTTTAGTTATTTTCATATTCGTACTTTCGGGTCTCCAAGCAGCCAAGGAACACCATACACGCACCCGCAACACCCTATAAGTTATCTTTATCCAACGATATCCAAAAATGAACGCTAAACAGGTTACACCAACCACCTCCACGACAACACTCACCATAAAGAGAATTTCGCTCATCTTTTCACCTTTTTCACTAAAAAAATTCGTTTCTTTTTGAAAAAACAAAAGGGATATTATTTTCATCCCTTTTTAGTGATAGACTGGGCATAGAATGTGGTTAGCAGAGACATAAACCAATCATTTTAGAGCAAATTAGAGCAACAATTATTTGCAGTCCATAACACGACACCTAGTAGTCAACGCGGGTTAAACGTTTGTAAAAATAATTTTTTTGAGAGAATTTTTGAAAACCAAGAAAAGATTTAAAAAATAACATTATTCGCCCTGCCAGACTGTTTAAAAAAACCGTTTTTCACTTAGAATTTTGAATTTTTTAAACGGTCCGGTAGAGCGAACTATACACTCAAATGGTCTCAGATTCCGTGATATGTCATCCGAGGAGCTCATCTAGGGAGGAGTGAAAACCAATTTCGGCTAAAACGATTATCTTTGAAGTTGCATTCATATTTTTTTTTTGATGCACTGTTTCTCGCAAAGGCCCCAGTTGTGGACTGCAAGACTTTGATTTTTTGAATAGCATTTAATGATTTAATGGAGCTTTCGACGCCTATACTTCTTTTTTTGCTATCGATCACACCCAAAATCTGCTGTGGGCTCTCGGTCTAATATGTATGTAAATATATACAAGTTGATAATTTGTTTATATTTGCACATATGTATAAATTCAATACGTTTAGTACAGGTAATATAGGATAAATAAAACAAAAAAAATAGTACCATCATGAAACTTGGTGAAACGTTTTATGTACTACGAGAATGAAAAATCAAGAGTCTATAAAAATATTTCTCATAGACGGGTGTTTTTTTGAGGGAGAGAGGGGGAAAGTTGTGGTGTATCAAACCGAAAAATTAACTTTGGTGCAACATTGGCATAGGACACATGTTTTTAAGGTAGTTTTAAATGCTGAATCAAATGACACCAAAACCAAGTCGATACGGCCTCCGTGAAAAAAGTTATTGTCATTTTTATGTAAGGATGACTATATATAGTGACGAGTATAAAAGTAAAATATTACCGGAAACTTTGTATATCTAAACCATTTAAATATACAAAGCCGGAAACCAGTTGAAAATAATGGTCTGTTGACGAAACTTGGCATCAATGGTTCGTTTGTCATTAAAAGCAATAATAAGAAGGTCAAGGCCACGAAAAATGAACCACAGCAAAAAAAAATTAAACTCAATTTACCCCGCTACTTTGCTCTAATTTAGAAAGAGTGCATCCAAAAGTAACGGGAAGTATGAAGGTCAAACAATGAAAAGCATTTATAGGTTGGATTTCAGCCACACTTCAACTCAGGGCTGCCAGAAATCATGATTTATCATTATTTTCATGTTTTTTGAACCCAAATAATGTTTTAATGATTTCGAGTCCAAAATCATGATTTTCTAATTTCAAAAAGAAAAATGGTTTTTTTATAATTGCTTTGAAAAAAACATGTCTAAGCTAAACTACAACCTGAAACGACGAACACATTACAAACACAAACATAGTTAAAATGCCACTTTGACTCAAATGCATAACTACATTTTTGTTTCTGTGATTTAATTTCTTGTATGGTATGAAAGTGGGTCTCCTTTTGGAAAATGTGGCAGTGGAAAAAAGCGTTTAACATAGCTCTCATTGTGATTGCTGAGTTTTTTAATTGAAGCTACAAAGCAAATTTTTCTCAGATTTAATTTTAAAGGAAATATTCTTGAGGGCGTGGAGATTCTGGCTTCACAGAATATTTTGGAGAATAGCACTTGTAAAACATTTTCCAAATTTAGTGAAAGAAGATCAACTTCAGGAAATTGACAATGAGTGGAGAGCACTGAAAAACATAGATTTAAATTTTAGTCTAGATGCTGAAGAATTTTGGAAAGGCGTAAGTAAGTAAATGCAAGCAGATGACACTCCAGCTTTTCCACAACTGTCGCAATTCGTTTATGAAATATTTTCACTGCCACATTCTTCAGCCAATACGGAGCGCGTTTTTTCTGAAGTTAATATGGTAAAAACAAAATTATGAAACAGCCTTGAAATTGATTCACTAAATGGGTCGTTGCATGCTAAACATTTGGTTAAAAACCAGTCATGCTATGAATTTAAGGTTCATACAGAACTTCTCAACAGATATTACACGAATATATACTCCAAAGAATTCACTTACAAAAATAAGTTTTTGTTAACGTAAAATTTAAAAAATATTTTATAGGTACCATCTATATTTTTGATTTTCAATGTGCTATATAATACCTATGTACCTGAAACTGTGAAAAAAATAATATAGCACTCATAAATATATAATATATTAATTATAATAATTTATTTTAATGTTATATACTCGTATTCCTTCCATTTTTGTATTTTTTTAATAAATTTAATAAATTATTTTCTCAATAAATATTTGGAAATATTTGTTTTACTTGTTGCGATGTATGTAGTTTAAAACTTTTTAGACTAAGAGCCCACAGCAGATTTTGGGTGTGAAAAAAGGAGTATAGGCGTCGAAAGCTCCATTAAAGACTATTAAAAAAATCAAAGTCTTGCAGCCCACAACTGGGGCCTTTTCGAGAAACAGTGCATCGAACAAAAAAATATGAATGCAACTTCGAGGATAATCGTGTTAGCCGAAATTGGTTTTCACTCCTCCCTTGAGAAGCTCCTCGGATCACATATCACGGAATCTGAGACCATTTGAGTGTATAGTTCGCTCTACCAGACCGTTTAAAAAATTCAAAATTCTAAGTGAAAAACGATTTTTTTAAACAGTCTGACAGGGCGAATTATCTCAAATTCCATGATATGGGATCCGCGGAGCTTGTCTAGGGAGGGGTAAAAACCAATTTCGGCTAACACGATTTTCCTCGAAGTTGCATTCATATTTTTTTTTCGATGCACTGTTTCTTGCAAAGGCCCCAGTTGTGGACTGCAAGACTTTGATTTTTTTAATAGTCTTTAATGGAGCTTTCGACGCCTATACTTCTTTTTTTGCTATCGTTCACACCTAAAATCTGCTGTGGGCTCTCGGTCTATTTAGTATCTCCTTTACCGTTTTCTTACTCAGACTTGTAAATCATGATTTTTTAACTAAAATCATGACTTTAAACTATGTTTTTTTAAATTTCTGAGTGGCAGCACTGCTTCAACTTGTCTTTTGTACCGATCGGACATGTCGTCAAATTCCACGTTTCCAAAACAGGTAATTATTATTCATCATTTCAGTTTTTTAGTCTGATTTCTATTTATTACGTCAATTTTTCAGCCGAAAAATGTTTTCAATGTCGTACATGTTTAATACAATAAACGCGCTTTAATTCGTGTAACGTTATGTGACAAAATGTGTAAAAAGTTTTTTACCGCTTAATCTGACGTGCTTTAAACTGCTCAATTTTTTTTAGTGCTTTTCATCTTTTTCATGATCAAATATAGAAATCGTTCTAGTTCATTGACCCTCTTAGTCTTAACGGTGATTAAAAATATGTAACGTTATAAGACTTTTTTCTTTTAAAGTGAATTAACGTTATAAGACTTTTTTCTTTTAAAGTGAATTAGGTTACTTTGCTTACGCTGAAACAAATTTGTCCTCTAAAATGCGTGAAAAAGTCATAAAAAAACGTCGTGAAACAACTGGTGAACGTGTGAGGCTGTACAGACAGCGGCTTGAAATTAAAAAAAAAATGCTCAAAATGACGTCGAAACTTCTAAAAGACTCACTTACAGCTTGAGTGACGTGATGGCTTCTACAAGTTATTCATGCACCCAAACTCTTGGAAGAGCTGTAAAAAAAAGCTTCGAATGCTCTTCCACGCTCACCGAAAAGAAAGAGAACAGTTTTATTTAAGTTTTGAAAAACCTAAATGATACAGACAAAATTGAGCTGGTAAATGCAATGACGTCACCTCCAACGGCAAAAAAACGTGCTGGCAATGAGTTCAGCTTTGAAATGAACAGAGCTATTCGCAATTTTTTAGAGAGGGATGACATTTCGCGAGTTTTGCCGAAGGCCAGAGATGCTAAAAGCTACACTTGTCCAGAAACTGGAAATGAAGTTTTTATGCCAACCAGACACATGGTTTTATCTATGAGGGAAGCTTACGCGCTTTTTGTAGATGAAAGAGCAAAAAAATGTAGGTACTCAAAACTAATGTCGTTTTCCATTGGTTTTACTCAAGAAGACACTCATTCTGATTCCGATGGAACAGTGCTTGTTACTTCTTCTCAATTCTGAAGCTTTGTCCCTATATTCGTGAATCATTACACAGAAAGATTTAGCTGGAACACAAAAACTGGAATTAAAAATAATCACAACAAAAACATGAATGTTAAAAAAGAAGCCCAGTTCTTATGTGTACAAGAAATCTTTGCGTAAAAAGTCAGCCAAAAAAAGTAATGAGATCTAAAATATATGCCAAGTTTTAAGTTCATGAAGTTTAATATCAAATATCTTAAGTAAAGTAATATCGAAACAATTCCAAATCATGACAGAAATTTGGTAATTAATGATTACTGATTTAAATTTGGTGGGTTCACTGGTCAAGTTTTCATACATTTTAAATTTGTGATTAAACAAGTATTTAAGAGAAAACTTGCCAAGTAAATCCACCAAATTTTAATCAGTAATCATTAATTACCAAATTTCTGTCATGATTTGGAATTGTTTCGATATTACTCTACTTAAGATATTTGATATTAAACTTCATGAACTTAAAACTTGGCATATATTTTAGATCTCATAACTTTTTTTGGCTGACTTTGTACGCAAAGATTTCTTGTACACATAAGAACTTGGCTCGTTTTTTAACATTTATGTTTTTGTTGTGATTTCACTCCTTTTTGCAAAGATTTATTTTACCAGGTGAAAGCCAAGCCCTACCGCTCTACAAAGTTCCATAATTCTACGACAACCAAAAGTGCTCCATACAAATAATAGCAAGTCTGATAAAGTGGGTGGACGGCACCCCTCCTGAATGGACAATTCCAAATTTTCGATTTTTTTCCTTTCTAAGTACTTCAAGTCCTACCGACCTACCAATCTTCATCGTTCTACAACAATCGGAAGTGCTCAATATAATTTATAAGAATTTTTAAGAATGTGGGTGGATGCCACGCCCCCTGAATGCAAAATTCCAATTTTTCAATTTTTTCTTTCTAAGTACTTTAAGCCCTACCGACCTACCAATTTTCATCGTTCTACAACAATCGGAAGTGCTTCATATAATTTATAAGAATTTTTGAGAGTGTGGGTGGATGCCACGCCCCCTGAACTGAAACTTCCCATTTTTCGTTTTTTTTTCTCCTAAGTACTTCAAGGCTTACAGACCTACCAATTTTCATCGTTCTACACAAATCGGAAGTGCTCCATATAAAACATACATACATATATATACATATATATATATATTATAAGAATTTTTAAGAATGTGGGTGGATACCACGCCCCCTAGATGCAAAATTCCAATTTTTAAATTTTTTTCTTTCTAAATACCTTAAGCCCTACCGACCTACCAATTTTAATCATTCTACAACAATCGGAAGTGCTCCATATAATTTATAAGAATTTATAAGAATGTGGGTGGATGCCACGCCCCCTGTATGGAAAATGCCAATTTTTCAATTTTTTTCTTTCTAAGTACCTCAAACCCTACCAACTTACCAATATTCATTGTTCTACAATAATCGGAAAGGCTGCATATAATTTATAGAATATTTAAGAAAGTGGGTGGATGCCACGCCCTCTGAATAGAAAATTGCAGATTTTCGATTTTCTCCTTTGTATGTACCACAAGGCCTACCGCTGCGCGAAATTTCAAGTTTCTACGATGTCGGGAAGTGCTCCATAATTTTGATGATCTGTCAGTGAGTCAGTCAGTCAGTGAGTCAGTGAGTCAGTGAGTCAGTGAGTCAGTGAGTTAGTGAGTCAGTGAGTCAGTGAGTCAGTCAGTTACGGTTTTTGCGATTTTTGAAGTCCTATATCTTGGGAACTACTAATGCTAAAGAGTTGAAATTTGGTGAGCCACCCGTGTTTGATCAGTTCAGCAAATACTCCGAATTTGAAGTTTCTGACTTAAATTCTTTGTTTTCAAGTGCACAGTGTAATACAATAGTAAATTTAAAAAAAAATATGAAGATATACTGCAGTTTGTTTTGACGTTTGAGTTTAAATGTTTTAGTGCTCTCGAGTGGATTCTGCTTCAAATTAAGAAGCGAAATTCTCTTATCAAAATTGTCAGAAGAGGATATTTATGCCAATGGAATGGCTTCAGAAGACTCCCGGACGCTTCGGAAGGCTTCTGGATGCCCAAAGGAAAACGACATGAGAATTGGTTTAAAGAATCCTACTTCTATATTTCACGTTGTATGTTTCTTAAGGTATCTGTGGTTTTTCTCATTTCAAAAAACAACGACCACCAAATATCAAGCTCACTAACGATCTTCCGCACAATATGTGCATGTGCTCCTATCATTCCAACTTTATTGAAGCTGTTGCAGCACTGCATAAATGTGTACCAAAACCAATTGACTACAATAAAGGTTTTGTGAGCCAGTTCCTGTGCAAAGACTCAGCGATGGACTGCTGATTTTCTAAATGCGACAAATGTTCCGGAATTTCCTTTGACAAGCTAGAAGATTTAGTTGGGGAAACTCCACTCAGTTCCAAAGTATAATGGAAAGTTTGGAAAAAGAGCCTTCAAAATAAAAGAATCGAAAGATACGAAGAAATTGGAACGTTGTCGGATCTCATTGGACATATAACCACCTTATGTAAGCAATTTTTGAAGCACAGCTACATAGAACGTGAACAATCCGAAATGTTCAACATACATGATCGCCCAAGGTCTTCAAATGTCGAATATGGTGATGAAGGTTTACTACAAATTGACTTCGCTGAGAATTTCGTGTGTGAGAGCCAAGATGAAGTTCAAAGTGCTCATTGGAATCAGCGGCAACTCACTTTGTTTACTTCTGCTTTCTATCACAATGAAGTTTTCCAATCGCGGGTGATTGTATCAGACAATTTGACGCACACTAAAGAAACCGTTCCGTATCTGGATAAACTACTATCGACACTTCCAAGTACAGTAAAAGTTTTGAAAATCTGGAGCGATGGACCATCCTCTCAGTTCAAAAACAAATATATTGCTGCCATCATACCGATTTTTGAATACAAATTTAAAATCAAATTTTTTTTTGAACTACTTTGCTACTTCCCATGGCAAAGGTTGTGTTGATGGAATTGGAGCCATCGCAAAAACAATCGTGCGAAAACACATAAGAGCCCGGGACTGTATTGTCAATAATGCATCCAATTTTGTACAGGCATTTAACCGCACTACTTCTACGATTTTCGTTGATGAAGTAAACGATAAAGAAATTACTGATTTAAGCAATAAATTGAACATGGCCTTTATATTCTCAACTGCTAAGGATGTTCGTAATATATCATCTTCTCACCAAATTCAGTGCATTGCCGGAAAAATCCTTACCTTTGCCACCTCGAAGCAGGGATATAATAATGTCTTTAAATTGTGATTTATTTAAGTTATTAGAAGAGAAATCAAAATGTTCTAATCTATCAATATTGTAATGACTTTCCATATTTGAACTATAACGACTCCGAAAAGCAAACAAACGGACACAATAAAGCTTACGGTCGCAGTGCAAACATACCCTTATTAGCTATAATTATAGCAACTCCCAAACGAAAGAAGCGCCATCTGCCGGATTATAGCAGATCTACCAGCTGTCAAATAAAAGCTTTTGGAAGGGAAATTATTGGGAAATTTCCCCTACGGAAAGCTCTGGAAGCAGAGACCAGAACGTTCCACTACTTTCCAGAGTTTGGAAAACAAGTATAAAAGGCACATGTTTGAACGGCAGCGACACAGTTTGTTTTTAATTGTGAATGAATAAAGTTGGTTGTAATAAAAGTGAAAAGTAAAGTTTGTGAATTAATTTCAGTGGTGAATAATAAATCGTTTTGTTTGTAGTAAGAAAAGTAGAGTGTTTTATTTTGTGAAATAAATAAGTGGACGTTTTGAATAAAGTAAATAAGTTTTATTAACGAACCTGAGAAAATATTACAATATTATTTATGTAACATAGCTGGAAAAAAAATAAAAAAAAACACAATTTTCATATATTATCTTCTTTATCTTATAATTATACAAGCTTCTTTTTCTTTTTTTGTTATACTTCCTCATTATTCATACAGAAATTCGCACGGTAACGTTATAGGACACTTTTGTGTAACGTTATCAGACACCAATTTTAATCGAAAAATCACCAAAAATATATTTATTTCTTTTACAGTATTAATGGTTATCTAAAATATGAATTTTCATCTCAATTCTCTCAGACAAAAAAATGAAACAGGTGCACTAAATTCGCAGAGTTTTTACAATATGTATAGCAACGTGCAAATCGACTTCCAAAAACATGTAACGTTATCAGCCACTTTGAAGGGTTGTATCTCGAAAACGGTGCGAGATATTAGCAAAATTTTTTATACAAAATGTGAACATTGCGTAGCTCTATGACATGTCAGTAAAAAATATTCACCTTTACACTGTAGTTTTCGAGTTATTAGTTAAACATTCGTACGAATGTAAAGTTATCAGACCGTGGCCGTGACCAGAAGAGTCTATACAAATATTTGTGGTTAAAGGGTGTTTTTTTGAGGGTTGGGGTGAGGGTTGGAACTATGGTGGGATTATTACCATAGAACCTGTGACAAAAATGGTATCCTCATGAAACTTTATAAAAATGTGGTATTAACTACCAGAATGAAGAATCAAAAATGTCTATAAAAATATCTATATGGTAGAAGGATGTTTTCTATGGGTGAAGGAATGTATAAATTTTTTTCCAAAAACTAAAATTGTTTCCAAAAACAAATAACACCCTTTACCCAAGCCCTCAAAAACACCCTTTCTTCCTTGATATTTTTGTAAACTCCGTAAATTATTCATTCTCGTAGTAAATGAAACACTTTTACCTAGTTTCTTGAGGGTTATCATCCTTTTCCCTTTTTTTTGAAAAATAACCATACTTCCCCCAATCTTCAAAGAACACACCCTTCCATGCAAAACATTTCAATAGACTCTTTTGATTCTTCATTCTGTAATTTAATAGCACATTTTTACTAAATCTCATGGGGGTACCATTTTTGTCATAGGTTTTATGGTAATATTCCCACCACTACCCCAACTCACCAAAAAAACACCCTTTAACCACAGATATTTTTAAAGACTCTTCTTATTATTGAGAGGCCGTATCGACTTGACAAATGAACCACTGATGCCAAGTTTCATCGACGGACCATTATTATACAGGGTGTCCCGGACCTGAGTGGAAGTATTTCAGGGGGTGGTTCTTTGGGTTATTCTAAGAAAAAAATTGTATTGGGGGAAAGTTGTATCTCCCCTCCCTGAGGCAGGGAGGGGCAGTTTCTGAAACATTGACTTCAAATGCAAAAAAAAACATTAAAAATCAAGGGAAACACATTTAATAATGTGCTATAATTTTTTTGAAAGCTAATACTCCTCTCTTGTATTTGGTTTTTAAATAAAGTTGTTTGAGCGAATAGTTTTTGAGAAATGAAATTTCAAAGTCAAAATTTAGAAAACAAATTTCAATTTTTTTTTCTTAAGTCGATATTTTTCAAAATTTTACGTAATTAAAGGCATTTTTTGTGTTCAATATTCAATGTCTTCATTATTTTTTAGTCCATTACCGAAAACCAAATGTAAAAATCTCTCTTAGTTTTTGAGAAATTAAGAAAAAACAAAAGGTACTTTTACCAAAAAAGCCCGAAAAAGGGTTAAATTATGGATAATTCATGAATAAATTCATTTTTTCGGGCTTATTCGGGAAAAGTACCTTTTGTTTTTTCTTAATTTCTCAAAAACTAAGAAAGATTTTTACATTTGGTTTTCGTTAATGGACTAAAAAATAATGACGGCATTGAATATTGAACACAAAAAATGCCCTTAATTACGTAAAATTTTGAAAAATATCGACTTAAGAAAAAAAAATTGAATTTTTTTTTCTAAATTTTGACTTTGAAATTTAATTTTTCAAAAACTATTCGCTTAAACAACTTGATTTAAAAACCAAATACAAGAATGGAGTATTAGCTTTCAAAAAAATTATAGCACATTATTAAATGTGTTTCCGTTGATTTTTAATGTTTTTTTTGCATTTGAAGTCAATAGCCGCGTTTTATTATCGCTCATAACCCATATGGTTCACCTCGTGAAAATAAAACGATGTGGGTTAGTGCAAAAGCAGTGCTGTATATCAGTCTCTTTTTTTCTTATGTTTATTTGTTTTTCATGCAAGCACTTGTCTCTTTTCCTCTTTATTCCTAGTACTGCTGACAAATCGCTGACATCCATTCACAATGGTAAATAGCACTCTGCCGGCCAGAGTGAAAACCTCTATCTGGGTTATTGAAATTAACCTCGATAGAAAACTAGATCCCATGTTGTTTTTGTAATACATGTTAAAAGATAACCTCGACCCAGACCCAGAGATAATAAAACGCAGCTAATGTTTCAGAAACTGCCCCTCCCTGCCTTAGGGAGGGGAGATACAACTTTCCCCCCATACAATTTTTTTCTTAGAATAACCCAAAGAACCACCCCCTGAAATACTTCCACTCAGGCCCGGGACACCCTGTATATGTATTATAGTCGTCCTTACATAAAAATGACAATAACTTTTTCATGGAGGCCGTATCGACTTGGTTTTGGTGTCATTTGATTCAGCATTTAAAACCAGCTTAAAAACATATGTCATATGCTAATGTTGCATCAAAGTTAAATTTTCTGTTTGATACACCACAATACACCAAGTTTCATGATGGTACTAATCTTTTTTTTATTCGAAAGACTTTTCGTACTATTTTACCTGTACTAGTAATAAAATATGTGAAGCAAGACTCAAGTTTTTTAAAAGAGATAATTAATTAAAAAAGATTTAGTTTTCAAGAATCATTCAATTAAAAAAAAAAAAACATTCACTTAAAAAAATAATTTTGAAGCGTTGAGAATGAGCAGGGGTCAAGTGACATTTTTGAAGTTTTGAGTTATAACCGTTTAAAGTTTTACGTTTATAACTTTTTTTCTGAAGAGAAACTTAGAAAAAAGCCATACAAAAATACAAAAAATGTACAATATTTACCAATTTTATTTAAATTAATTAGAAGTTGGTGTTTTACAAAAAATTCAGCACTTGACCCCTTTAAGCGAAAATGAATTTAATTTATTTTTTTATGAAAAAGGGGTCAAGTGAAAGTTGAGTATTATTTTTGTATTTCATAAATTGAACAAGTGAGCACCTACCACCTTTATGCAAAAAACTATATATTGCTTGGTATTCTATCTTTCAGCTTTTATTGCATTAAAGGGTTCAGTGCGCGCTTAACACCTTCATGCAAAAATAAAATTTAATTCAAAATGTGCTCTCAACTCATAGAGGTGTTAAGTAATCTAAACCCCTTCTTGTCTAAAAATAACTTTTAAAGAAACATGTAGTTTGTTTTATCTGAAACTAAAACTTTGTAAGTAATTGTTATTACACAAGAATTAGACCAAAATTTAAATTGTCGCTTAACAAAAAAAAACAAAAAATCGAAAAATGTCACTTGACCCGTTCTCACTCTAGATCTAGACTAGACCATTTATTTATTTTCGTATCGTAGTTACGGACTTGTAGTTTGTTAAAGCTTAATCAATTCTTAAACGTTTGAATTTGCCCAACTACAAGTGTAGAAAAATCTTTATGAAACTCCAATTTACAAGTCCATACTTCCTAATGGTTGCAGCTACAAATCTACAACTACAAGCCTAATAGTTTTATGAAAGTACAGAAAAAAAAGTGTCTGTAAGCTTTTAACGCTTCAAATGTGAATTTTGAAGAAAATTGCTTCAAACGACGCGACGTTTACTATTTTAAGAATCTCTTTATTTTTGGACAAATCCATAACATGCTGGCTCTACTGGGCATGAGCTATGCTTAGACTATGAACATGTCTTGAAAAAAACAAATGGAGCCCCAAAGATCCATGTATGAGCAGTGACATATCCATACAAATCAGACTGCTGATTGGATTGTGGTTTGGATGTTAGGCATCGCTCATGTCTAGTGGAGCCAGCATGTAAGAATCAAGTGATTTTCTTTGCTTATTTAAATAAGGAGTTTCTGGAAATACAAAACGTATTGAGAGTGATTTTCTTTAATATTCGCGAAAATGTGAAACTTGTATTGAAATTACCTATTTTGAGGACAAGGCTTGTTTCACACATATTCGGTTTCATTCGGTTCGTTCTCCATTCGGTTCATTTTTGGTTGGACCTGATAAGTGTGAACCGATGAAAACGGCAAGAAAAAAAACCGAATAGCACCGAACGTCCCCTCGACATGAATCGGTTTCATTCGGTTTCAAGGGAAACAAACTTATCGTAGCGTTCACAAATATTCGGTTCTATAAGGTCTTTTTTTGGTCGTTTTTATTTGGAATACTAGTGCTGAAGTATGTTGATATTTTTGGAATTAAAAATTGGTATTTGAATACAAACCTTACAGGAACCGTATATGCGTGAAAATACAAAACTGAAACAAGCCTAAGTAACTGTGACCATATATCGACGCTAATTTAAATGGTTCTGCTTCATTTCATTTCTTCCAACTGTGTTTTTTTTTACCTAAAAATGGCCGCGGGGTTTAAAGATTCATTTTTGGAAAATTTCCTAGAGCAAAAATTAATTCTTTCTAAATCCTATACAAGATCCACCATAAACCAGTGCCAATAATTTATGAAAAAAAAATTTGCAATATATGGTTGATGGGGAAAATTAGGATAAATTGTATATGAAAGGGGAAAAATAAATTGCCTCGCATTAAATGACCGGAAGTGGGTTGGGGGTGCGAAAACAGGGTTTTTTATGATTTCTGGCAAAATAGACCTTGTATCGAAAAAATGTAAGTGGAAAAGTTGTAGATAAGTGAGAGACCTATAACTTTTATTAAGGTCATTTTTTCAAATAACCTTAAAAATATTGAGAAAAATACCAAAAACCAATTTTTTGGTTTTTATTTCCGACAAAAATAACTTTATTTGCTGAATTTGGTGAAAACGTAGATAATTGCATCAAGCTGTAATTTTTTTTAAGCAAAATATACATTTTTGGATTTTTTGTGAATTTAATTCGAAAAAATGGACTAATTTTTAATCAAAACAGTTGACGAAAAAATTTTTGATTTTTGAAAATTTTGGGCCATCATTCTTTTCTACTTTATGACGGCTTAAAATAAACACTCTATTATTGTGAAAAACATATACGTAGTAAAAAATGGCAAAAACTAAAAAAACTATTTTCAAGATCGATCTGTGTTTGTACGTACGTTCGTACGTTCCATCGCTTTTTTTCGTCCACCATATCTCAAGAACGAATAAAGATATCGACTTTGGATTTATTTTGTTTTATAGATAGAAGTTTCATTACGTTCTGAAAGAACTTTTAAAAAAATTAAATGAGCGGTTTTTTTACTATAGCAGTTTTAAAAAATAGTTGTTGAATTTCTTCAGTCCTGAATATCTTGAGAACGGATCATGCTATCGACTTCGGGTTAATTTTATTCTATGCATATTGACATAATAAGGAATTGGTAAAAATATAAAAACATATCAACCTATAGTTTTTTTTTAATAAAAAAAAGTTGCTAAAAATTGTTGACAAAAAGTTGTTTGGCTTAAATATCTCAAGAACAAACAATGATACTGACTTCGAGATAATTTTAATTTATACAATAGTTTATATATAAAAATTGATAAAATTTTTAAAAATATTGAATTGACAGTTTTTTTCTTAAGTGAAAAAAGCTGCAAGCAATTTTATCAAGATAGATAGATAGATTGAGATTTATTAATTCATCAAAAAATATTTACAAAATTCAGTTTTAAATTTTAACATAAATCTTTTGAGGCATGGCCAGAGGAGCCGTCAGCCAGATGATAGCCTTATAAAATAAAGTTTGTTAAATTGGTTGATTAATGATTTTGCAATTAAGAATTTGAATTCAAAAGTTTTCTCCTATAATTCTTTTTCTATATGCTAATGATATTTTGATAAACTTATATAATTTTTGCCAGTCATTCCCGTAAAAAATAGCTAGTAAATCCGCTTGTTCTAGGTAGTTCTGCTGCCACATTTGTTGCCGTATCTCCACCAGCATTGGGCATATTGCGATGAAATGTTCTACGTTTTCTCTCTCGTTCGTGTTGCATAACGAGCAATATAGTGCTAAGTCGCTACGGTGCGGAATGAAATTTAAGGGCAATAACTCTCCTCTTGCATGAAAAATCATCGATATTGCTTCAGCGTTGAAGGTGTCCTTAAAATAGTTGAATTCGCCAAGATCATACTGGAGCCTTGGATAGACTTCCCTATGAAGTGAACTTTTTGCTTGCTCCATATTGTCTTCTCTTACTTTGGAATGCAGTTTTTCAAGTAAAGTGCATCAATACGGCCCCCAATCTGCAAGATTGTTTAAAGTTAAGTTGAAAGGTAGCTCACACATTTCTGCAAGATTTTTCCATCCTTGAAACCAAGAGCTTTGAGAATTTATGATTGAGACTGCAATTTTCCTAGCAACTTTATTGGTTTGACTATACAGAAGTCTCATGATGTAATTAAAGTGTAGTTTCAAAGATGTGAGATAAAGTGGTGACAATCCGGTTTCGAGTAGTAGCATGTAATTTGGTGTTGTGTCCGGTAGTCGAAATTGCCGTTTTAGGAAGAACCTCAGAAGTTTTTCGGTGGTTTCAAATTTTTGCCATCCCCATGATTCTGCGGCGTACAGCATTATTGATTCAGAGGTTGCAAGAAAAACTTTGTATTTTGCACTAAATACCAAGTCTTTGTTTCCATAAATATTTTGCCATACCGTCCCAATCGCATTTTTTGAAGACGAAAGCTGGCTAATGTAAATTTTTTCAATAATTGTTGAAAACTTGTTTTTTGCCTCAAATACCTTGAGAACTAACAATGATATTGGCTTCGGGGTAATTTCATTCTATATACTAGATTATAATAAATTGATAAAGGATAAGTTTTGCAAAAAATCAACAAACTGTCTTTTTAAGCGAAAAAGTACAAGAAACTTTACCTACCAAAAATTGTTGAAAGTATTTTTAGTCTCAAATATCTTTAGATTTTGATATGGGCATTGGGATGACTTTACTCTACATACTATAGTTCAATTTTGTTAAAAAAATTACCAAACAGTTTTTTTTTATAGAAAAAGATTACAAACATTATTCAACAATATTTTTCTCTAATATCTCGAAGGCAAACCAATCTTTGGTCTTCACTTGATTGCCTGTTGAACACCTGATAAAGTTTTCGAAGATCGAGAATCTGCGATTTTTTAATAAAAAACATTGGGCCTCTAGCTTCCGAAGGCACCAATGGGAAGTTACTAGTGTGGGTCGCACCCAGCCTCTTTTTTTTTATTGTTGTTTTTTTTTTGTATTAATTATGTCACTGTACGAATCGAGGTTTGAAATGTATCCAACCGCTACAGTAAAGACTTCCTTCAACCTAGAAAAGCTACAACCAACTGAGGGAGCAGCTGAACAGTATTGTTACTGGACCTATTTCCAAATTCAAACTTGGCTTATAGTAAAAACTTACGGCTACGGATTGTGGATGGAAACTACATCTAAGCGCAATAATCTAAGCTAACAGAAAAAGAATTATTTTCTGAAAATTTTTTGCTATCTGCTGTTGCTGTGAAACTGATTATGATAAGGCTGCCAAAAGCATGGAGTTTAATGCTCGAATTGTCACGGGGCCAAAAACTGCTCTAACTCTGAAATACAAATACAGTGGTGGACATGGAAATAGCACACATTTTTATTCATTTTGATTTTTTATTAAATTTGAATATAAAAACAGTTCGGGCTTAACTATATAATAAGTTAGTAGATTTTTGAAAGCTAACACATTATGTGATCTATAAAAAATCCATCTTTTTGTTTTTGATCTAGTCACAACTGTTAAAAATAAACAAAAATAACACAGTTATTTCAAAGTTGATGTTATTGCTTGGACATATAATTAGCACATTACCTGAAAAAGCTATTGAACCTTAAAATTTCAACATTTAATTTAATATTTTGTTGGAAATCCCTTGTTTGCAATGACAGCTTGACATCTTCTTGGCAAACTTTCCACTAATTTTCTGCAGCGTTCTATTGGCGTTGCATACCAGGCACTTTTGATGTTTTCCCACAGTTCATTGAGGTTTTTAGGATTTTGACCTTCTATTTGGCGTTCAATGTCATTCCACAGATTCTCAATCTGGTTGAGATCGGGAGACTGAGCCGACCAATTCAATACATTGACAAAATTACCTTCTAAGCACGATTGCACCAGGCGAGAAATATGCTTCGGATCATTGTCGTGCATAAATCGCCAGGTCAATAGCAAATTGTCGTCAGCATAGGGAATCATGTGATCTTCCAATATGTTCTTATACACATGTTGATCCATTTTTGTGTTGATTTTGACAATTGGACCCACACCGTGCCAAGAGAAAGCTCCCCACACCATAACGTTTCCCCCTCCATGTTTTATTGTCTTGAGTGTGTATTTTGGGTTGTGTTGTTGGTTAGGTGGACGCCAAACATATTTTTTTCCATCCGACCCGAATCTGCAAAACTTTGATTCATCACTCCATAACATGTTTTTCCAAAAATTTATAGGTTTTCGGAGGTGCTCCTTTGCAAATTGAATTCTGCACTTTAAATTCTTTTTCGAAACAAACGGCTTTTTCTGGGCTATGCAGCCTCTTAAGTGATTTTCATTCAGGCGTCGTCGTATTGTTCGGGAAGACAAAAAAATTCCGTACTGTGACTCAACATCTGATTTTATTTGCTTCGAAGTTTTGAATGGCTCTGCAGTCGAAGCTCTGTGTATTAAATTGTCCTCTCTTACACTCGTTTTTCTTGCACGCGGGGCTCTAGAAACGTTTTTTGTAGTTCCATAAGTGTCAAGATGCCGAATTGCATTATAAACTAGTTTCCTGGAACAGTTTAATACTTCCGATATTTCACTTACGGTTCTTCCTTGAGCTTTCAACTCGTTTATTAAAACCCTTTTTTCTGATGAACAATGTGGTCCTTTTCCCATATCTGTCGTATATTTCAAAGTCTATCGTATATTTTTATAGCAACTTATTTTAAATAGATCTCACAAATAGACTTACCGTTCCAATAAATTATGTTAAACATTAAATTATTAATCAGCTTTGAATGTAACTCGAACTGTGCTAATTAAATGACCACGCTTCAACAATGATGATTCACGACTATTGTTACAAATTCGAATAGGTAATGGAAAAACATAAAAATTTAACGGGTTCATTTTCTCCTGTTTTCATATAATTAAAACAAAGAGAGATCCCGTTACTTTAAAATTAAAGCTCAGGCCTGTATGCAATTAACCAAATGAAGGTTAAAGTGTGCTATTTATGTGTCCACCACGGTATGTATTAGAAGAAATCAGCGATTCAGAGGAGATGTATAACGAAGCAATACAAACAGAGAAAAAATGCGAGCAATTTTGAGAATAATGATCTCGATGAATTTGAGGACCTATAGTCTGTCCAGCAAAAAAAGTCAGTACAGGGCTTATGGGCGAGCTTTTTTCAGAACAGTGATGCCAGTGTATACCATCACAACCCTCAAATAACAAACACCTGCCACTGAAAAAGTTACTAAACCACTGATAAACAAACAGGAATTGTTGTTGCAACTCCTTGAAACATTTCGTACGCTCCAACATGACCGTCGTCTTTCAATGCCAAAAGCATTCTGATCGTATACTCGCTTTCGCTTCTACCTTCGCTGTGTGAAATAAAACAAAAAATTCACATTCCAACAGAGTTGCCTTTGCCATGTTACAACAGTACGACAGAGCGTTTTCAGTGGTTTTTATGAAAGAACTTTCAGTTTTGAAGCTTTTGAGAACAATATTTATAAAGGTGAGAGCCAAAAGTGTTGTCGTTTTGATTGTCCTCTTATTATTTGTTTGTATATTTGAATAAAGCTATAAAATGCACATAAAATTTGTACGATTTTAGTCTTTAAGAAGAAAAAAGTTATTTGCGTTTTGAAACATTCACAAGGCGTTACGTGATCAAATTCATTTGAAAAGGTGTGCTGCGGTAAAGAAAGATAAATGGATCTTTTTTTTTAATATGTTTGAAATGGTATCAATGGTAACCATATGCACGTTGTTCTTCGATTTGTGGCAATTTATAATTCAAAGTACGGAAACCCTGTGAGAGCTTTAACTTGAGACAGATGTATGCAAGCCAATGCAACCAGACTGAGAGGCAAACGTCCTATCTTCCCTTTACTGACAATTTTTGTTGGATAGAGTATAGACGAAGTCGAAGATCTTATCGAAGATCTTGAGTCTGAAGATGTATAGCAGCTTCCCAAAAAAATGAGATTCCAATAAACTTTCGCCTAAAACTATTTTCAAGCTTAAAAGCATATTAATGTTATAAAAAAATACAACAAAAAACAAACAAAATTATAAAAAGAGAAAGAAAAATAAAAAAAATAAACGTAAAATTTACGTTGGGAAACTGAATGAAATAAATAAAAACGATGTTTCTTTTGCCTAAAATTGTTATTGTAAGCGATTTCTTAGGTAAAATTACATTTTCAAGCATGAACTAAACATCACATTAATATAAAAAATATGAAAAAATATAAAAATAAAAACAAAAATGAAAAAAATATGCGAACGAAATAAATAAAAGAGATGTTCTTCTTGCCTAAAATTGTCATTGTAAGCAATTTCTTAGGTAAAATTACTGTTTAAACACTTGGAATTTCAGTAAATAGAACCTTAAACGGTTAATTAAGGTTCTTTTATTATATATCACATTGAAATTACCATTTTGCATCACTTTCAACACTTCATTTAAATGAACAGTTAACAATTACAGACTTGAAAAAAGTTTTTTTAGTTTTTGCCATTTTTGACTATGTTTGTTCACAATAATAGTATGTTTATTTTAAACCGTCATAAAGAAGAGGTTTCAACAAAAAGAATGCTGTCCTAAAATTTTCAAAAAATCAAAAAAAAATTCGTCATTTTTTTGATTGAAAATGAGTCTATTTTTCGTATTAGATTCACAAAAAATCCAAAAATTTATATTTTGCCTTGAAAAAATTTCAGCTTCCTTGAGATGCAATTATCTACGTTTTCACTAAATTTCAGAAAAATAGAGTTATTTCTGTCGGATTTAAAAATAAAAAACAAAAAATTCTTTTTCTTATTTTTCTCAATATTTTTGTTGTTATTTGAAAAAATGATCTAAACAAAAGTTATAGGTCTCTCACTTATCTACAACTTTACTCTATAAATTTTTTCGATAAGAGGTCTACTTTTGCCAGAAATCGTAAAAAACCTTGTTTTCGCACCCCCACCCCACTTCTGGTTATTTGCTGCGGGGCAATTTATTTTTCCCTTTTTATATACTATTTATCCTAATTTTCCCCATCGCCCGTATTCTGCTAATAGTTTTTCCAACTTTTGATCTTTGAAAACCGGTTTGGCACTGGTCTACCATACCCAATTGGAAAATTAACATTATTATTTTTTCGAGTTAATGACAATAGATGATCTGAGGCACAGTTTTAGACTTTAATGTATCCATCGATTTCAACAATTCATAGCACCAAAATTTTTTGAGAATTGCTCATTTATTTGCAGGGATTCCCCTATTTTATAGTTTCGAGTAATAGTACGCATACGCCACGGTGTACCATTTTCATAAATGCCGAATAGCTTTGTATTGCAGACAAGGATTGCAGTTTAAATGCAACTATAAATATTATTATTCCATAAAGACACATTAGAAGGAAGGTTGAAGTTGCGTTTGCAGTTACAATAAGATAATAAATAAAATGCATGACTGGATCGCACGTACTTGCTCTTATGTTCAAGTTGTGTGGGGCTTAAGAACTATAAAAAATATTCAAGTAATTATAGAAAAAGTATAAAAAGCATTTAAATCGTTCTTTTAATTGTATAAACAGCCTGATAAATAACTTAGAGCTCAAAAAAAAGTATGCCATTTGATTACTTGACAAAATATGAATATATGCAAAAAAAAAATTTTAAATCCTTGGAGCCGTTTTCTTAAAAATTAATTTTTTATATATACAATTTTTGTAACATTTTTCAAAAAAAATTTTGGTATGCCAATTTTGAGTATATATTTATATACATTTAAAACTGAAATTTCAAAATAATTCATCAACCCGTTTTTGAAATATTGGATTTTTAAAAAATAATTCAAAATTTTTTTCAAAATTTTGGTATGCAGTATCATTTATATTCCAACAAAGCTTTTGTGCAAAAAATTTCATTGAAATCGGATGAGCGATTAATGAGAAAATCAAAAATCAAAAAAACCGTTATATGGCAGGTACCGTTAATAAATGTTTTTGGTGATTTTTTTTTACTAAAAGGTACATCATATTTACAATAATACACTTATTTTTTTTATCAAAATCGTTGGAGCCGTTCTTGAGATAAATAAGCTTTTCCTTAACGGTTGTATGGCAAGTACCGTTATTTTTTGAGCTAAAAAAAAAATTTCAATTTCCCCTCTGGAGAGTTACAAGAAAACCTTAAGTTCAAAATTTGAAGAAAATCGCTTCAGTGGTTTAGGCTGTAGGTTGAGGTACGGACAGACAGACAGACAGAATTGTGCCACCCACTTTTTTCGTGTTCTCTATCATCGTAATGTCATGTTTGATTGTTATCTCGAAATTTGTTTCTTGCACGAATCCAAAACTTGCCCTATAGTACCTATATCGCAAGTAAAAAAATGTTTCGACAACCTCACTTGAGAGAATTTTTTGGTTTTGAACTTTTAATTGAGTTTTATATCTGTACATGAATGAACATTAGGCTGGTCCTTATAAAGACCTTTGTCTACTTCAAGTTGGTGTGCCCCCCCCTCCAAATTTCTTTCAAATAAATACAAAAATGTTTGTAAAATTTTAGCTCATTATTTTACCTCTAACCCGGCCCCAAGACGAAAGATGATGGGAAAACCCATGTAAAATTTTCAATCAAACTCTAAATCATTATAACTATGGTAATAATTGATAGAAAAAATTTAATTTTGGTATAAAAATGTAGACACCTATATGGTAAACAAAATGGCGTACTAGAACAAAATACGGTAGTTTTTTCCTTAATTATAGGCAAAAGGAAAATTCAAATTTTTCAACTTTTCTCTATGGGTCTAAAATTAGGAAAATTATTGGTTTCGATTTTAATGCGTTTTGTACCGAATTTTATTATAGGCTACATTTGCACCAAAGCTTAAATTTTTCACCCCATTATTAAGAAAGTTATAGATATTCTGAGTTTGATTAAACATTTTACCTGGGTTTTCTCGGTGCAGGGAATTAACTTCACGGGAACTATCTTCACATGGGAATTTACTTCACCAGTAGTGGGAATTAATTTCACCTTTTTTTTTGTGAAGTAATTTCCCCCTAAAGGTGGGAAATAATTTCATCCGAAAATTGTGTGAAGTTATTTCCCACCTATGATATGATAGAAATTACAAAAATGTAAAATTGTATTTCCTTAAATCCCGATTCTTTAAATGCAAAAGAAATTTGCATACACCCAGCCCCGCACCTACCCCAAATCCTATAATGGGCCCAAGCAGGGGGCTTGCAGGGGGGCAGCATGCCCCCCCAAACATACCTCACTGTTTATTCGCCGTAATGCTTGCTGCCAGCATATATACAGTGCTAGCAGCAAGCATAAATACAGTGTTAGCAGCAAGCATTACGGCGAATAAACAGTGAGATATGTATGGGGGGGCATGCTGTCCCCCTGCAACCCCCCTGCTTGGGCCCATTATAGGATTTGGGGTGGGTGCGAGGCTGGGTGTATGCAAAGTTTCTTTTGCATTTAATGAATCTGGAATTAAAGAAACGCACATTAAAGTGAAATTAATTCCCACAAAAAAGTGAAATTATTACTCACTTTCAGTGGGAAGTAATTTCACTTCAAAAAAGTGAAATTAATTCCCATTAGTGGTGAAGTTAATTCCCATGTGAAGGTAGTTCCCGTGAAGTTAATTCCCTGCACCGTTTTCTCATATAAAACTTGATTCTCTTGGAGGATTTGGAAGAAATTAGGGGGCGCACCAACTTAAATTAAACAATGACCTATTTTAAGGACCACCCTTATGTCCATGTACAATGTTCATAATGGATGTACAAGATTGATAAGAAGATATTAGAAAATTTAAAAAGTTTTGATTTGCCTCCTTAGGCGCCAGTTATAGCTATCATTGAAATTCATCATTGACAATTTTAATGATTGATTTTGAAACGTTTAGGAAGTAAAATCATTTATTATTTTGATGGACAGATAAATCTTAAGACTCAATTAATATTTCTAGCCAAAAAAAATAATTCAAATAGGCCCAACTTTCCACATAAAACGACTTTTCTTGTTTCAATGATTGAACTACCTAACCAATGATCATTGAAAAATTAAAAGCCAATATTTGTGGAAAGTTGGGCACATTTGAAATTTTTCTTGACTAGAAATATTAATTAAGCCTTGAGCATTTCCAAATTGTCCATCAATATAATAGATGATTTTGCTTTCTAAACGCCTCAAAATCAATCATTAAAGTTTTCAATGATAGCTATAACTAGCACCTTACAATGAATAAATTTTGTAAGTTTTTAAGTTTTTAACTACAAATACAAATTGTAGATGCAAAATTTTCCAATTTTTTTGTTTAAGCTTGCAAAATATATTTACAAAAACAATATTTTTTAAAAAGTTTTTATAAAATAGATTATTGGCTTTAAAAGAAGATATAACACGACATCGTATGTGATGCCGTTGACTTTTTAATATTTTTTCCATTTTAATTCATTTTTTCTTTTTAGAAAATTTCCCCTCCCGCCTAAACGGATACAAATAGACCCCCGAAATAGCTTTTTGTAACACCTATTGCAAGACAATCTGAATTGTGATGATATATTTTCAGCACATAATCTAAAAAACTTTGGTATTAATATAAATTCCCCTTCGACTTTTAATAGCTTAGGAAGGACAACATTAAATTTTCTGTAAGCTTTCTTAACCTTGTTCATTTCTGTACTGTAACCGGTTCTAAAGCTATAAAATAAAGAAGACAAAAATCCCACACGATTTGTATGGAAAACAAAAAGGAGCGATGAGTGACCTCGAAATATTAATCTAATGAGCTGAATTTTTATCAGGCTTATTATTTCGCTTAACATTATAATATAAAAATATGGCATTGAAAATCGGAGTCTAATATATGTACAACACATACATATGAAAGGTCCAAGGGAAAACGGCTTAACTCCACTTGGGTTGATTCCGAGAAAAATGAAAATATAAGTTTATTAGTAAAAGACGCTTAATTCAAAGGCAAATTAATCAAAATAGGATAAATAAATCAAAAAAATCCATACCATCTTGAAGATTGATGAAAACGTTTCATGTACGATGAGAATGAAGACACAAAAGTCTTTAAAAATATTTCACATAGAAGTGTGTTTTTTGAGAAGGAGAGGGGGAAGTTATGGTGTATCAAACTGAAAAAATTTGGTACAACCTAAAGCATATGACACATGACAAATTTAATATTTTAGTTTCATGAGTGTAAGAGTATTTTCGTGGGTGTTATGGTATTTAGTTTACACTTGCCCCTCCCCCTTAAAAAAACACCCATGGATATTTTTAGGGACTGTCTTGGTTCTAAATTCGTATGATAAATGGAACATTTATTCCAAGTTTCATTAACATGTCTTTATTTTCAAAGGGTTTTCGGAAATATTTTACCTGTTGTTCCTGAAAAAAAGTCATTATTACATAAAAAGGACTATAACTTTTGTTTTGGTGGTTGTATCATTTTCAATTTGGTTTCATTAGATTCAGCGTTAAGAACTACCCTTAAAGCATGTATCATATGGTAAGGTTGTACCAAAACAAATATTTTAGTTTGATAGATCTCCAAATTTCCCCCCGTCTGCACTTCTTCAAATGCATCTACACAAAAAGCCAAAGCGGAGATTTTGGGGGACTTTGGATATGTTATAGAGGTTTCAATTCTGCGTCGATTCCGATTTTAATATTTCATGAATTAATTTTTTCAAGGTTCCCTATACGATTTGTGTCATTTTTCCTGGTCTAACCTGTAAACAAAATAATACCCCCATGAAACTTGATGAAAATGTGGTTTGAACTAACGTAATGAAGAATCAAAAGAGACTTTACAAATATTTCGAATGAAAAGGTGTTCGAAAACAGAATATGAAGAAAATTTTAAAAGAAAATCTTCTGTTTAAGTGAAGTGACTGAATATTTATAATTCAAGTTAAAAGCTCACTTGAACTTTTAACTTGAATTTGAAAAGGTGTTTGTTTTGAAGAAAGGTGGAAAGTATGGAGTTATTTTTCAAAACTTTTTGAAAGAATGACAATAACTGTTTTCATAGAGTCCCCATTGATTCAACATTTTAAAACTAACTATGTACTATGAAAAAATTCGTCATATATGCAAATACACCACAGTAGGTATAATAGTCTGGCCTACATTTAAATGAGCGAACTATAATATATTGTAGAGCACTCCACTCAAATGTCTGTGCTGATATAGGTATATTTTTGCAATACGGAACCTGATTAGTCTAAATGTGCGAAGTGCGATAAATATTAGATAGATAATTAAATAAATTATCTTAAAGAAATAAAGTCACAAATCATGAAAGAACATTGGCCAACTTGTATAAAGTCTGGTAGGTACCTAGGTACCTTCCTAAAAGTTTTGCAAAATGAAATCTTCGTTTCAGGGCATTTCGAACTTTTCGAGAACACTTTTGGTGTTTTTGTTTGTGCTTGTTTTTCCTTTTTACTTCATTAACCAATTACTTTCACACAACATCCATCTTCTATGTACATATACCTATGCAATAAAGTTAAAAATATTTATCCAAATAAAAATGTCCTTTATAAAATTTAAGTTACAACTTCGAATATTGTAGGTGTGATACTACTTACAAAAAGTAGATAGGTATGTACAATGTACCTTTCAATACTTTTTGTCTTCAGCCAGCAAAAACTTACTTTCTACATTAGATTCAGAGAAAAACATCGCAGATACAAATAAATGAAATTACAAAAGCAAACGAAGACCCACAATACAAAAAAATCTTTATTCTTACTCACGTTATTACCCATTTCAAATCCAACAACACATAAAAGCTGTATTCTCCATTTCCGTGTGTCCTTTATTTTTCTTTGTTGTTCCTCTCCATCTGCCCTTCTAACGTCTCGATGTTAACAATAAAATTTACGAATTCCTGTGTCATCCACAATACAAAACAAAAAAATTATACATATCTATACATATACATTTGTATGTATACATATAATACTATATCCACCCACGAAAAAAAGGCCCCTCCTGACATTAAAGAACCCATCATGAAAACATACTTCTCAGCCTACCTCCCAATTCCAGTCCCAACACCCGGAAAGGAAAGAAGCAGAGAAAAAAACCTTTAAGGATTCTTACAACAAAAAAAATAAGGGAAGCTTCGACAGGCTGAAAATAAAACCTACGACCTATCATTATGATAATACGTGTATAAGCTGTACGCAGAATGAACGCACTTTGTAATAGCCAGTGAATTTCTTCCCCAATACTAGCTGTCACCGAACTCCAAACCATCCTATCCGCCAAATAATGGAAACGAATAATAAAATAACGGTTTGGGTGGGGGATTTTTTTTGCTGAGTTTTTTTTTTGTAAGTTCGTATTTCTTTTATCCATGCGGAAACATCATGGTTGAATTAACTTGATGGTGGGTGGGGCGCATGTTTAAAGTAATCCAGGAGGCTTTGTTTTCTTTCTAAAACTTGTTCAAAGGTCGGCAGGATTTAGGAATCAACATACGTAATTCACCAAACCACGATCATTTGAATGAGCATTTTTACTTATATAGGTGCCTACATATTATGTGACATATAAGGTTCCTACATATACTTCTTGAAGTTGTTTTGAAAAACACTGTTACTGCGGACTTGCATACAAAAACCACTGACAGTTGATTTTCATACCATATACGTAAATCGTGGTAGGTTGATCCTATCTACCTAATGGCTTTTTCATTTTTTTTTTTATTTTTTTGGTTCATTTTATTTTGTTTCGTTGCAAAGGAATAAAATTAATATGTTTGTGTTGTGTATGTATGTATATATGTGTGCTTCCTTCTGAAGCTGGAAAGATGGTGGAAGTACATATTTCGTTTTTATTCCTCAGTGGTGTATCGTTGATTTTCTGTTCCACTCAAAAAAATTACTTTTTTACCCCCGTCCTTACAGGAAACCCCTAAGCCACCCAAACCACCACTCCGTAAATACAATCCTTAGCCCGCATTGGTAATAATTCTAGCATTTTTGCTGAAAATAAAAAAGTATCCTCTTTAACAATCCCGTTGGTGTATGAAAAGCAAAATATTCGGCGCACACGAATTCAAGCAACAAACGCATTTATGGACAAATCATCGACCCTGTGGCTAGGAAGGGAGAGTTTGGTGCTTTTTTGTGCGATTCAGCCATATTTTTCTTTTTCTTTATACAGTTGCTACATACATACAACATATCTACTTTCCTATGGCATTGTGGGGGTGGGATGCTTTTTATGAAACAAGGGATATTTTCCCACTCCTTTCCATTAATATAAATATACTGAGCCGATGTTAGTGTTGCCATACAACATTTAGAGAATGATTTGAAAATAAAAAAACTCTATACGAAAATCTGTATTTTCATTGCGCCCTACCAATAACAAAATTTAAACACGACTTGAATATTTAAGAAAAAATAGACCGTAATAGTTTAGATTAGACTATAAATATTGAACCATACATGTTTCATATTTAAGAGTCTATTACAAATGATATAATGTTCATTATTTTAGGTTGGCTTCAATTTTAAAGCCATACCATGTTTGGTTAATTATATAGAGCAGGCATATACCATTATGCATATGCTCCATTTTACTTAAATATTTAAGTCGTCTAAATTTCGTTATTGGTAAGGCCCACTTACTTGTAGAGCCTCTAATGTAGATAATCAATAGGTCTGATCCTTTACTTTGGGTTGCTGTGATTTTTAGTCGAAACTTGTGTCAAAATATTTTTTTTATATGAACTTTGACACAACTTTGGACTGAAATGGGCAGAAATGCACAGAAAATCACAGAAATTCAAAGTAAAGGAACAGACCTAATATGTGACAATCTTTTAGCTCACAATTGTGTTATTGTTCTCAATTTATGAGAAAGTTCACTAATAATCATAAAATAATAAAATAATTTATTTTATAAAAAAACGCCACTTATAGCAATCATTGAAACTTATTAATGAAAATTTTAATGATTGACTTTGAGACGTTTTAAAAGTATTATCACTGGTTATTTTGATGACAAAATAAAGCTCTTGTCTTAATTATAATATCTGCCCAAAAACAAAAGTTAATTTTGGCCCAGCCTTTCACATTAAATGAGTTTTATTATTCCAAGGATTGAAGGACCTTACCAATGGCTTTTGATGTGCTCTGATTTCGAATGTTGCCTCAGATTTTTTTGTGATAATTCTGACATATCGTACAGCCCGTAACGTTTGTTGTTGTATCTTCTTCTCCATTCCCCATCTATGCAGATGGGACCTAAAATTGCCGGAGAATTTTTCACTCAAAACAGCCTAACGCAAGAGTAATCCTTCGTTTGATTCCAGTACTGGTATCGTTCTCTGAGTTTATAGCGGATCCTAGGAAGACAAAGTCTTTGACCACCTCAACATTATAGCTGTCTATAGGGCCGTTCTGTGCGAGACGTCGATTTTGGGTGTCCTTTCTTGTTGACAGCATAGGTATATTTCGTTTTCCTTCACCGTTAACCGTACCTTCTTGGCTTCTATTAAGCCACCAAAGACGTCTTCTCTTCCTAGTTTCACATTAAAATCACCCAAGACAATTTTAATGTCAAAGCTAGGGCATTACTCATATGCTCGTAGAACTCGTCCTTGGTGTCGTCATCTTTCTCCTCTGTTGAGAAGATGTGCATGCGCACATATGATGCTAATGTTGGCGAATTTAGCCTTTATGCGTTTCGTGAGGCACTCGTTCACATAGCTGAAACTCAAGACTTCTTGCCTAAGTCTGCCTCAAACAACGAATTCACATCCAAAAATACGCTGCCCTTGTGGTCGGTAACAGTCAACATAGTAAAGGTCGCAATCTTTCAGTTTTTTTTGCCCGGCCCATCCTATCGTACTTCTTGGATGGCGGTGATGTCCGCTCTGTAGAAGTGCAGGGCTTCCGTTAAATGTTCGGCTGTACGTGGTCTATACAGAGACAGAACATTCCACGTGCCGATCCGAAGATCGTTGTCCTTATTTCGTATCCGTCCGTATACGAGGCCTGAAGTTGCTTTACGAGGCTGGGAAGTCAACTCGACGGCACGACAAGACTGTTGAATTGCTGAATTCATCCACAGCATGCCATCTTTCGGATAGGCTAGTCCAAGACTTCAGCCGAATTATACAGCCAGTAATTAAGATTATAGTGTTGATATTTTTGTTTTTTGTTCAACACTCGCACTTATAAGTTTAGCAAGTCAAGCCCGGATGAACGAGACCAGTATATGATGGCTACCACTTGGAGGTAAAATAAGCACAACCGACGAATAGAATTCGTTGCATAACTGGACGTCACCATTTTGACGCCAATCAGTGACTACCAGCGCCCTATACAACTATACAACGCAGTTATATAGCTATCATTGAAATTCATCATTGAACATTTTAACGATTCATTTTAAGACGTTTGAAAACAAAATCATTTATAACTTTGATGGGCAAATAAAGTTCAAAACTTAATTAATGAGTATAATTATACATAGCAATAGCTGGCAACTTATTGTTACCAATGACGGCAACAGTTTGAATCATATCACGTACAGCAAAACGCCCCAAAGGTGGAAATTTGGAGAAAGATTCAACGGACAATGGCTTGATAGGTGCCAATGTATTGATGACGGCATCTCACTGGTCTTTCCTGAACAACCAGGATTATGAAGTAAACACATGATAATTGGAAACTTAACTGCTCTCCATCTTCTTAGGGACCAACTGAAGAGAGTTTGACCTATGACAACAATTGTTCGAAATTTTAAGCTTAATTTTTTGTATGTACGTTTCTTCCCTCCGACCAATAGGCATTGGAATAAATCGATGTAAAATGTAACGTCAATATTACACCTGTTTATCACTAGTTTATGTAGGCAGACAAGCGGTTCTTGGTTCAACACCTCAAAGACTATTCATTGATATGACTCACAACGTTACGCAAATGACTAGACTTTTTATGTCGTTGACTCTCGGTTAAATAAAGAAGAGAATTTAAAATGTGGGTATAGTCATTGGTTTCTACTTAAAGCCTTTTCAATTTTCACATCTAATTTTACGAGTGCAACATGTAAACTCTGGTAACTCTGGCGGGGGTGGTAGGCGTCGGATTAGGGTTGATGTTGAGACCAGCTTATACTCAAATGGTCCAAAGTGTGTAGTAAATATGTATGAATTCCAAGGCCATAAAAACTGAATCTTTTTTTGCAGGATAAAGAATGTAAGGAAGGCAACGGCAACTGAAGAGTGTTATTGGAGGATTTAACGGCAAATACAGGAAATTCGAAGATAACATTCGGTGTAAGGTGGAGGAACGCAATAAGACGACAATAACGACACAACAACGTTGAGGACGCTGTTTTCTTTAATGTTTTCATGTTTTTTTTAGGGTTGGTTTCTTTTTATTTTCTTCCATTTGCTTTTAGCTTCATCGTTTTTTTTTTGAGAGGGAGAAAAGGACACTTGGCTTTTTCTATCAATGTTTTTCTTTCCGCGGGATATGATCCTAGTGGTGAATATATTTAGTTATTATTGCCTTTGTTGTGGGTGGAAGTTATTTGCACTTGTGGGATATTCGCATATGTATCGATATTATTCAAGGAATGTTTCCAAATTATAAAGGTTTTTGCTGTTCTGAAGGTAATATACATACTAACTTATTACTTATATACACATTATATATCTTTGTAGGTGTGGTTTTGGTGTATGCTAATAGGTATATATTATATATATAATCCCTAAAAGAAGTTTGTTTAGACTTTTTCCATACCAGTTCCAAGATATTGTGGCTTTAAAAATGAAACGAGTTCAAAAAATAAGATGTGTTTTTCCCAAAAAAATTTAGTTTAAAATATTTTTTCAAAAACTGTGGAGGGAAACTTGATTTAAAAATAAAATAAAAGAACATCAGGGGGTCATTCCATGATTTTTAAATAATAATCGTCAAAACGATTATCTTTAACGTTATCGTCTATAATTTGCTTCACGCAACTCAATCACTATCGTCTCGTCTTTCGTATTTTTCTGAATGAACGAAATGTAATTGAAAATTAAATTTTGCTGTCAAAACCAAAAATCCTTGTCGTTTTATTTGAAATGCCACGTTATTTTAAAAATTTCATTGCAATATCATCCGGTAAATTTTGTATTTGTGGATAAATTGATTCTTGCGAATTTACGATACCCTACAATATACATAGCAAAAAGTAGTGAAAGCAGCTGGTTCATCAATGTCCACTAAAAAATACGACTTTGGCCTACAAGCGGCCCAGTGTTGAGTACGAATATGAAGATACAAAAATATGCGATCGAATATACAGCTTGAGATATGTATGCTTTTGCAGGAAGACGATACCTTTAATCCACGGGGCAGGTTTTTAACGGTTGACATATGTAGCTCTCATCTCAACATCTACGATTATGATTTCCAATTCTTTTGTTATTTAAAAAGTGCAAAATTGCCAAAAAATTTATGATTTCCATCAAAATTATTTAGTATTGAATAAAATACATATTAGACCAATAGCCGACAGCAAATTTTGGGAGTGGAGGTATAACCAAAATCGGAGTATGAGGAATTATAGGTACATGTATCGTGATCTGGAATATTAAAGTCTGGCAGGTTTTGTTTTCAGCCTTTGGTGGGGGTGGGGGTTTAAAAGCCGCGTAGTTTCCTATTTATATGGTAGGGTCATTAGAACTTCAATTCACTTTTAAAAAATAGGATACGATGCTCTGTCATTTTCCCTAAGTTTCAAGACTTTTATCTTGGTGATCTGATAACTACGACCCATAATTTAACCTTTTTAAGCAAACCTTTTTAAGCATTTTTGTTGAGACTTTATTTGTTGATTTTTTGTTTTGTTGAAAATCTCCAAAAAAGGGATGGTAAGGTTCACGTAAAATGGTTATATCTTGAGTTCTATTAATCGGACCGTCAAGATTGTGGTGTTTATGCTTAGGAAAAATGACAAGAAATCATATCCAATTTAAAAAAAATAAATTAAAGAGGTTATAAGTATAACCCTGAAAATAAATCAGAGGATCTAGCACTTTTTAACCCCCCACCCCTCCCATAGGCTGAAAACAAAACCTGCCAGACTTTGGTATTTAATATCACGATACATGTACCTACACTGAGTTACAAAAAAAGTGGCGCAGTAATAATTTTTGATAAGTTGTAATCATTTTTATGATAGGCCGCTATGTTTCTGCAGAGCTTTATTTTTTCAGTTTTTTTTTCTTTAAATGAAGGACTTATTTCAATGTTTTTTTTTTAATGAAGTACTTATTTTAATGTTAATAAACAAAACTGTATTAAAAAAAAAAAAACGATTTTTTAAATCACCTAAAAATATTGCAAAATTTCAAGGTGCGCCACTTTTTTTGTAACTCAGTGTATAATTCCTCATACTCCGATTTTGGTTATACCTCCACTCAAAAAATTTGCTGTCGGCTCTTAGACTATATATGTACATTAGGGTGGTCCTTATATTGTTTTTTTTTTTAAATTCCAACTTGGATAGGCATCAAATGACTCTAAATAGAGAACAAAAAATTTCGTAATTTTTTCAGATTTTTATTTCACCCCTCTGGTCTCCCTTTTTCCACTTCTAAGTACAAATAAGGGAGTTAGGGTGATACTTATAACACGCAAAAAAAAATCTGAACTTTTAGATTAGATTGAGACAAAGAAAAATCATATCGGATGGGGGTCTATTTCCCCCCGTTCAGGCGGGTGGGGTCATTTTCTAAAAATTTGACCCAAAAGAGAAAAAAATTATTAAAAAACAATGGGACCACTTACATTGACATGCTATAGATTTTTTTAAAGTCATGAATGCAGTTTCTAATATGTTTTTTAAATCAAGTTTTATTGTAAATAGTTTCTGAAAAAATAATTTTCAAACGTACAACATTATTATTTTTGTTTGTATTTATAAGTTTGAAAATTATTTTTTCAAAAACTATTTACAATAAATACTTGATTTAAGAAACATATTAGAGACTGGATTCATGACTTTAAAAAAAGCTATAGCATGCCATTGTAAGTGGTCCCGTTGTTTTTTAATAATTTTTTTCTCTTTTGGGTCAAATTTTTAGAAAATGACCCCTCCCGCCTGAACGGGGGGAAATAGACCCCCATCCTCTACAATTTTTTTTTGTCTCAATCTAATCTAAAAGTTCTGATTTTTTTTCGCGTGTTATAAGAATCACCCTAACTCCATTATTTGTACTTTGAAGTGGAAAAAGGGTGACCAGGGGGGTGAAATAAAAATCTGAAAAAATTTGGGAAATTGTTTTTCAATGTTTTGAATCGAATGAAGGCTATCCAAGACAATGTCCAATTTAAGGACCACCCTAATGTACATATGTAGGTATATATACATTTTTTATATACAAAATGGGTATTGTGGATCTTCTAAAGGGTTTAGAAAGAAGTAATTTTTTTCTGGGACATTTGGTTAAATTGAATTTTGAGACCCGCGGCCGTTTTTAGGTTAAAAAACCTCAAATTCGAAAAAGCGGTCTGAAAAAACAATATTATATGAGGTCACAGTAACTTATAATGATTCTTTTTTGCTTTTGTAACCAGTTGCTAAGAAAATCTGGCTTGTCAAAATATCATGACAATACTTGTTACCTTAAATCTTCATTAAAAACAGATTGATTTTCTAGATGTCTTCGATTGTTTTTTCTTAATGGAATAATGCTCGAATTGGTTGAAAGTAGCTTTCTTAACACTATACAGCATTTTTTAATTGATGTTCGGTCAATATATATGAGAAAAGAAAGCCAACATAAAACATTGTAAGTATTTTGAGCACATATCGACGCAAATTTGATTGGTTTTCCAGACCACTTTTTCGAATTGTGCTGTTTTTTAACTAAAAACGGCCGCGGGGTCTCAAAATTCCATTTTGGGAAATGTGCCAGAACGAAAATTTCGTCTTTCGAAACCCTTTACAAGATCCACCATACCCATTTTGAATATAAAAAATAAAAAAAAAATTCCGTCACCCCTAGCCCTAATATACATATATATGTGTACCAGAAGCTAGATAGACTTTGTGGAGGTAAGTTGGTGGTGTCGTTAAAAACTCAAATAAATTCTCTAGATATTACGAAATACCTACTTTTTCAGATTATCATATATTGGGGGATTCAGCTTACCCATGTTATCAATATGTGCTTACCCCCTTCCGTGATATTGGTCACCTGACTCAAGCACAACTGCACCTCAACAAGTCACCTGACTCAAACACAACTGCACTTCAACCAATGCCTGAGTTCGCAGAGAGTGATCATCGAACTTATTGGTATCCTGAAGCAACGTTTCAGGCAACTCTACTATTGTAAGCTGGGAGGAATTGGCAAAATTTGCCATTTTATTAGGGCTTGTTGTGTTTTACACAACCTGGCAAGTAATTCCGATTTCAACTATGATGTGGAGTCAGCAGTGATTGAAGAAGAAACTGGACCTGTTTTATGGAGTGAAGAAAATTCTGCTAGCAAAAGGAAGAGGGATGACATTTGCACAGTACTCTTCGCCCAGCGTAGATAGAGACAACGCATATTTTCTTCAATTAATTTTGTATTTATATACATAATTGCATATGGCATTAGTGCAAGGAGTTGAAATCTAATCAACATATGAAAATAAAAATAAATAAAATAAATAAATTCAGTCTTTAAGTCATACATTATGTAGGAATTGAGGTACTAAATACTTATAATAAAGTCAATGGCTTCAAAACATCTTATTTTGATTTTTGAATAAGCTCCTCTAATAGTGAATTTCTTTTGGCAGCATCTTCTTTTAAAAATTGAGTGCGGTCTTTATATGCTTCCAGGAGCTTTTCTTTATGAAGCAAGTTTGCTTCCTTCATTAAGTCCGCATTTGGGCGTTTTTTCTTGGCACTACTAGGACCAGCATTTCCACTTATAAAATTTTTCGATAAGATGGAGGGCAGTATGGGTGAAAACTCAGGTGGAGCTTTAAAGTAAAGAAATTTAAATTAAATAAATGCAACACAGTAAATCTGATTGGCAGATGTGAAACTCCTTCGACAGTTTTCAGCAGCTTGGTAGATATAAGTACCAAGCTGCCATTTCAAAACTATTAGCTAGATTTTTATTTTCAAAACGATTCTGAGTTTGAATTTAAATCCTTTAACGGCCAATTTCTTCACAGAGTCCTAACGTACCGGTACTAGTCCTAAAGTAAGTACTCAAATCAGTATTTCTCACTTCTTCAAACACACAAGTATGAATAAATGAGAGATACTGATTTGTGCATCAACTTTAGGACTAGTACCGGTATTAACGTTAGTACTCTGTGAAGAAATTGGCTGTAAGTGATTCTTAGAACCATTTTCAATAGGAACAAAGATTTCAAAAAAGTTTCCATATAAAACTAATTTCATCATTTTTCAAAAAATGATGAAGTGTTTTTGTGTGTACAATTTTTGAAATTTTTGCTTGAAATAGAAATGGTGGTTAAAGCCAGTTACAAAACTTGAATCCAAACCCAGAAGAGTTTCAATCACCAAAATCAAGAAAGTAGTTTTGAAAATACAGCATTTTGTATTTAACACTTAGAAGAATTTCATGAAAAATCATACGAAATTCTTGTAAGAGGTAAATACAAAATGTTGTATTTTCCAAACTTATTGCTTGATTTTGATGATACAAAGGCTTATGAGCTTTAATTTAAATATTCTAACTGGTTTTAGAAGCCATTTGTAATTCAAACAAATATTTCCAAAAAATAGCATGTAGAACTACTTTCATCATTTTTCAATTTTCGAGAAAATGACGGAACTAGTTCTATATGCCATTTTTTTTTAAATTTTGGTTTGAATTACAAATGGTTTCTAAAACCAGTAAGAATACTTAAATTAAGACTCAGAAGAGTTTCAATCACCAAAATCAAGCAAGTACTTTTGAAAAAACAGCATCTTGTATTTACCTCTTACAAGAATTTCGTATGATTTTTCATGAAATTCTTGTAAGAGGTAAATAAAAAATGCTGTATTTTCAAAACTACTTGCTTGATTTTGGTGATTGAAACTCTTCTGAGTCTTAATTTAAGTATTCTTACTGGTTTTAGAAACCATTTGCAATAATATTTGTTTGAATTACAAATGGTTTCTAAAACCAGTAAGAATATTTAAATTCAAGCTCATAAACCTTTGAATCATCAAAATCAAGCAATAAGTTTGGAAAATACACTAGTCAACAATATTAAAGGAACACATTTTTTTTCAATTTTTGTTAGCGTTTTTCGAAGAGCTGTATCTTTGTAACGAGTGGTCGTATTGAGTTGAAATAAAAAGCATATTACAGCTTTATGTTTTTTGTTTCGAGATTTGTTTGCAAACAAATTTTTTTGAAGTACCGTTATTGCGTTATTGCAAAAAATGAGACGAGACAACAAAATTATTTTGTTTTTATTTTTTTTGAAGGTCCTCATTTCTATGGATAAATTTTTTTGAGTCAATTAAATGTCATGATCAGATACATACCTTGTTTATTCAGCTTCAATTTAGTTTTTTGTTGTTTTCGTACCATTTTTGTTGACATGGTTTATCTGACTTTGAATGAAAAAAGATACTTTTAGCCTTGATTACCAATATCTCAGCAAATAATGACGTTATAAAAAATTCAAAGACAGTTTTGGAAATTTGAAAAAGCGTTTTACAAGATTTTTTTAT